>OZ030009.1:138557613-139032613 GCA_964023405.1 Apodemus agrarius | reverse complement strand
CATCTTTACTGATTACAAAGGGTTTCTTTTGAGCACTGAGCTCTTGTAGGCAGTTATGCTGTTGTTGCAGTGTGTAGGATGGAGGAGGTCTCTCCATCTGTAAAACCATGGGTATGGAAATAAACTGTAGTGTTATAATAAGCTAGTTCCTTGATCAGTGTTCTCAGAAGATGGATTTGAGGTGCAGGCAGACAGCTCCAGTGCCTGCAGTGACACCCTTGGGTGCTGTTTCAAAGACTCTGGGGATCAAAGATGGAGGCAGCTAGTATGTCCTATATTCAGGAATGCTTTTCTCCCTGATGGATTAATCAATGGACACGGCCGAGCTCCTATAAATCAAATCCTCGAGTCATGATGAGATGTATATTATTGATTTCTTTTTAGTGTGAAGTATTATTGGGGGAATAAGCAAGTGTAGTCCATTTTTTACTGCTATCCCCTTTCCCCAGTAAATACAAATCAAAAAAAAGAAAAGAAATAAAAACATCAACAGCCTGGATTTATAATGAGAAAGCGGATTGTAGTAAATAGAATGCTGTCTTTGGGTTTTACTTTAATATCTCACCATGTGTAAAATTGCCTCCTATTTCATTACATTGGAGAGTGTCAGAATTATCTATTAGTCTGTTGGTATGCCTGTCACTTGAAGTTAGAAGTTCACAGAAGATATTTCATCAGACTGGCTTAGGGTTGGACCACTAAGTCCCTAAATACAACCAAGCGTGCTGAGTAGGCTTGTCTGCGTTTAATTGTACTGTGACTACTTTATATACCCTTTCTTTTTCTTGGGGAAAGTCAACATTTGCTCACAGATGGCTTGAATCTTACCTCTTGAAGAACTTCCACAGTTTGGGGACCCTTATGAATCACAAGCCGCTGGAAAAAAGTGTTATCAGTAAGAAAATGAGGAGAGAGAGAGAGAGAGAGAGAGAGAGAGAGAGAGAGAGAGAGAGAGAGAGATTTTCAGGATCAAATGCCTCATACTCCACCGTGTTGCCAGCCATAGCATAGTTGTAGCATAGTACTTAGTTGTGCCTCACACTGAACTGGAGGCCAACGTGCGCTGACAGCGGATATGGCTGCCATGCTCAGGCCGCTGCGGTGTCTAAGCAGCAGACTCTCTAGGTAGGCAGATCAGAGACAGCCTCTGCCTGCCCCATCTTATGCCTGTTGCCTTCTTGCAGGCCAACCTGCCCCTGCTACAGCGTGAACTCCTCCACTGTGCAAGGCTAGCCAAACAGAACCCTGCCCAGTACCTCGCTCAGCACGAACAGCTGCTTCTGGATGCCAGCACCACCTCCCCTGTCGACTCCTCAGAGCTGCTTCTCGATGTGAACGAAAACGGGAAGAGGCGAACTCCAGACAGGTGAGAGGGAGGGAGGGGCCCTGGGGACGAACTGTGGCCCTTTCTCCTGTCTCAAGTATGAAGACCTGTTTTAAGTCACTTGGAAATTGCTAGCCTCCATCACTTCTGGGAAGTGTCATGGTGGCCTGAGTTTTACAGAGAAGTGAGTCTCTGGCCTGTGTCTGCGCAGCTTTTGTGCAGACTGACCTACTGGCTTCATTATGAAAGCTAAAGCGTAAAGATGAGGTCTTTGACAAAAGGACCAGGCGTCACCAAGGGTTCAGTACACTTCAGCATTGAAATTCTCACTTATCAGGCAGCTTTCCTGAGCCGTAGACTTTACACCCCAGTGTTTGTGACTGTTGCTGTTCTGCTTCCTTACATTGTGATGCATTTGAAAGCTGGCCTATATGTCTGAGTCCATGAATAGAGAACAGTGGCTGTTTGATCTAAGAAATGCTATATGAACTGTGAGAAAACTGATGGGAAGCCAGATGAGCTAAGTCAAAGTAACAGCTATAAGACAGAGCTAACAGATAACACTTTTGGTTGATGATGATGATGATGATGATGATGATGATGATGATGATGATTATGATAATGATAATAATAATTGTTTACTAACCAACATTTACCTCACCTGATACTTTGTTCTCAAGCCTGTGAGTTCTAAGAAAGAGAAAAGGAGCCCTCTCTCCATTAAACCCACAGGTTAATTGTTGAATATGGCATACGCATGAAACTTCCACATCTTATTAAACTATTTTCATAAATTTCTTTGGCCCCAGGTATTCACACTATACATATGAAGTCTTAGCAGCATTTTGCACAATGTGAGTGTGAACTATGAAGATACTTAAAAAGGAACTGTGTTCTAGACCTTACATCTTATGTACTTTCTATGCTCTCTCTCTCTCTCTCTCTCTCTCTCTCTCTCTCTTGATCTTTTTTCTTTATTATTGGATATTTTATTTATTTACATTTCAAATGCTTTCCCCTTTCCCCTGTTTCCCCTCTGGAAATCCCCTATCCCATCCTCCTCCCCCCTGCCTCTATGAGGGTGTTTCCCCACTCACCCACCAACTCCCTCCTCCCCGCCCTGGCTTTCCTCTACACTGGGGCATCAAGCCTTCACAGGACCAAGGGCCTCTCTTTCTGTTGATGTCTGACAAAGGCCATCCTCTGCCACATACAGCTCTGAGGGGTCAACCTCTGATACAATGCCTTCTGTGTTCCAGGAACTTAGGAGCTTTGGAATAGCTCAGGGACTTCCATCTCTGGCCAAGAGCTTCCTTTGCACACATTACTGGCTTTTCAAATCAGTGCATTAGTACTAGTAAGCCGTGCTGCCTGAAGTGCAGCGGGTTTTATGCCACGGTCCATGCTTTTGCAGTAAGGTTTCTTGTTCCTTCTCTCCAACTTTTCTTCACTCCTCTCTCTTCCTCTTCTTTTTGAGAAAGGGTCTTACTTTGTATTGCAGGCTAGCCTTGAATTTATAAAGGTCTTCTCTCAAATTCTCAGATTATTGGCATGAGCTACCAAGCCTGGTCTGGTTCAGGATAAGACTTTAAAAGTTATATATTCTTTCACAGTTTCATTCTCTCTCTCTCTCTCTCTCTCTTTCTCTCTCTCTCTCTCTCTCTCTCTCTCTGTCTCTCTCTTTGTATGTCTCTCTGCATCTCTGTCTCTCTGCATGTATCTCTCTGTCTCCCTCACCCTCCTACCTTCTCTCTCTCATATGTATGTATGTATATGTGATGTATGCTTAAAATGTATGTGCTATATGCTTTTCTTCATATTCTCCATCAGCTATTATCTTCTGACTCCCATTAAACCACCCTGAGTAAGTCTTCCTTGCACTTTGAGGAAATTTCCCCTTCTTTTCTTTTTGTAGCCCAGTGAATATAATTATGGACTCATGAGTGTGAGTAGCGACTATTTATTGGAAGAAGTCAACTCACCAGTGACTACATTACTAAGGCATATGGCCACTCTTCTAGCCACCATTAACTGCCTATAGCTTGTCTGGGAGAAGTTGGGCTTTAACAAGTCCCTTTCCCATCTCTGATGCAGTGTTGGTGGGCCTACTCTTAGGTTGGTACCCAATGCTACTGTGAACTCTCAGGTGCAACAGCCAAGTCCTGTCCGGAAGGCAGCATCTCACAGCACTTTCGCCATCTTTCTGCCTTTATGTTCTTTCTTCCCTTTCTGCCTTGATCCTGTTGGAGCCTTTGAAAAGGTGGGATAGATATATCATTTAGGGCTGAGTAACTGTGTAAGCCTTTAGCTCTGTGATCTAAGTATGGGGGAATATATGATCCATGATGTCACTCAAGGGTAGATGGTTTGCAAGTGCATGTCTTGCCAATCCAAACACATTAAAGTTCCAGGAAATGAGTTCCACGTGCAGGTATTGAGATATCATGGAAGACAAGTTCTAAGATGGCATTCTTGTTCCCATGGTTCCTTGTGTACTTGTGTGTATGTCACATAGACTACACTTATGGGAGTCTCCCATCTTATCCTGTCTTGATTATTTAGGGCAGTAGCTACAGTCAGATTTCCTGTGATGGGTCTTTGGATAGAACATTCTTTCACTAACTGATGTGCCTTTTGTAATGGAGAGATGGCAAATAGATTTCCTTACCGTTAGGAGGAAGGGTAATGAGAATATGTTGTGTAAATACATTTGTGTCTTGTGGGAATTTTATCAGAGCCAAGAAAATATGGGTCTCTACAGTCTAGTTTTGCATGTATTTTCCAGATCTCGTTTGCATATGCATTTTCTTCTTCTCTGGTTATTTATTTGTATCTCCTGCTCTACTATATGAAATTTTATAGAGTATATAGCTGTCTGACAGGAGAGTTTTTTGTTGTTTCAGTGAATGTTTTGTTGGTGCATATGGTCTGACATGGATGAGCAGCCACGGTGAGATTTTGGAGTCTATTAAAGTGGCTCATTAAAAAGATCAATCTGTTTCTGTAATAACACTGGGAGCCATCAGTCACTGGAAGAGGGAAAAACTGACACCTGAGGAGAAAACACATTGTGGTAATTTGTTCATGACATATCGTGAACAAAAGAGCACTCTATATTTTGTTTACAACTTTGGGGGGTTAAATTCTATGATTATTGCCAAGCTAATATGTTTCAGGGATAGTCTTCAGCAAGCTTAAATTTATTCTTATCCTTAAATTTATTTTTACTGGATATGGATTTTTTTTTGTTGCTGTTGTTTTGTTTTTTTAAGCTATCATTGTCATTTTGTGTCGTTTGAGAGAGTCTCCTGTAACTTAGGCCAACCTTGAACTCTCGAGGTAGCCAAGGAAGATTGAACTCCTGATCCTCCTGCCTCTACTTCACAAGTGTTAGGATTATAGACATATACCACTGAGTGGGGTTATTGTCATTGTCATTAACAGGGAAATGTATTCTCTATATAAGTTTATGAAATCATTCCTCTGCTTTTTTCTATATGGAAGAGTAAAATGCTTTAGAGTTTCTTTTATTTTTCAAAAAATTTTTTTATTGGATATATTCTATATTTACATTTCATTTCCCTTTTTTTGGTTCCCTACCCCCCTAATGTCCCACATGCTTTTTTCCCTCCCCCTGCTCCCTCATCCACCCCTTCCCACTTCCCTGTTCTGGTATTCCCCTACACTGATGCTTTGATCCTTTCCAGCACCAGTGTCCATTCCTTTCTTCTTGTCAGACATCATTTGGTATGTGAATTGTGTCTTTGGTATCCCAAGATTCTAGGCTAATATCCACTTATCTGTGAGTGCATACCATGGGTAGTCTTTTGAGACTGGCTCACCTCACTTAGTATGATGTTCTCCAGCTCCATCCATTTCTCTAAGAATTTCATGAATTCATTGTTTCTAATGGCTGAATAGTATTCCATTGTGTATATATATCACATTTTTTTGTATCCATGCCTCCATTGAGGGACATCTGGGTTCTTTCCAGCTTCTGGCTATTATAAATAAGGCTGCTATGAACATAGTGGAGCATGTATCCTTATTGCAATTATTGAATCTTCTGGGTATATTCCCAGGAGTGGTATGGCTGGGTCCTTCGGAAGTATCATGTCCAGTTTTCTGAGGAACCGCCAGACTGATTTCTAAAATTAGCCCAGGGGTGTACTGAATGGGTAGCTCCATGGAAATATTGTCGAGCCAAAACCAAAAAAATAAAAAAAAAAGCCAAATATTCTTTATTTAAAAATTATGCTTTTTCTTATAATATCCTGGAAAGAGAATTTGATTTGTAGATGTTTATCCTTGTTTATTCTTTTTTTTTGGGGGGGGGAAGTTAAATATAATGAACAAATAGAGGAAAGCTCGTCCCCTGCAAGCTAGCTTTGGTGTCTTTTCAGGCCTCTGTACCAGCATAGCGAGTGAGGAGGGGAAGGGCATGGGTTGATTCATTTCATGGACACTGCAAAGATCCTGGGCTTTCCGATGGGCTCCATTGCTTGCTTGCTTCCTTGTCAGTCACTCAAATGATTGCTTCTAGGGGCCAATTCTCTTACTCTTTATTATCATTTCAATGACATCATTCCTCTCAGATGTTGATTTCTGAAACTGTAGAACTGGATTATTATGCACCCCTCCCCATCAATAACTAAACATTTTCAAAACGCAGTCTGTTTGACTATTAGAACTACATAGTACATCACTAGGGAGGGATCTTATGAATGGACCACATCAACTGCTTCTCTTCGTACCTGAGGAAATTCAGGCTCAAAGACTGTGCCCAAAGTTACAAAGCTGCCCAAAAGAGAACCAGGTGTATGTTTGTGTTGAAATCTTGCAGTTGTACAAAATGTGTTTGAAGGTACGGAATTTAAATAAGGAAAGCTCAATTAAGAATTGGAGATTTTCCTCATTCTCTAATTAATTTCTTTTTGTAATTACAGAAGTAGGTAAATGCCATAGTATAATGCTCTAGGGCTTTATAAGTCTTTTTTAATGATAGAAAATCCATAATGAGCCGAATTTCCTAGCTTAATGAATAAGTTAGTAAATGCTGAAGGTTGGAGACCAAAAGGCTATCATTTTCAAGCTGCATTGGTTGAATAGGTAAGGTTTGGCACGAGCTTACACTCCAACTAAACTGTGTACGTCCATTTCTTCTTAATAAAATGAATGAGGTTCATCTTTTTGAATTTCTAAAAACAAAAAAATGTACGTACACTTTAAGGGAAAACTGCATGATTACTTAATTCTACAAATAAGAACTAAATTTGTATGTTTCAACTGTACTTAAAATACAATGGAAAAAGTAGGACATTTTTGACAATACAGTCATATTTTGCATGCACCTTTATGCATCCCGCAGTTTCAGGAAGTATGTAGTAATCTCTGTGGTAATTATTTTCATAGCCACATAAGTTATGAAGCCTGGTGAAATAGCATTGGCTGAGAAAGAAAATATGGTTGCAGGGATGTTTCCACCATCATGAATTCTAACGTCAACTTAAGTAGCCTTCCTTCTTGTCACTCCTGTAGGGTCCAGCTGTTCCAAATACTCCCCATGCCTATGGTTATATTGCCATTTATGGTGTCTGCCATCTTTCTTACATTTTACATGTCAGGCTTCCCAACCTGACTCTGTATCTGTATGTGCAACGAAGGGTTCCCAGTTACAATCCTGGAACAAAGGCTAGCGTTTATTAAGGTCTTAACGTGTTTCAGGCCCTGCACTAAATAATTCAACCACTAACCTACAGGGTTATGCACAGATTTAGGAAGGTTAGATACTATGGCTAAGGCCATATGGCTCACAAGAGGGGATCCTAACCCTAGGTTCTCTAACTTCAACAGCTATGTTTGTAAAGCTGTGATTTTCTGGTCCTGGTCCCCCTAGTTCCATACCTGGAGTACTAAGTGTCCCAATGAATTTGTTGGATGTCACATATGTGTTCCTCATTCTGGCCTCTCATTCTCTCAGCAGCTCTAAGATAATCAGTCTTTGTTTTGCAAATGGAAACACTGAATTTCTTAAAAGTATAAGACTTCTGTGTTCATATGGCTAGAAATGGCAGAGCTAAATGCTGGGGCCAACTCTTTGTGACTCAGAAGCCCCTGCTCTTCTGAGTGTACATTCTGGAGAAAGGCTGTTTCTCCCTGACACATCTTAATAATTATCCTGCTTCTCTAGATCCTTTTGGTACACAGATTCTGTGTGAGAGTGTAGAATCTCAGAGATGCAGATGTATAATTTTTAATTTAGTAAGGAATTTAATAAAGAATTTACTCCTAGGCTGGGATAGTGGTACATAACTATAGGTTCAGCACTCAGCTGAGGCAGGAGGATCTCAAGTTTGAGGCCTGCCTGGACTTCACAGTAGCCCTCTCTTTCACATTAAGCTTGGTGTATAGCTAAGTAGTAGATGATAGAGCACTTTGCCAATGTGACCAATTCCCCAGTTCACTCTCCATCAAGCACAGACAGACTGTTGGGCACATGGATACATCCATCCATGCACGCACACACGTATGCACAGAATATAATTTTAGTGGCAAGTCATAATCTCATGGCTCAACCTTCTACGGGATCAAATCTGCAGCAGCTGGGAACTAATATAGAGAGCCACAGCCAGACAATACACAGAGAGTGAGAGACCCTGGAACACTCAGTCCTCAATGGGATGTCTCTATCAAATCCTCTGCCCCACCCCACACCTATCGTGCAGCTCAGGGAACCCATGGAAGGGGATGTAGAATGACTGTAAGAGCCAGTGAAGATGGAGGACACCAGAAGAACAAGGCCTTCTGAATCAGCTGAACAAACTCATGAACTCACAGGGATGGAACAGGTTTCAGCAAGCATAGAGCCTGCAAGGGTCTTCGCCAGATCCTTTGCAAATATGTTATAGTTTTCAGTTTGGCATTTTTGCAGGATTCCTCAGCATGTGAGTGAGTGGGCCTTTGATTCTTCTGCCTTCGTTGGGTTTCTTTCCCATCTGTTGATTTGCCTTGTCCAACTTTGATGTGATTGTTCTTTTTAATCTTAACTATATTTTATTCTGTCAGGCTTTGTTATTATCTCTTTAGAGCCTGTTATTTTCTTTTCTTAATTTAGTTTAATTTTTTTCTTATTCACTTTATGTCCCACTCCCTGCCCCTCTCCTGCCCCCCTCCTGATTACCCCCTTCCACAAGCTTTCCTTCCCCCACCCCATCTTTTCTAAGCCATCCCCATCCACTGCTATCCCTCATCCTCGAAATTCAAGTCTCTGGAGCTTGGGGACTCTTATGGAAGAATAGGAGGAAAGATTTGGAGCCCCCTAAGGGGATAGGGACTCTACAGGAAGACCAATAGACTTAACTCACCGTAACCCTTTGGGCTATCAGAGTCTGAACCACCCACCATTCAAAGAACATACACTGGCTGGACCTAGGCCTCCCCATACATATATAGGAGATGTACAGGTTGGTCTTCCTGTGGGTCCCAAACAACTGGAATGGGCACTATCCCAAAATCTCTTGCCTGTAAGTGAGATATGCTCTTCTCCTAGCTGGGCTGCCTTGTCTGGCCTCAGTGGGAGAGGAAGTAGTATCCTTGCTGGAGCTTGATGAGCCTGTTCTTTTCTAATGAGAGACAGAAGGGGAGGGAGAAAAGGGGAGGTGGATCTGGAAGAATTAGAGGAGGGGAGACGGTAATCAGGATATATTACATGAGAAAAGAGTAATATACTTTTAATGAGAGAGAAAAGAGAGACCAAGTCTCGTCTTTGGATTGCCATTAAAGAGTGACCGAGGAACTTGAGGGTCCTTGAGATTGGCTCAAGGACCAGAGGAAACTGGAGGGCTTCGACTAGAATATGCAGATGACAGGCTGGAACATGAAGCCAGCCGGAGAAAACATGGGCTATTTCTGTAGTGGCAGAGATTAGAAGATGCGCAGGGGACAGCCAGTGACACTGTAACTGTTGAACAGATGGTCAGTGTTAGGAAGCTTCTGAGGGAAACATTCCGTCCTCCCACTTGGGGAAAGGACGCTCACGAGTCTCCCTGAACCTGTGTGTTATAATCTCTGAAGGTCCAGGCATCTTTGTCGTGTGTCTGGAGTAGCAGACAACCACCTGCCTCTCATATCTTTCTAAAGACAGTTGTGTTGCCGGAACAGGTCTCTCTTGGGTAGTTGTAGCAATAGAGAGATTAAAGGCGTTTTTCTCCATCTGGCCCAGTAGTGACAGTTCTGGGGCATTCCAATATCTGTTTCTCTGTCCCTCACCATCTAAATATCCCTCTTCCTGGAGACCAGCAGGAAAACACAGAAGTCACCTCGGACTTTAGTGGAGCATTAGCTTTTTCTTTTTAAGCAGGCAGGAAGATTTATAATATTTTTGTTTTGTTTCAGATACACATCCAGAAAAATTTATGTTGTAAAATTCTTATTTAAAGTCATCCATTTCTGAACAACTTATGAAGGGACTTTTTTTTACAGTGATGCTTTGAGACTGGTGCTTTTTCCCCCTTTGAATCAAGGTTCAATTGTTCTCTGTGATAGCTTAACGAGCAGCTCATTTCAGAAGGGAGAATGCATGTGTGATGTTGGTTTCCATGCTCTAAGTCTTTTCTTTAATAGAACCCTTTCCTCCTAAAGTTGATATATAAGCATCATGTATGTATACACACACACACACACACACACACACACATACATATATATATATATGCATGTATGTATACATACATGAAGCTTAAGAAAATAATGTAAGTCTTTATGCTTGACAGAAGAAGGGATTTCAGATCAGTGTCTCCTTCCTGGCCATCTTCTTCTCAGAGCCAGAGTTCAGCATTGAACAGGGCGGGGGAGACAGGGGGCACGCAAGTTGGGAGAAGATCTTTGGATGTGCTCAGATGCTTGCTCAGATGGACAGTGGAAAGACAGGAGGAAGCAAAGTGTTCTAAGTAACAGAGGATGGACCAGAAGTATATTACAGACCACCAACAGAGTTTGGTTCTGCAGAAGAAGACATTCTGGAGACAGCATAGGAGGTGCTAAAGGAAGAAGCAAGAGAGGAGGAGAGGGCAGATTGAGCCCACTCTGTTTGGTTCACGTGGATGAGCATTTAAGGCATTTTCTGAAGCTATGAATCCATTTGGGATGGGACCAAAATTTAGAATTTTAGCTGCTGCGTTTTTTGCTTGTTTGGTTTGCTTGTTTGTTTGTTATTTATTGAGATGGGGTCTTACTCTGTAGTCTAAGCTGGCTTAGAACCGGCAGTCTTCCTATGTCAGCGCTTCCTGAAGTTACAGGCATGCACTACCACACCAGGGCGAGTCTGCCCCATTCTAAGGTTTCTTAGACAATGAGGCATTGCCTATCTCCAGAAACATGTTATAGGAGATTTCCTCAATGTAAAAGAAACATCTAGAGAAAAGGAAGAGCTCAGACCCGCTCGTATCATTCAGGAGATTGGTCTTGGCTCTCTTTGTCACTTCCTTCTCTTGATGGCTTATTCTATTTGTTCCCCATCTCCTTGAATGATATATATGTGTGTGTATATGTATGTATATATATATATATATATATATATATATATACACATATATATGATATATATATAATGTCTGTTATATGCTGCAGAGCAATTATCAGCATACACTGTCCAAAATGGGTTGTTATATATTTCTTGTAGACTTTTAAGAAATATTTACTTTATTACTATTTTTTAGTTATGTGTATGGGTCTGTCACGTACCATGAGCCAGAGACATCAGATCTGGAGCTATATGTAGTCTTAATAGCCTTAATATAGCTGCTTAACATAGGTGCCAGCCATCAAACTTGCATCTTCTGCAGGAACAGTCTATGCTCTTAATCACTGAGCCATCTCTGTCTCTCCAATCTCCCATGTAGAGTCAATGGATAATCTCTGTGACTGAGGAACGAGAAACAAAAAGGCCTCAGTGTGGTAAAGAGCATATTTAGCCTTTTTAGTTGTTTCTCTAAATAAGTGTTTTTATATGACCCTTTACTGAGCAGGCAACTGGGGCTAGAGAGGTAAGGAACCCAAGACCATGCTACATCTCAGCTGGACTTAGGTTAGACCTTGTGAGTGGTTTGGCCTAAGTGTTGAATGATGAGTGTCTGTTCAGATGATAGGTTGTGGCTGGGGGACATAGCAACCTGAGGTAGGCTTTAAAAATTAAAAACCATCTCCCACAAAGCCCTGACACATGCTGTGGTGACTTCTATGTAGACCTGACTTATTTCAAGGGGAAGGCTGTTTTGAGACAATGAGTGGGTTATTTAATTTTGCCTAATACATTTTGAAAAGGGCAACAAATAAAAATGCAAATATGGAATTTACCTAAGCAAATGAGGTATGGACGGTTATAGGCATTTCTAAGACACAGAGACAAATGGTAATTAAGTTGTTTTAGTTACTACTCTGGACACATGTCCTGTGAGTAGGGTAGGGCTTATAACTAGACAGCTCCAACTTCTTAGCTTCTTAGGTCTACGTCAGTGGTCTGTCGTGAACGATATCCCCAGGGAGTGGGGCTTGTCACCAAGTGTCAGAGTGAGAAGACTCAGCATAGAATGCAGGGACCTTTAAGAGAGAGGACAAACTCAAGACCTAGCTGTGCCCATGTTTCAGGAGTTGGGAATGGGCTTTGTTTCATGTAATTGAATCACTGAAGTAACAGCTCTTGTAAGAATGGAGATAGATAACAAGTCTATCCATTTGAGATCTGGTTGGATTCTTTCACTGTTACATGTTGTGTTGATGTCAGTGAAATAAGGTAAAATGAAACAAAAGCCATAAGCTGACCTGGTGTGACGCAAATGAGTCAAAGATGTGTTTGTAGAAATGCTTGTGCTACTGAAAGATATTTAGAGTATATTTTTATTCCTACACACATACACACACACACACACACACACACACACACACACACTATAAATAATTCATTCTGTCAAACAAAGAGTCGAAAACCTGACAGGAGATGCTGAGTTTCACACTTAAACTTGGCCAGAAAGCCATTATCCCTGAATACTTTAATCTTTATAGTAATGCCATTGGCAGTAGACTATTATAACAGAATAATATTAGAATAATTAATACTGATAATAATACTGCTAGACTATCATAACAGAAGCATTGGATTGTTGGGTTTTCAAACCAGAAGGGACCTCAGCTGTCATCTAGTCCAGTGGTTTTCAAACTTGATTTTTAGCAGCAGACTATTTTTTTTTCTTTAAAAAATGAAAGCTTAGGTAGAACCTCGTTTTATAAAACAGGTAAGAATAATCAGTGGGTTTCGCTGGCCCTTTAAACCCTGATTTGGCAGGGCAAACGGTTCTTCATTGCCTACAGAATCCCGTGTGCACGTCAGGTGTCAAAGTTTGAAAACCACTGATCTAGTCCAACCCTTTCATTTTACAGATGAGCAAACTGAGGTCCAAAGAGGTTAAGTGACTTGCCCAAGGTCAAACAGCTAGTCGTGGAAGAGCCAGGACTAGCTCTCAGGTCTCTTGACTTCCAGTCCCGTGCTCTTTCCACTACACCACACTGCCAGTAAGGTAGGTGCTGGGTTAGCATTATGTTCATAGCTCGTCGTAGTCTTCACTGCTTTCCGACTGATGTATGCTGGTAATATGTACTGAGTGTCAGACTGTGTTATTCCAAAAAATGTATAGGTTATGAAAGCGCACATTACAGTCACGTAGACAGACTCACAATAAATCAATATCTAAAATGTTTCTTTCCACTTTAAAAAATTATTTAGGTAATGTCTGAGCTATATGAGCTACTTCAGTCTGATTCCAGTGATCAATATGTATGGAGTCAGTATGTTAAGTGCAGACACATGCTTGACGGGAGCAGCATTGAGATTTCTGGCCGTCAGTCCCATGGTGGCCATGTTCTGCTGTCGTTTCCAATATCGGCCAAGTCTCCCATCCCCTTCTTTAACTTGCAGTGGAGTCTATGACTCATTTCACATTGAATTCTGCAGACTTCCCCTCTGTTCCTTGGGTCCTCTCCTCTCTCTAATCCCTTTATCTTCCCCTGGCTGGTGTATGTAAATTGTCAGTAGGACTCCATCCTACAGGAGCAGATGGGGGGATCCTCGTAGAGCCCTCTTGCCAATTATCTACAGCTACGACTCAGTTTTGTTCTCTCCATTGATTCCTTTGCTATAATCAAATAAGGACTGTCCCTAATGCCAGGGAAGAAGGGAAGGTGTTTGATGAGTTCTGTAGCTATTTACCAGCTCATGATTGAAAAAGGCTTCTGGAATTCTGCAGCCGGTGTGAGTTGTAAGATTCTTATGAGGTGACTTCCCTGGGAAAATAGATGTTACCAGTGTTTCGCTGGCTTGATGAAGGGAGCCAGCTGCTAAGTCATTAGTGTGCAAGCTCTGCTTCCAGACAAAGGAAGCTGCAATCTGCTTCTTTCTTACTGAGTTTATTGGGTTACTAAGTAGAGAGGCATTCCACAAGAGAACCTGTTTCTTGAGCCCTACTGGTATCTGCAAATCAAGGAGCAGTGATTAGGTATCTGGTTTCATTTGGGAAATGCATTTCTCCTGAATGTCAAGTTCACAACGCTATACAGCACATGGCGAAGGTCATTCGTGGTGTTCCTGTCCTCTTGTAAGAAGCAACAACTCCAGGCAGGACACGTAAACTCTCTAATGTTGAATTGACTCAGTTTTAAAATAAAGTAGGTGTAAGGGTCAGGAGCTTAACTCATCGATAGAGAATTTCCATGTTATTCCTTGGGTTCAACCCCCAACACAACACTCCTCTCTAAAATAAAGAGAACCAAGTGACCTCTATTTTCCTTTTAGTCTCAGCTATCTACACATGACTGTTGACGGATTTCTTTTCCAGTGGCTGAAGATAGTGTTGAAGATCTAGACTCACTGCATGAGTTCAGTTTAGTCATTGCACACAAATAGAAGATGGAAACATTTTGTGTCTTTGAGATCAAGTTCTATGACCTTTAGTCACTGGTGACCTGAAAGGTGGCTGCTGGATTATTGGGTTTTGAACTTTAATTTGAATTAACTTACATTTCAAACTGTTGTTTCCAACCTAAAAGCCCTCAGGTATTCTTGGAGACAAAACTCAGATGCCAAGTGGAATTGATTGATGTATATTCTTCATTTAGATAGCAATTATGCTTTCCTCTGATAAAACAACATGGAATAATACAACAGGTCTTTTCTCTGACTTTTTTGAAACAGGGATTTAATTATGTAGACCAGGCTGGGATTGTAGGTAGGAACTTTGCAGCAAGTACTAGGGTAGCTTGTTAGAAATTATGTATCTTTTTTGCATGAATGTGTCAGCTGTAGAAGGAGACTGGGTTTCCTCTTCTTTGTGACTTAACCACATGGACTATAGCTTCAAAGGTGTTTGCTAGTTCCATGACAAGTGTGGCATTTCCTCCTCTTAGCCTGATGATCCCTTCAGGCTGAGCATGCATCTTAGTGAATTTCTATAGAGTCTCTGGGAAACATTAAATTGTATATCACGGACCAGTGAAGACATATTCTCTTGAATATTACAAGCTCAAGTGGGAGTATCTGGAATATGTTGAATACTTTATGAAACAAAATTCTTTTCTTCCCTCCTCAGAACCAAAGAAAATGGCTTTGACAGAGAGCCTTTGCACTCAGAACATCCAAGCAAGCGACCATGCACTATTAGCCCAGGCCAGCGGTACAGTCCAAATAATGGCTTATCCTACCAGCCAAATGGCCTGCCTCACCCCACCCCACCTCCACCTCAGCATTACCGTTTGGATGATATGGCCATTGCCCACCACTACAGGGACTCCTATCGACACCCCAGCCACAGGGACCTCAGGGACAGAAATAGACCTATGGGTAAGACTGAAGGATCTGTTTTCTTCTTTGGGGATTGGATATTTGAAGATTTGTGCTATCACTTCTTTACTGAATTTGAACATGTAATCTGATAGAAGTAAGCATCTCTCTTATGTTGTTTCCTTTATGAAGAAAGTCTACTAATATGCTGTGTCTCTTCTTTAATCGCTTGTATTTTGATTAACTAAGCAATTGAAACTTTGAGGCAGTGTCTTGTTATATAAACCAGTCTGCCCTCAAACTTAGAATCCCTCTGTCTCCTGAGTATTGGGATTCTAGGTATGCGCCAATATATGGGAGCATCACTTATGTGCTTTAAGAGAACAGATTTAACCTTTTGTCTTTAGAGGAGGGCATCAAATATAATAGAAAAAAACCCAATTCTAGTTTTAGAAGCAAGATATATTTTCCTTGAATTCTTTTTCAATATAAAAGATTTCATATGCAATCCTGCCACAGATGCTTTTTATTTAAATTTATTTTCTTTCACTGAAATTTGGTGTCAAAGTTGGTTTTGACGTTTCCTGTCTCCATTACTATTTCATATTTCCAAAGTATCAGATGACATGTTGTCTGTGGCCTAACTTGACAGGTATGCCTTCAGAAATACTTTGGTATATTAATAGACAAATGCTAGGGATACGTGTTAGTGTCAATTTTACATCAAATATCAGAATACAGAAGGAATGGCTTTGGGAAAATATATATTCTATTTGCCTGCATCTATGTCTTCATTTCACAAATTATAGGAAGTGATATTTTTAGGAGACATTACCTTATGCAAAACAAGTGTCAAGGATGGAAACATCAGAGGCAGGAGGATTAATGAAACAGGCTGTGACATGTGACTGCAGTCAAGGTGATGACATCACGTGATTAGCAAATGTGCTATTCTCGGCGACCCCTTCAGTTTCTAGTTTTTACTGAGTCCAGCTTGCAACAGGAATCTACTGCTCTCCTTTTTGGATCTTGGACATCAGGAGGTGTTCCTTTACCACAAAACTAGTTGTTGGCAAACTTGGCTCACATGGGGAATTGGGAGTTTGGTGGGTAACACACAAGTCTAGGCTGGGAAACAGACAGCTGAGTCAAGAATGCAGAACTCTGGGAAACCGTCCACCAGCTGGCCAGTACTGGCATCATAGTGACAGCTGCTCTTGTTTTTGCACAGGCTGATGTCTGGTACATAGCAGTTGATAGGATGTTTCTAACTAGATTACTAGAAAGCAGGAGTTACCATATTAGGGCCTGTTGCCTCTCTGTACAGCCTTCCGCATATTTATAGAGCAGCATGGGGCGGGGGTTGGAATGGGAAGAGAGATCACAGAGGCTTTGGTTGTGAGATGGTTACTTACTACTTCTGGTTCCTGAAAGAGTGGTTTCTACAGTTTTATAGCATGTCAGACAAGTGGCGAAGCATGAAATTCATGCTTTCTTAGAAGCCAGTTTGTCTAATGTTCATGCAGGTAGCATTTCTAAAAAGATTTCAGAAGTTGCTCTATTATTAGTCTGGACTGATACTTTAACCTACACATTAGATACGATAGCTTTACTATTTATTTATGACTTAATGCCTGAAAGCTGTAACAGCTCATTTTTATTTTTATTTTTATATTTTATTTTACTTTGAGACAGAGTCTGTCTACATAACACTGGTTAGTCTGGAACTAACTATGTAGACCACACTGGTCTCAAAGTTACAGAGATCCTCTCCCAAATTCTAGGATGAAAGTGTGCATCACTGTGGCCAGGTATAACTTCTCATTTTTAAACAGCAGTGAGGTCACCTGGCCACTGGGAAACTGGCTCAAGATATTCCCAGTTGTGAGCATAGACGTGTCTTCTCCAAGCTAGTAAGTAGCATTCTCCAAGTCTTCCCTGGCTTCTCTGGATGCTGCACTGAATGTACCCTGTAAGCTGAAACAAACTCTTGCCTCTCCCCCCAAAAGAGAAGTTGCCCCTTTCTTAGGCAACAAGTAGCATTTGGTGGAGAACTAGTTACTATGCATCATAGGGTAATCAGCACGGAAGTAATTATGCTTATATGCAGTGATTATGTTTCCTGTAGTAATCTGAATTGTCCCCTTATGAATTATGTCTGCAACTACTGGTTCTATGTAATTTTCTCCAGACAACGTAGCTCACCTTTTAATTATACTAGCCTATTAAAACTAATAGTGCTAATCTCTAGAGATTAACCCTTTCTAAAGTCTGGCAGAGTTTAGTCTGTGTTAATGTAAAACCCAATTTTGATGTATAAGAAACAAATTGTAGTGCTTCATCAAGCTGCCACTTTGAGGGTATAAATATTGCCTCAAAGGTATGGTATATATGGTTACATGAAGGGGCATATTACTCATGAGACTTCTTGAATAATCTAACTTTGCAAGCAGCATTAGTTTATCAATAAGCTTAAAACATGGCCCCATTTATCTAGAATCTTCGGAAACTAAGAACAACTTAAGTCTCAACATTAGTGCCAAGCATCTCACAAATGGGAAGTGTTTGTTTTATTAAGTGTTGTTTACTCATACCCGTGTCTCCCTTTATGGCCTTCTCTGTTATCATTATGATCAAAACAATATGGGGATGGGAACGTGAGTGTATGAAATCGAGATACTGATAAATTCAAACATTCACTTTCTTAATTTTTTCCTTTTCTTATTCAGTTAGACCTAGCCACAACTCTCAGACTTCAAATGCATTGAGCCAGTCCTATATTTCTTCACCCGAAACTGAGGATCAAACACGTTTCGAATAATAATCATATTATTATTATTATTAGTATTATTATTAGTAGTATTATTATTTATTATAGTGTGATGAAGCCCAGCACAGCTACACAAATGCTGAACTGCCTTTATCTAGAGACATCCTATTACTCATTAACTATCCTCATTATTAAGCACGTGTATCAGTATTGAGTTAGTGTGATGAAGTTCTGATGTACTTGTGACTTCAATAATTCTTGATCCTCACAGGCATATATCTAGATGCCAGTGTCATGAGTGTCCCTGTCACATTTATATTCTTATCACTCTCTAGTTGTTTTCTATGATGACTAATTTTAACATTAGTGCTTCTTTTCCCTGAAAACACAGGCAAAAAAAATAAGTCAACAAAAATTGCATATTTGCAAACATTTCAACTTGAAATAATCACAACAAACAGAGCAATAACTAAACATTACTTTCCCTCAGAGTCTTTTCTATTATGCAAATCAGTAAAACATATTTGTAGTTTTCCCTTTTTACCAATAGGTGGCATTAACAATTTTAACGTTTGAAATGTATCTCTGGATATTTTCTAATTGGACAGAAATAATGCAAAGCATCTTATACTTAGCATATTTTTTTTTAGCCTAAGAAAGAACTGTCATGAATTTATTTAATCCTATCTGTCCTAGATGCACATATATTCATGAATGAAAACAGCCTTGTGATTCACCAGTTTTTTTTCCCCTATAAATTAGCTCAGAGAAAGATTTCAGACCACTTAAGTGTCACAGTAAGTGGAACACAGAGTCTTGTAAGTCTAGTGGCATTCAGATCTTGCAGAAGACCCTCCATGTCTAGGAACTGCAGAGATGCCAGCCCTGGTTTTCTGTTAGCATAGGACTGTGAGGGATGGGAACCAACGACAGGGAATCAACCATCTAACGTGGAAAACGATGTCATAGGCTAACTGCCTTTCTTTGACTGTAGTGGCCTTTGTCCTCAGTGATCTGCATGGTGAGCCCCATCAGACCCTCTGCCCTTTCAGTGAGACATAGGGACTTTGTGCTCTCGTGGGCATCTTTGGTCACCGCTCACAGTCACTAGTGGTGGTGGTGAGCTGGGAATAGTTCACATCTGTTATTTCACACTTGGTGAGCCGAGTCAGGTGGATTGGCCATAAGTTTAAAGCCAGCCTAGGCTTGGGTGAGACCATTTATTAGGGAAAATAAAACTTGATGCCTACTTGGTAAGCATTTCCGTGTCGTCTTGTATTGGTGTGTACCCGTGTGTGTAGGGTGTAGAGATCAGCATCAGGTATCTTCCTCAATTTCTGTCTTTCGTACTTTCTGACAGAGTCTCTCACTGAACCTAGAGCTCCCTGACATTTTTTTGGACTGGACAGTGAGGTCTAGGAAAACTACTGTCTCTGCCTTCCTGGAAACTGGGATTAAAAATGTGTCCTGTTTTTGTTGTTGTTGTTGTTGTTGTTGTTGTTTATGCGTGCTGAAGATCTAAATTTAGGTTCTCTTGCTTGTATGGCAAGTAGCTTCTTGACCAGCCCCTGTGATGCTCTTGTTCACGGGGCAGTGATACAAAGAGGCTTATTACGTGTGATTCTTGAATTAGAATTTTCAATTTCTTGCTTTGAAAATTTATTGATTATTTTATAACTGGCATGTCAATTTCCTTTCCTTCCTTCCTTCCTTCCTTCCTTCCTTCCTTCCTTCCTTCTTTTCTTCCTTCCTTCCTTACTTCCTTTTTCTTTTCTTTTCCTTCCCTTCCTTCCTTTTCTTTTCCTTCCTTCCTTTCTTTCTTCCTTCCTTCCTTCCTTCCTTCCTTCCTTCCTTCTTTCTTTCTTTCTTCCTTCCTTCCTTCCTTCCTTCCTTCCTTCCTTCCTTCCTTCCTTCCTTCCTATAAAACTTATGGTGTGGTGCTATGTATAGTGGTTCAGAACTAAATTCCCAATACTTCACAGACTGACACAGAAAGATTGAGAGTTCAAGCCCAGCCTGGGCTTCAAAGTACTATGCCAGTCAGTTCTTCATGGTGAGACTTTGTTTCTAAAAACAAATAAACAAACAAACAGACAAATGAAACAACTAAAAAGAAAAAAATACCTCGTTTTTTTCCTCACTGTTTATATTTTGATAAGTCAAGTGATCATCTATGGCTTTCACATAACCTTTTATTCCTGGGGCCCTGTTAGATCTGTATAGTAAGATTGTATGCATCTATAACTGTTGAAATTTGAGATTTTGCTGTGCTTTGTTTGAAAAGGTATAGTCCTACCCATGTAAAATAGATTAAACTGTTCATATTTTTAATGCACTATAACCAGATTTGATGATGGATTGATTGATTGATTGCTAGAAATTAAACCCAGGATTTCAGTCTCCAACAAAACGACAAAATCTTTCTTATTGCTTCAAATACAAGAATCTGAAGCCCAGATTTCATTGTGTTTCTAAGAGTTCAGGAATGCTGTGTAGATAACCAGCTCTCTCAGCTGTGACAAATCTGAATCATTATGTGTTCACATCCCATCGTTGTTCTTCTGTGCTGATTGCAGATGAACTGTGTGCTGGAGTCTCAGGGGATTAAGTCTTCTTCTCTCCATTTGTAGGGTTACATGGCACACGTCAAGAAGAAATGATTGACCACAGACTAACAGATAGAGAATGGGCAGAAGAGTGGAAACATCTTGATCATGTAAGACAGCAGTAACCTTTTGGGCTAAATATGTTTTACAAACATGGGACGGGAGATTTTCTGAGTGCTTTGAATGTATTTTATTTCCTGTTCTTGGGGGGAAGGGGGAGCTGAATTAGAACATTTGCTGTAGAACATGGGATCTGATTTATACATTTATGTGAAAGCTACTTAAGAGAAATATTTGACCTTGGGAGAAGGCAGATCAGCAGGCCACTGTTTTATTGAGAAAGGGCCACTTGGTTTGTAGCGACATGAACTCTGTATTGGGAAGGATGAGTTTACTGCATAACACTGTTAGTTAAGGATCTGCCTGTCGTGACTCCATCCAAACCTCCTCTTTTGTCCCTCCTCATTTCTATTGAATTTGATCAATTATTGGGTCTGAATTTCAGATCCTTCCATCCAAAGTCTTCCACTAAAGCTTTCAGACAGAGAGCACTATGTCTCCTCCGCCCTTGTGTGTTGAACTGCAAACCTTTGTGTTTCATTACTCACCCCAGCTTTAATTCTGTGGCCATTTGTACGATCATCCCCACACCCCACCTGCTATTTCTCACACAGCTGTTAAACTGCATAATGGACATGGTAGAGAAGACAAGGCGATCCCTCACTGTACTAAGACGATGTCAGGAAGCAGACCGGGAGGAGCTGAATTACTGGATCCGGCGGTACAGTGATGCTGAGGACTTGAAAAAGGGCGGCAGTGGCAGCAGCAGCCACTCCAGGCAGCAGAGTCCTGTCAATCCAGACCCGGTCGCATTAGGTACTTTTATTTTATTTTTATGATTGAGCGCCACGAACACCTATTTCGTATTCTATTCATAATGACTCTGGTTTCTTTCATCGTGTGTTTCTGAAAATACAGGGGGCTGTGGGAATTTAAGGACGGGAAACACTTTCTGTGTCCTTGATATGGAGGGAAGTAGGTAGACTAGTGTATTAAGAAATAATAATACAGCTCAAATGTCTTCCAGGTCAATTCACTGAGCTTGTAGCATAGTTTCATAGGTGAAGCAGAGCGTGCTCTCCTTCCTTAGAAAGCCATTAGGATCCCGTCTCAAACCTGTCAACTCACAAGCTCAGCTATGGGCCTGAGGGGCCAACGTTTCTAACAAGGTGACTAGGAAACTCTTTAAATTAATATACTTTCGGATGTGTGTGTGTGTGTGTGTGTGTGTGTGTGTGTGTGTCTGTGTGTGAGTACAGTGACTGTGAAGACCAGAAGAAAATATAAGTACCTCTAGAACTGGAGTTCCTGGTGGTCGTAGGTTGCCTGACGTGGTTACTGAACTCAGATCCTCTGGAAGAGCAGTACGTGCTTGTAATCCTGAGCCATCTCTTCCACATCTTTTCTAAGTTGTAATTAGGACCTATCCTGGAAGACAGCCCTGCTCTGTTGCTATGTCTCATCAAACAAACAGAAGCCAGCTTTCCCCAAGAGTCCCTCTGGATGGGAGACAAGAATGCTGGACAGTGTGCTTGCTTGTGGCATGTGAAAATTAATGATTTAAAAAATATGTAACTCTCCTACTCTATTTATCTTCCCTGAGATTGTTTACTCTTGATTTTACTACTTTTTTAGTTTATAAAATGGGACTGTGTTATGACTCTATGCAACTATATTTAGTGTTGATAGTTGCAGATTGTCAAGATCAAAAATAGAACATAATCTCAAAGATACTGAAAGATAAATTCAACCTGAAAGAATTTCAAGTGGCCTGAGAACTTGTCCTTGAGTGATGGCTTTTAGAGTTTCCATTGCTAGCCAGGGTCTATGTGCACTGTGTGACCCAGCATAGTAGAGAGATGGGCTTGTATGGCCTCTCATTCTCTCATCTCATATATGTTTAGTTCATATCCCCAAGCCAGCTCAGCATTGCCTACAGTCTTTTCTGGAAAATGAAATGAATAGTACATATATAGAATAAGCCTGTAACTTTGAATCATTGATATGATGGCTAAAGAATTGAAAACAACCCCCCCCCCAAAAAAAAAACCCCAAAAAGCAAAAAAGAACCAAAATCAAATACTTATCTGGTTATTGATTTCACATCATCTTTCTTAAAAATAAAATTATTCCAAGCTATACAGTTCCCTTTGCACTTAGATTTGCGGATTTCTGCAAATCCTTAAGGGCTGAACGCTCATTACCATAATAAATATTAAATAAAGAAGGATTCCTAGCCATGTAATTTACCCAACAGGCATTGTTCTGAAGGGTTTACAGAGAAAACTGTATTATTTGTCAGGTTGCATTAAGGCATGTAATGAAAACAGAATTAAGCCTGATTTGAACTGGTTTTGGCCTAAACAAAGCTATGTGGAGCTAAATACAATACGCATCTTGTTTTTATTTTCTTATTGTGAACAAAAATTGGTTAATGTGACAGACTTGCTGAGGAAAAGCAGAGGCGATACTTGTAAATGAATGTAGGCAAAAATTGAGAGCTCTAAAGCCGATAAGCCTCCTGGAATCGGACCATACAGTGTGCCTTGGCACTGAGGTACACATTCGTTGAGTCAGCCCTTAAACTACATGTGTGTGTGTGTGTGTGTGTGTGTGTGTGTGTGTGTGTGTGTATGTGTATCACGTTTGAGGCACTATAATGAAGAGTCTTCATTCTGGCCTCCAGGAAGAGAGAGGCAAAGGTCCAATGGAGGGCCCTGACTGGGACCTGCTCTCCAATGCTAAAGGAAGTTTCAGAAACTCACTGGGCTTCCTACTAAAGCAAGATGTTAATTACTCCTCGGGTAGCCTGCTTTGAAGGTCATCTTAGGACTCTGAGCAGTTCTGGTGGGTGGTCACATCCTCCAGAAAGACAGCCTCAGGTCTCTGATATGAAATCGGAGATAAGAAACTTGACCTACAGAAAGCTGGTCCTTAGGTATATACCAGTTACTGCTTATAGCAATGTTTGGTAATTTTATATTTTTGATCAAGCTAAGCTATCACTTTGCCTTAAGCATTTATCGGTTATACTCTTCAAGGGCCTCATAACATTTTGCATGTTGTTGTCTAGACTATTAAAACAATCATGTGCCTTTTGGACACAGATCAATAGACCGCATACTACTCTAAAACTACCACAGTTGCGAAGAGCCATGCAGCTCCCAGGCTCTAGCGTCTAGTAATTGTTTTTCTTGCGTGCCTTTGCTACTTGATTTGTGAAGCTTTTGAAGGAGAGGATGGGTAGTTGATAATCAGAGACCACTATTACTTACATAAATTGCTTTCTGTCTTCCAGGGTTTAGAACTGAAGGTCTGAATGAGTGTAGTAAAAAGATTGTGAATTATTGGCAAATGGATCCATTTCCTATTCCTGGAAAGTGTTTAATGAGGTTCCTCTGGATAGAGAAAGCTATGATAAGCCTTTGCCTTATATACATGCAGGTGTCATTATGCTGGAAGTCATTTATCTTCTAAAGTTTGAAATGGTTGGTCTCAAATGAGGCCTTCAAAATATATTATAGAAGATATATTTGGCTCAAAGCCAGCCCTCCTCCCAGCCCTCCTCCCATTCCTCCTCCCATCCCTCATCCCAGCCCTCCTCCCAGCCCTCCTCCCAGCCCTCCTCCCAGCCCTAACTTGGAAACAGTGGGTACCTTTAGCCATGCACACATTCTCCACATTTGTAAATGGTGTTTAGGGACCGCGTGGAGGAAGATGTAGCATCTAGGATGGATGTACTGTGTTTGTTTGATTCAATCCCAGCATCACGTTTGAAATGTATCCACAGGCTTGAGTCAGTGAGGGGAATCAAAAAAAAATAATGCGATTAATCTATCACTAATTGAATTTTAGAAGTTTTCTCCAGATATGAAATAGAGACCCTGTTGTGAATATCTTCTGAATTTTAAACACCGAGAACATACTGATCTCATCACGCTGTCTTCATTCTTTAAATAGAATGCAAGTTGATATCTTAAAGCCCTTGTCTTCTCCCTTGTAACTCGGCCTAGCCTCCAGCTTGCTCTGTGGCTGAGCCTGACTGTGAACTTCTCATCCTCCTGCCTCTTTCTCAAAAATGCTAGGACTGTGGGCAAGCACACGGACTCTTGCCTTGAAGGACTTTTAAAAACAAGTTGTTTTTTTTATTTTTTGGGAAAAAAAGATATTTGTTACTTTTGTTATTCCTCATTGACTGTCCAGGAAAAACTCTACTCAACTGCTAACAGCCATAGTAAACTACTCTTCAATCTGTTGTTCTTCTTTTTAAAGCATGACCCTTTTTACCTTTATGTTTTGCTCTCTGATGTACTTGACAGACAGGAGGGGCATAGGCTGAGAACTGGCAGGCTGCATCACTGACACGGAACTGGCTGCCCAGCTCTTGTCCTGTTCCCTGAATATCTGAGCGCCTCTCTTTCCCTGTGAACCTTTTCCTTGTACTGTGCCGCTTGGATTACTCTTTTGGGTACTAAGATTTTATTTTCTTTAAATTACTTTGTTTTTCACTTGCTTGGCAATATTCTAGAGTCTTTCTACAGTTCACTGTCTACCCCTTCTGTTTCGAAGAACATTTCAAAACTCATTAGAAAAGGTTTTATTAAAAGTTATCTAATGGGTGGGTTTAAGGCTAACATCAGGAATCTAATACATGGAGGAGCTCTGAAATCTGATGCATCAATTCCTTGTGCTTTTTGAGAGTTTTGAGATGGTAGGGAAGAGACGTAAAAGCACCTCTGTGTGTTCTGGGGAGAACTTTTGCCAGCAATGAGTTTTTGGTTGATTTAAGTGGGAGGAAAAATGAGACTGGTCTTTTATTAAAAGGTCAGTCTTTCAAGAGTTTCTTGAAATGACTTTAAAGTCACTCAGTTGGCAAGGTGTGCATGGTCATAGCAGCACCGAATTACTGTGTTCCTTCTGGGCATCTTATCCAGACTGTACTCAAAGTGCAGCTTCTGAGCTGATTCTTCATTTGAGTTCTTGGTTCCTTCTACACTTGGGAGTTCTGTTGCATCACCACGCTCACTGTGCTTCAGTTTCTTCATCTCCAAAATGAATACCCATGTTGCAGGCAGTTCTACCAGTGTTAAGTGGGATACAAAGTAAAAAGGGGGTGTCTGACACACATAAATAATAATATGATGATCTTCAAAGGTTGGTGGACTTTTTTTGAAGGGGAGGAGGACTAGCCATCCAAGCTTGTAACATGATAGCCGATTCTTAGATACTTTTTTTTTCAGTTACAAAATATATCCAAGCATGGTTTTTATTGGCAGAGACATTTAAAAAGGGATTTTGCCTTAAACATAATGCCATATTTAATTCATAACACGTGACTGTAGAAAAGCAGTTTTCTCTCAACCAAAGAAATATTCGTTGTTCAGTTTCTCTTACTGCCAGAACATAAAAACCATAAACAAATTGTTCAGAGCAGAGCTGTGTGTAAAATTTGGAGCTTTATACACTTGTATTGACTCTTTGTAATCACATCATAAAGTTCATCTCATGGCCACATAACAGAGTTCATAGTGCAAATGCCTGTCATGTCTTAAAAGTCTGCATTCTTTAATGATAGTATATTTAAAACAACTAAATTAAAGTGTCTATGTTCTCAATATACAAAGATGCTTCTTCCCTGAACCTAAGGTGTGCCCATTGATAAAGATGGATATTGGAAAGCAGCAACTAGCTTTGGGCTCCTTAGGGTGTTCTAAAAGACAGCATTGAGGTCTCTAAATTCATTCCCCTTACCAAACCCCAAAAGTGGCATTTGTGACGAGGAAATCACTTAACCTATTCTTTCTTTCAATGATCTCTGTAATAGATATGATCATGATCACAGCCTCACTCTGCCCACTACAGGATGAAGGCCATGCCTAGGTGCTCCCAAGCCTTGAACATTGCTGTCCGGGGTCAGATGAGGTCACATTGGTTCTCCAAGGGCTCTCAGCTCATCCCTTCATGTATGTGGATGGTGGCCCTTGCTGTATCTAGTATCCAATGGTCTCCATTCTGTCGTGAGTGGAGTGCACCTCCCACCTCCTTTGTACATCATGGACCACTTCTTTTCTTTCCCTTTTCTTCTAGCATTTCCTTTCAGGCAGACATGGCTCCTTCTCTTGGTTAGGTGTCTGTTGTTCTCTGGGGGTTGCCACCTCCTCTTCCCTTTACCTCCAAGCTAAGGACGTAAGCTTACCTCCAGTTTGTACTTCAAAGCAAGCAAACTTAACCTAAAAGAAGTTTTCCCCTCATATTGTGTGCATGTTTTACATGTGAAATTCAATCTTGATTGATGCTCCTATCTGTTCCTACTGATGAATTTTAGAAGAACTACCCATTTTTATAGCAATGGCTATTTTAAAGATAGTTTACAAAGAAGTTAACACTCGCAAATAAACTTCTTTAGAAGGAGCTATAGAACCTTAGAATTTTTCTCTCTAGATTAGCTAGAATTTTAACAGTTAAGTCATAGAAGTATTACCTCTTTCCTCCTATGTATCAGCATCAGGATTTCCTTTTCTTTTTCTTTTCTTTCTTATTGTCTCATAAACTCCTTTTGCATACATAGCTTCTACTACTACTCAATTAGACATTGCTTCTTGACCAGAAGATACTTAATCTCAAAATTATAACTAGTTAATCAAAAGATATGTTAAATGCATTAATCATGTGGTTTCTCTGAATTGTTAAACAATTACTTTAATATTTAGCATGAAAGCAAATAGATTCTGAGGAGTACCCATTTAACTGTTCTGTTCTTCCTTTTGTTAATTCTGATGTTTAGCAAAAGTGACATGACATCGAACTGGAGATGATGCTGTGAAGTGTGTGTGTGTGTGTGTGTGTGTGTGTGTGTGTGTGTCTGTGTGTTTGAGAGATAGATAGATAGATAGATAGATAGATAGATAGAGACAGAGAGAGTAAGTTTGACTACTTTGAAAAAAATCTTTAGAAATTAGGATTATGAAAGCTGCTTTTCAGAATTGGCTTCAGTATTTCTTGGTGAGGAGTTGGGTCTCTGTGGATATACCAAGGTGTTTCATTTAGAGAAATGTAGCCAAAGCAAGATATAGCACAGCTTTCTAGTACAGTAGAGCAAGATATCCACTGCAAAGCACATGGGTGATGAAAGGTTGACTGAGCCCTAAATAATTTGAGGGAAATTTAGGGTATAAATGTTCACAAGGTTTAGGTAACATTCATGAAAATTTCACTTGTGTAATTTAAGTATCTGCTTCCAAGGAGGAATTGTACCTATAGGATTGGTAGCTATAGGAATAATTTCAATCCAACACACAAAACAATAATCTCACAGCTCAATATTTTGGGGTGCATTTGCATACTGCAAACTTCTCCAGAGCGTCTGCTTTCTTGAAAGTTGTATGCTCTCTGGTTAAGTACTGAAAAGCACAGTCTCTGCAGTGCTTTCTGCATCCTAGTTACTTATGAAGAATATCTTTTTTCTCACTGGGGATGATGATAAAGATAAGCAGTAGTAGTTATCCCTTCTTTTGCCTCAGAGTATAGCTCTGTTGCCTCGGTTTACAAGTGGGAGCACTCAGACATGGAGAAATCAAATAGCCTGATGCCCCAGAGTGAGTAGCAGCCGAAACTCAAAATTTGTTTCCACTGGATTCTAGCCTTATTTCTCTTTTCTGTGTGCTGTCTGGAATTAGAAGTTAGTTGGCACCTTTCGTGTCTATACTTTGGACAGCAGTGTCACCTTTCCTGCTGTTTATAATAATGCTTGCTTATTTACCGAAAGGCAGTTGTTAAACCATTGAACTTTCTTTAATCTGCTAAATGAAAAGAATGAAAGCAAAAAGAACCTACCCCTTGCTACTTTCAGGCATCAGATCTTATTTTTTGTTGTAGATGGTACAGGTCTATTGCTATGCAGCCAAGTCGTATTAAGCAAAAGCATTTTATCCTGTGATAAAGTCTTTACTGTTTGTGAAACGGAAACTGGTTATTACTGTGTCCAGGCTGCATGTGAACTTCACCACATTCCAACCCCTATGGAAATAGCTAAGGCGGTGCAGAAAGGAAGCTTGAAGAATTTGCTAGCAGCATTGTATGTTCTCTAAGTCATATATACACCAAAGAATTTTATCTACTTTTCTTGAAGAATAAGAACAACAACAAAAATAAAAACCAGTTTTTTAAATAAAAAGGCATTTTGCCATTGTTAGTTACTTTACAAAATTAGCAATTTTAATAACAACTCATGGGTATACTTATTGTTATCATATAATTATAGATTAGTATTAGTAATAAATATTACATATTATTTAAAAACTTAAGTAGTTGCAAGATTGTAATGAAAACTTTTTAAAAGAAGTCTTTTATACTTGAAATAAAACTGAAAGAAACATCACAAAGATAGAACAGAGGCTTTTGATATATCCTTCATCAAATCACCATAGGCTTTTAAAAATTACCTAGGGAAAATTAGTGTTCTGGCTCACTGATAGTCTACGTACCATGCAAAGATTTGCATATATTTAAAACAGTTACGCCTGACTTAGCTAAAGTGACTGTCATTTTTCTTCTTTACCTGCATAAAATATATGAAACTGGACAACATTTTTCTTGTCTTAAACAAAACTATTATAATAATGTTTTTTTGAAAAGGACAGTTTGTTCTTTGATAGTTCTTATATATATAGATGATACAATTTCAGTTGAAATTTATCACTCATTGATTATTGTAGTTTAAAAAGTTCAATTGATTATTCTTTCCCAAACCTTCTGAAGTCCGATATCTGATGTAGCAGTACTTGTTTCCAATTCTACCACTCAAGAGGAATAAATAAACCTTTGAATATATAGGCTTGAATTAAAAACCCAGCATGGAAGAATTATTTTGCATAAGGAATACAGAGTTTGAATATATAGGCTTACATTGGAAATTCACTATGGAAGACTTGAGTTGAATATTTATATTTTAACTAGGGAATATCATAACAAATTTTATTTCCTAGGAGCATGGAAATATTCAGTGTTCATAGTTTTCGTATGCATGTGTTATTTGAACGTTAGCATTCGTGTGCCAACCTTATTTTCTCAAAAATTTAAAATCTGGAAACATAATAAACACAGAAACAGAGCTTCATTTCCCTTCCAGGTCAAAGCCATGAACCAATTTCTCACTGATCGACTGAATGTCCACAAATTCTAATACTTCCTGGCACCCGTCCTTTTCACTCTCATATGACATAATGTACGATTAAGTTTTAATGCATAATTGAATGTTAAAGAAATAAGTGTGCGAGCTGATTAGCCCCAGAGCAGGACTCACTGGCTGTCTATCTTGGTAGAATCAGCACTCTGTATAAATTATTTTACCGTATGATTGACTTTTGAACTACAAATTTCACTTTTGAAAAGAAAGTCCCCAACCATTACCTCCTCTATCAACACAAAGTTTACGTATAGAAATCATCACCATGAGAAAGCCCTGGGGAGCCTGTTGCCAGGCATCACACTGTGTCATGAAGTGATGCCTTGGGTATGAGTGTGTGCGGCATTTGGACCAGTGACTTTTTCCTTTCCTTGGGTTCTGATGACTAGCTTTGCTATTTTTGTACATTTTCCTGAAGTGAAGAGTTCGATCTTTTAAAACTGCATTTTTGTAAGGAAGCCAGGAGGCAGGGCTGCTTGCTCGTCATCTCTGCACAGGGCTGTGGGAATGCTCACGGTGCTCTCCTCTTCTCTCCACCGTCTCCTTTCATTTTCGTAGATGCACATCGGGAATTCCTTCACAGGCCTGCGTCTGGATACGTGCCAGAGGAGATCTGGAAGAAAGCTGGTAAGAGTTGTTTAGAAACACGAGTTTAGTGTTCTGGCAGCTGTGTGCAGTTGTTAGTGCTGTGATGTGTGGAGTGACAAGAGAGGCCTTCACTGCGAACAGCAACAATAGCAAAAGCGAAGCAAAACAGAGTGAAAACCACAAAACAAAACAAACGAAAAGGAAAAAAAAAACCCTCATTAATATTCTCAAACCGGGCCTGATTAAACCATGAAATAGTTTTTATTTTCATAGCATCTGCTAGTGCCATTATAATTGAAAGGCTGGCATGTTTCCTTTATAACCGTCTCCCCTCCCCCCCTTTTGTAGCATCTGTAATGGTTTCAGAGTGAAATTTTGGCACAGGAGGTCTTAGCTTGCATGGAGTTTTTCTTTGATGAGGAAAGAAATCCAGTGTTTTAGGAATTAAATTACACACATCAGCATTTTTCTCTGCGTTCTGAAGTCAGACCTAATCTAGTACACTTGTTAAGGAACTTTGGAAGGATTATTATTATTATTATTATTATTATTTACAGTCTAGTATTAAAATCACTCTTCTGCAGTATTTAATAGTAAGCCATCAGAGTTCCATTTAAGTTCCATTTTAAGTTAAGCAACAGAGTGGTTGGACCTTTAATTTCCACACACCCCATTCATTCACTCCCATTCCTATCTGTTGCTATGCATTTTGTGGTAGATCTGAAGCTTCTTGTGACCCACTGACATGGTATTGGGCTTAAAAGTTACTGCTGGCAGACTCTGTGGAGCACCAGCTAAGCATGAAGCCTTTAAAAATCCAACTCAGGAGATCAAAGATAAGCCTGGTTCAAGAGCCTATGATTACATGCAGAACAGACAATAGTTGTGTCTTGGAGCTGCTGAAATTTCAACTGTTAAAACAGTTTCTCTTTGAGAAGGGCTGGGGCGAGTTCCAGCCACACATCATGTGAGCACATGCCTGGTCAAGCTAAGTTTTGGGAAACGGTCTTTGTTGCTGTTATTACTGTTTTTTGGTGAAAGACTTTTTAGATTTTGGTTGGATTCAACTGTTTGTGGCTCTTTTCCACTTGGTGAATATTTGGTCTTGTGTACTTTATCCACGTGTTTTTATAAAATATCTAAGAAACACTACTTTATGGGAGGGTGATGAGTTTCTCAAGTCTGGTAGACTTGTGTTTCAAAGCTCAGATCTAGAGTTGGAAAGTGCTCTCACATGTTCTCTCTACAAACCTATGGATTCTCTGGCTTAACTGCCAAGATAAGTAAGAGTTGTACTCACCTATGTCATTCATAAGAAACACATTCATCTCCACCCCTATATGTGATATAGGCCCAATTGTTCAATAGTATCAGGATTCTCCCAAGTTGTTACTACCTGCCAAATGCCCCCCAAACCCTAGAACTTACAGTATTTTCCTATTGCTTCTTTTTTCTTTCAAATCCACTTTGAAAGAGCATCGAAGGCTGGCCATTTCAACAAGAGGTACAGAGAATTGTCATTTTGGATAATAAAAGGATGAGTTTCTGTGTTAGGAAAAAAGTCCTTCTCTGTTCCCTTCCTTACCTATATTTATGTTAAATTCTTGATTATTCCTAAAGAAAATTGAGCATGAGGTCCTGTGTGATCCAAAGTCCCTCTGTTGGTATCTTCTACTAAGTAAGAGCAGATTTTCTTGAATACACCATCTTTCCTTGAAAGTCAGATTGAATAGCTAAGCATAGAAAAGTTCCTCCCGGGAGCAGCAAGCAACGGATGGCCAATTCAGAAGCATACTTTGTATTTTCCACTGAATCAGAGTTGCGTTTTTTCCGTCTTTTGTTTTTCTTATTTGACATATGGGAATCTATGGAATCCTCCATTACGTTTCCTTCCCAGTCCACTTTGCGCATTGTGAACCTAGTCTTGATATGGTTTAGGTTCTCAGGACTTAGAATGTGAGAAAGATCAATTTTGTTTCTCTTGTGTCCGTGCAATGCTGAAGATAGAGCGAACCTTGCCAGGAGAGTTTCGGGTCATTTTTAGATGTATCTTTCTCCTGCATCCTTCGTCATTTTAAGATATTGTTTGGTTGTGGTGCAGATGTGGTACCCACTCATCACAGCAAATAGTCTAGACTAATTTTATTTGATACATGAATGATAAATATTAAGGTGTGGATGGCAGCTTTATCCAGAGCTCTATGAAGTGATTGTGGGATTTCCCTGGGCAGACTTCTTTCCCTGTGCACAGTGGACTTCCCAGGGTCAGGACGTAGAGTTCCTGATGAGCATCTAAGCATCCAATGCATGAGAACACCACAGTCAAACGGGCCATCTCCACTCAGCTCCTTACACTTGGAAAGGACTCTCAAACTTAACTTTGTAAGCAGAAATAAAAGACAAAATCTAGAGCTAGACTTAATAGTTCAAACCTGTAATTCCTGTAGTTAAGACTGAGGCAGGGGGATGGAGCAAGAATGAGACAGCCTACAGGACAAGACCCCATCTCATAAAACCAAACCAAAATGCAACAACAAAAGCCCCACAGTGAATAAACAAACCTGCCTACTCTGTTTTTAAAAGAGAAACCTATAACGTGTGCCTTCGCCACGAAAGTACTACATACCATTTTCATGGCAAAAAAAAAAAAAAAACTAAGCAGAGATCAAAATATTTGAGAAATGCTGAATAGACACAACTCTCATTCAATACAACTTTTATGTAATACAATCACTGGATTGTCCTCACAGGAAATTATAATTATAAAGAATTTACTTTTACTTTTATGTGCGTTTGGAGTTTTGCCTGCTTGTATGTCTATGCAAGGTGTCAGATCTTGGAGTTACACACAGTTGTGGGCTGCCCTGTTAGCACTGGGAGTTGACACTGGGTCCTCTCGTGGAGCAGTAGTCCCAACTGCAGAGCCATTTCCCCAGTCCCAGAAATTATAATTATAAAAGTAAATATTTTTAATTGTGTTTTCAAGTTTTTATGTCATTGTATTTTGAAATGACTGTAGACTTGCATATAATTTTAGAAAAAATAGTAATCCTGCTTTCATCCTGACTCCCCGACTCTTCATTTTACCATATTTGGGTAGAGTAGCCACATTCTCCCTCTCCTCCATTGTGTCTTTCTCTCTGCTTCTCTATTCTGATACACACACACACACACACACACACACACACACACAAACACAAATGCATACACAAATACACACACACAAACATATATATGCACACAAATATACACTAATACACACACATACCACACACATACACACATACATGTGCACACATGTATACATAAACATACATACTCCAAAAATATACACACATTAAAAACATACACACTACACATAAACATACACATACTCACAAACCTACACATGCACAATGCTCACACAAACACACATGAACATGCCCCACACACAAAACCTACACAAAAACCCATATACACTAATATACAGATACACAAACACACACAAATATACACACACCACACATATACACACAAATATACAAATAAACAGACATATACCACACACACTCAAAATATATAAACACACAAATAGCATATACACTAATATACACTCACAAATGTGTACACACACAAGAGACCCTATATAAATTCTGCATATTGCTCCAATGATAGTTTAGTGATATTTAATCTACATTTTAGAAAAGATTGTAAGCCCTTACAAACCATGGTGGCATCATCCACTTTTCTCTAAAAGTTGTATTTTTAAAAGCAAGAACAAAGAAAACAAATGAACTCAAAAGTTAGAAAGTATCTTTACAAAACTAAAGGAGAAAAAAACAAACATAAAAGTAGTTTTAAAATTGTGACTGAATGTTTTCTTCAATATATTTCTTTTCAAAGGATAGGAGAATGTTTGCAGTTGGTAATAAATATTCAAGCACCTTGCAAATGTCCTACCAATTCTCTTTGCTGATCTGTATATGCCTGTGGGATTAGAATAGGGATGCATAATTTAAATATAAATTGCCTGATTTGCATATACAATTAGTCAAGCTACAGCTTTGATCCTAAGCAAAAATTATTGTCCTGTATTACCACTTAGATAGAATTTTAATTCACCTTGAATATTCAAACTAAATTAGACCCTGGCTATATGGTTAGAAGGGCAGTGCTTCCCTGGTGCCCTGAGTCATTTATGATAGGGTAATAAAGGCAGCTTCTGCCTCTTGGTGAAGAAGGGGCAGTGAGCTGTGCACAATATGCTGATTCCATCCAGATTTGAAGTGCATACCTTGCAGGAGCTAACAGAGGCTTATCATAGTTTAGTTAACATTTCCAATCTGGATCATTCCTTTATAGTGTAGTGACTGAGTCTTAACCAGACATTGTTTGCAGTGAAGGTTCTCTAGGGATGATGGTGTTAAGTGACAGAGGCTACAGAATGCAGGATACTGCATCCCAGCAGGGGGCTTCTGATGGCCTGGAGGTCACACACTGGAGAATCAGCCAAGGGAACTTAAGAAACCCTGAGAGGACTTTCATCTCTTAAACTTTTCATGTACTGTAAAACATTTTTATTAGGAATCTATGTTTTTAATTAAACAGAACATTTAATTAAGGTGCTTTTTAAGTGGGTGAAACAATTAAGTGCAAACACTTGAATAAAACATGTCATAATTAGTTTTAATAGAGTGTTAATTGGTAGTAGGTTTGCCAAGTTAATAATTACTGCTTATTAAATTTTCAATTAATCATTGTCATTTTGCTTTGAATAAAGATGAAAATTAGATAAACTAATTCACGAGGAGGATATTTTCCCTTGTTAATTTGAACAGTTAATTTTTTTTTAATGGAAAGTACTTGTTTTAGTTGCCAATCTTCTGTTGAACATTGGTTGAATCTTTGCACCACAACTGCAGCCAAAACTGTCAAGCTAATTGGACACCTTGGAGGTTTTCAGTCAGGTCTGATTGTTGTGGATTGAGGTGTGACTCCCTTTTCATTGTCCAGTGCAACAGTTGGTTGTTCCAAGCTACTATGTGTATGTTTGAAGTAGACAGAGAACATTTTAAAACATAGAAACGGCAAGGTTCTCTTAAAAAAATCTGTATTATTTGTACTCTAGAAGCACCTCTGTATTAGTCAAGAAATGACAAGAAAATGTTAAACTTCAGCATCTATTTTGTTATTTATTTTATAGAAAGGATCCTACTGTGTAGCCCAGGCTGGCCTTGAACTCCTGAATTATAGGCATTCACCACATCAGGCTAAAAACTAAGCTTCTTGTGTGTCTGAGTGAGGCATACAACTTCCAAGTTCCTTGTGGGCATCCTTGTTCCTTAACGGGGCCCAGAATCATTTCTGGAGGCACTATTGTGGGAGAAAAGTTAAGTAAATATATAAGAATGAAAAATATTCCCAACAAGCCCATGCCAAAAGAATTCTCGTTTTTTGGTTTCCTAGATGACTTTAAAACATCAGGTTGTTCTTTAGAGATCCAGAACTTACCAGCCATTTGGATAAGAGCTGGGTTTGTTCCACGAACTTCTGCTAAGGGGTGGGAGCTGGTAGGGCTGCGCTAACCCAGGCATGTTCTGTCCCTTGGTCTGGCTCCGTGTCACAGAGGAGGCTGTGAACGAGGTGAAGCGACAGGCAATGACGGAGCTGCAAAAAGCCGTGTCTGAGGCGGAGAGGAAAGCCCACGACATGATCACCACGGAGCGAGCCAAGATGGAGCGCACGGTGGCTGAGGCGAAGAGGCAGGCAGCAGAGGATGCGCTAGCAGTCATTAACCAGCAGGAAGACTCCAGTGAGGTAAGCGCTTCTGATTTCCAAAGAAAAGACGGAACATTTGTTTTTGATTCCGGAAGTTCACAAATGCAAGTGGAGACTGGATTTGAGACAGATCACTGGGGAAAAACTTAAAACAGTGTGTCGAAAATCCAGGCATTGGCTGACTGACCTAGGGCTGATCTAAGCTTGTTTATTCATTAGCTACTTGGAAGGAAAGTTCTCTAATTGAGGAGTTGCATTGTTATGTGTTTGGTAATTGAAACTCAATGTGAAAGTCTTTTGATCCATGTATATGTGTGTGTGTGTGTGTGTGTGTGTGTGTGTGTTTGTGTGTGTGTGTGGTGTACTTAAATGGGTGTGGGTGTGGGTGTGTGGTGTGTGTGTAAATGGATGTGTGTGTGGTGTGTATGTGTGTGTAAATGACTGTGTGGTATGTGTGTGTGTAAACGAGTATGTATGTATGTGTGTAAATGACTGTGTGGTATGTGTGTGTGGTGTGGTGTGTGTGTATGTAAATGGGTGTGTGTGGTGTGTATGGGTGTGTGTGTAAATGTGTGTGTGTGTGTGTGGTATATGTGTGTAAATTGGTATGTGTGTGGTGTGTATATGTAAATGTGTGTGTGAGTGGTATGTGTGTAAATAGGTGTGTGTGGTGTGTGTGTGTGTGTAAATGTGTGTGTGGTATGTATAGGTAAATGGGTGTGTGTGGTACGTGTGTGTGTGTGTGTGTGTGTGTGGTGTGTGTGTGTAAACAGGTGTGCATGCATGTTTGTAAATGAGTATGTGGTATGTATGTGTATGGTGTAGTGTGTGTGTGTGTAAATGGGTGTGTATGTGGGTCATGGAAAATGTCCTGTCATCAGAAGATGACCTTACATGTTGGTCTCTGCCTTTGTGTTGTTTTACACAGGGACTCTTATTCACCTCTGCACATGTGTTGGGCAGTGAATGTCTAGGGATTCTCCTATTTCCGGGTCCCATCTTCACAGCGGAATGTTGTAATTATGGACGTGTAAACTGTACTGTCCAGCCCCACACGGGTTCTGGGAGTTCAAACTCAGGTCCTTACTTGTGGTGCCCCAAACATGCCACAAACATGTTCCCAACTGAGCCGTCACCCCAGCTCCTAATGTGACACTCATATTCTCCAAAGTCATATTGATGCCTGGCATTAAAATTACTTTAGTAAGATTCCTAAAGTCCAATGCCAAAGTAATGTCTGCATGATTTAAATATTTCTAAAAGATTTTGTGTATAATCGTTGTTTTCATGTCTTCCCTCATAACCATTCTGGTGGTCTTAACATAACATTGCTATCTGAGTAATATTATTAAGTATTATTCCATTATAATAATTTCTACACATCCATACCCACACACATGTGCTCATTCAGGGCCCAATGATTCAAGGAACTGATAAGTAAATAAACTAAAATGTGGCAGAATGCTTTAAAAAAAAGTATGGCCCATATAAAGAGTCTGAACAGCATAGAATTGTTCCATGTTAATTAATACAGCACACAATCTTCAACTCCAAAATAACTCCAGATAAAGGACTTCAATTAGCTAGTCTCACAAATCTGAACTAGCAAAGGCACAGACTGATAAATCAATGGCCTACTACAATACGTATCTGTAATTTGTGAGGGAGAGTAAGAATTTAATTTGTAGCAGGCTTTTTCTGCAGATGAAAGACCCTGCGGGACTCACTCAATGCCCAGAGTTTCTATTTAATGTGTAGCAGATGAATAACAAGGGGACAAAAGGAATTGATTTTCAACATTTGGAAGTTTCTCAGGAAGAGGGGGACAAAGGGAAGTTTATCTGCCTTTTAATGGCTGACTTTTCCATTGTTGAATTAAACTAGACAGAAATTCGATTTTACTGGCATTTTGCCTCTAAGATTTATATTATATAGACTTTTTTTTTTTTTAGAGTTGATTAGTGTCTTCTGAAGAGAACTTGTACAACTTGGTAATGGTATGAGTCACATGTACCATCCTGTACACATTTTTACTTTCACATGAACATCCTAAGCCTATATTTATACTTACAGTATGTGTAGAGAATTGACTTCTAAAGACAAGTGCCTCGGAAGGAAATAAGTTAGTATATTTCAGCCAGTGGTATGCTGAAGTCCCTCAGTCTCTGTATGCTTAGTGCCTTTATGTGTCTTTATCATAAGACACTATGAAACCATGGCAAAAACAACAACAAAAAACCAGTATGATGCTGACACCGGTCTTGGTTTTAGTATTATTCAGACCTCAAGTTTAGGTATACAAACCTTACCAGGACTCCTCCACACAACCTGAAGGACTCCAGTATCCTCAAGCTAGGGAAAAGCCCATTCTGACTCTCGGGTTGATTGGCCCATCAGCTGGGGAATCCTTCAGAAATATGAAGCCCCTCATTTAATAGTTATACTCCTTACAATTCAGAATTCTCTCCTGTACTTTAAGGTTTGTAATTTCCTTAAGCATTAACCGTTTAACCACGAATAAGGCTCACGTAGCATTTTAGACAGTAGTTTAGATAATTTATGATTTGTTTTCTTTTAAGAAAAAATAAGAAGTCTGGTTATGGAAGAGACTGGTTGAAAAATATATGCATTATCATTAAGTGTAACAGGTATTGATATTCGTATCCCTTTTTAGAATCATTTCTTAACAGATGCATTTGAATGTTTGGTCCCTTGTTGGTGGAACCTTATTGGAGGATATCTGTTACTAGGAGTGGGCTTTGAGGAGATAGTGTTGTTTTCTTTGCTTTGTCGATAAGAAAGCTGAGTCTTAGATGTTGTAGGACATTTGTTCCATGGCTCAGATGGTACTTGTGAGCTGGTCCTCAGCCCAGGTTTCCACAGTAGCCACGTGGCAATGGGATTCTTTTCCCCAGAAAAAGTATATATTAGTATTTTCTAACTATTGACACACAGTTCTCTAATTTTGTAAACTAATAAGATTACAATTAAGAAAATGACCAGGAAATTTGAATAGCAGCCATGATGTAGGAAGGAATAGGAGGTTGGGGGAGGGGTGAGGAAGGGGGAAACTACAAGTAGGGCCTGTGGAATTCGGTTGGAGTCGTTATGGAAACTAAAGAAAGAGAAATTAAAATAACGTGTCCCAGTCTTAGGACTGTATGCTACCAGTGACTCAGTGGATGGCACTAGACTCAGCCTTTGGTTTTAGAGGGAGGGAGCCTCCATATAGAGCAGGGGGCTCCCAGTCAGGCAGTGTTGTCTGGAAAGGCAATGGGCACACAGAAGGCAGGTTTGGGTCATTGGTTTGTAGAGACTGTGGAAACTCCATCAGGTATGGAGAACTTAGAAAGGAGGAGACAGTTCTTTATACCAGTCCCCGTCTTTCAAACACCTCAAGGGAATAAAGCGGATGTTATTATGGAAAAAACAGAATATTAGCATTTGGAAACCAAAAGTCAGTGGATATTTCCCCACAGGGGAATTAAAAAGAAGGAATGGAGGACCATCCCCAGTGGTCAGTCCTTAGGGAGTCTGCATTAAGTCAGAGAGGATGGAGGAGATGCTACCAGACACTAAGGAAGTTCTTCCCTTGAAGCTGTTAATGCCTTGGGTGAGGGCCCTTGATTGGATGATGGGCTAGCGTTCAGAATCTTGTGGTACAGAGGCACTGCATCTAGAACAGGCACTAAACCTTCATCTTGATCCCAGCCAGTGCTAAGTGAAGGAGCCAGTCTGACCACCTGCTGTGTATGCAGGACCTCAGGCCCTGGCATAACTCTGAGCAATCCTAGAGTTCCTAGTTTTGCTCCAAGAGCTTAAGCTAATTGCCTATGCTTTTAATATCATTCAACAGTGGCACTGAAAATGAAACACAGGCTGCCTTGACTCTGAAGCCTGGGGTTAGCTGCCTTGACATCTTGTTTTTTTGTTTTGTTTTGTTTTTTGTTTTGTTTTGTTTTGCTACCTGGGTTTCCTGATCCAACTTGTATCCACTGTAGGGGATGGTGCTGTCTTCTAACCAGTGGGGTCACAGTGGGACCCAAGAAAAGATCTGACATGGGCAGAGTGAGGCATTTTGAAAAAAGTGCTTGGTTAGCAGTCTATGTACCAGTTAGATGAGGGCAGGGAAAGGGCTCAACTTTTAAGGTTTCTGGCTCCTGAACTGCAAAATATCCACAAGTATGATTCTTAAACGGTGAAGTGCAATGCAGGCCTAACATGTGGTTGAATTCACAGTGTGAGTTCAAGTCAGGGTGTTGCTTCTATGGAGTTTTGTTTTTATAGAGCCAGTAGTAGAGCCAGCCCTTAACATCTGTGTACTTTTAGGTAGAACAATTTTACTTAAATGTCTTAAGCATCAGTTACAGATAAGACATAGTAAAATGGACAATAATTCCAGAACAAAAAACCTTTTGTCTCTCAGAAAAAAAATTTTTTTTCAACACTGATATCTAGGAAGGGGTCCATTTTGAAAGGATGGCCAGATTATTCTCTGTCTATCTAAATAACAAGATGAGGCAAAGCGCTTTCCTGCCTGAGGGACAAAGAGAATTACTGATAAGGTAAAAAGAAATAGAATCTTTTCTATGAAACTCTGGCATCCAGAATCTTCCATCCTTCCTTGCTGTATCTGTATATAAAGATACAACTAATGTATTTTGCGAAGAGGATCCAGCCTTAGATTCTTCACCCGCATTCCAGAGCAACTTTGCCCAATTTCTGTGTGAAGGCAACAGTGATCAAAAGCGACCATCGTGGCTTATGGTTTCATAGGTATCAGAGTACATCACGGTGAGAGGCGTGGTTGCAAGGGCCGGGAGCTGACAGCTCGCATCCTCAACCGCAAGCATGAAGCAGAGAAAGAAAACTGGAAATAGAGGAAGGATTTGAATTCTTCAAGCCCACTTCCCGTGACATATTTTCTCCAGCAAGGCCACACCTCTTACACCTCTCCAAACAGCCCCACCAACTCTAACAGCTGAGGGTTCAGATGCCCTAAGTAGACAATGGGAGGGAGATAACTCTCTTTCAAACCACCATACACGCCTTCCTCCATTTCCAGAAGAAATGTTCAGTGTCTATACAGGCATCAGTTGCTTAGATTTGTACTCACAAACAGGAAATGTAGTAGAGTTGTCCAAGAGAAATGTGATACAAATGTCCTTTTAAGGTTTCTGATAAACTTATACAAAGCAAGTCCATTAGGGAGGGTTTGGGGATCTTGGGGGAGGGTTGTTTTAGTTTGGTTGGTTTGGCTTTTGGTTACTTGAGCATGCACTAAAGTTTCCTGCACATTCATTGCAATGCGGTGTTAAGGGCAATAAAAAAAAATGCAACTTTTAAAGACATTTTAATCCTCCCAGACCATTCAGTTGCTCTCTGTTTCACCTTCCTACACCTGAAGGCTGTTACCCCCAGTGGTAGGGGGTAAATGGCTAGGACCAAAGAACTTTAGAGAAGAGCTGGAGGTAAAGCTAACCAGAGCCCTTAACTCTTAGATCAGAACCAGGACGGGCGAAGGCAAGGGGCCTCAGCTCTCAGCAGCTTGACTATCCAAAACATCTGTTTCTGTATTTGGCTCAGATCCATGTTTTTTTTTTTTTTTTTTTTTTTATTCCTAAAATTGTTCCCATCTTTGAAAACACTTTAAAAAATAAAGAAGTCCCCATTCTGTCTCCTCTTTCCCCTCCCCAGCACATGCATTTGTAATTACCTGGTTTAGTCTGTGTGTTTAATCAGTTTAAATTGAGAATGTTGCCTACATCTGATTTCAATCTGAAGGAGCCATTGAGTGCCGGGCAGTTACCACCCTGGAGCCTGCCAAAATGTGCCTCTGCCAAAACACGATAGGACTCACACCAGGGTATTTCCTAAAGACGCCACTTGACTCAGATTAGATGTTTAATTTCCTTAAAATATTGTTTTGGATTTGGGTCTCTGTTCCCTAATTGGGATTTTCTGATGTAATTTAGGAATATCGCTTATTTGCTGAGTCTGTTCCAGGACCCAGCTGGCAGTCTCCTGAAAGCTAACCCTCGCAGAAGGAAACCTCACTCAGTGCATAGGGTTGTACCTCGAGCTTTGAAGGCTGGGCCCAGGCCCACATTGACTGACAATGTCATGGGAACATCATCCACACAATGCAGTAGAGTTACGTTTGGAAGATGAAGGCTTCCAAATACAGGGATGGTCAGGGTTTGTGCACCTACATGATTTTCTCCCCCCCCCCACTTTTTTTTGTTCTTTTGAGAATGGGTTTTCCAAGATCCCAGGAAAGCAGCCCAGGACACGCCTCAGCCTCTTATATGATGGGATAACAGGTGTGAACTACCAAACCTGGCCTCTTGAGACATTCATCTTAAATTAATTAAACTAGAAAAAAAAGTGGTAGTACTGTTTTTTCATTATAGACTTATTTAACTAATAACATTTACATATCAACTAAGTTTGTGATTTGAGACCATTGATTCTGTTGTGCTTTTCTTCCTAGCACTGAAATTTGTGAATACTTAAGAGTTAAAATTACAGAGCTGAATGTTTTCAAAAGTGTTTGTGTGTGTGTGTGTGTGTGTGTGTGTGTGTGCACGTGTGTGCTGTGTAGATCAGAGGACAATGTTCAGGAGTTATTTGTCTTCTTCCATCATATTGAGACAGAATCCATCTAATTTGGGGGGTATGGTATATTCCTCCAGATAGCTACCACATGACCATCTGGACTAACTACAATATCTACCCATGGACATGCATATCTGGATGAACTCATTAGGTTTACACAGAACATAGTATTAGTCACTGAGGTATCTCATTGGTCCTTTTAGAAGGTTTGAAACAGAGTTCTTGATCTCTGTTTCTGGTCCTTGAAAGGCTCCAGAGTCCCCTTGTTAGCAGTTAATGTAATTCCTGAAAAGCCCCTATATATTCTACATATCACGGGAATGGTCTGGCGTTCCAGCTGTGTTTTTCTCATGAGCCTGTCCCTAGACATCCTTGCACCATAATGAAACCACAGGAAACACAGAGACCATGGTGAGGAACCTTGCCAAGGTCTCAGTTGTCACTTGAAAAATCTGTTTTAATTGTGATGAGATCACAACTGCCAGCCAGTCAGTTGGGTGAGTTGGACTCTATCTAAAGATCTGGTTTTGCAAGGGAATAGTCGGAAGCCCTTGACAAGAGCTGAGGATGGAGCTGAGCGGGCGAGCACTTCCTCAGCAGGTGGAAGACCCTGGTTCCCTGCCTGGCACTGAGAAAACAGAAGGCAGTCATAGAACTCAGTGAGGGGAGGCTGCAGCCGCCTGACACAGCCCTTCACGGCAGAATTAGCCTTCCTAAGGAGCTAGAAGCATGGTTTACTCATGACAGGAACATTTCGTTATGGCTTTCGGAGGTTCTGTCTCTCCTGCAGGAAGCATCCCCGAGAGTACTGTGACAGTTGGTCCCCGCCCCTTTGCCCTTGCATCCATTAGATCCTCCCACACAGGTGTTCCTGCATCTCTGGGACATCTGTGCTCCGATTCATGAGGTGTTTATCTTAGCGTGTAAATCTCAGAGGTAACCTCATTTCTGCTTTTCTCGTGTCTTGCAAGATGCCACATGAAGCTGGCAGCTGGTGTTCCGGGGGGCCAGGGTTTCCTTCTCCGGATGCATAACTAAGCCCCAGTTCTCTCTGCTGTTCTAACTTCCCTGGGTTGCAAGGGAGCAGCTCTACCAGCTGGGAAACACTGTATCCAAATAGAACAGTCATTCACCGAGCCTTAGGATTTCTCATTTTTCAAGACTAAATTAGATATCAGCTGATGTGTTCTCTTCCCCCCCCCCTTTTTTTAATTTAGCGTCTTTGCTGAAGTAAAGGATGCTATTCTAAGAGTAACCTGGCATTTGCTTGTTAGGGATACTGAGTACACAGCATGGAAAGACCTACTATTCTGCTGTACCTGTCTGGGCTGGGCTGGAACAGGGTACCTAACCCTCTATTTTCTTATGGTTCATTGACTCCAATACTGTGGTCTTATAGTTCCTTTGTTAGTTCCCGTTAGTATCCAAAAAGAGAAAGCCTATGTCCCTGAGCAGTATATGCATATGTAGACATTAGAGTGTTGCTGGTAGATGGAGAAAAGTTGGGAAATAGAGGTTGGAGTCAGTCCAGAGTAGGTGATGAATTACATATGAAGACAGCCAACTCTAGGAAGAAGGGGTTTTTCTCACAAACATTGCAAGGATCATCAGCCATTTTCATCAATGCCATAGTCATTGCTGACAGAAAATTGAGACAGTTGAGACTGAATTGAGACATTTCAGTATCTCTGGTAGAGAGATGGGAAAATTTGCCATCGCTTGGAAGTACAGGTTAACATGTGACCATATGGACCACAGAGGCACTCACTCACTGTGTATGAGAAAGTGCTTAGGAGGGCATGTAGAGGTGTGGTCATCGTGCTTACAGTGAAATCTGAACCAAGAGGGTGGCTGGGTCCCTCCTAATAGGACAGACAGGTAACAGTATCATGAACAACGTGATGAACAGCCATCAGCCAAAGGCCCCGGCAGAGGTTTATGTCCCGGCACCCTCCCTCCCATCAGGGTGGCTTGCCTGGAGCTGTGACTCTTTGGAGAGGAACACAGCAGTGGCTCACACTGCTGTCTTTTGGGGTAGGGAGGCCTGGCAGGGCAGGGCAGGGCAGCCTGTTGGAGAGGTAGCACAAAGGTTAGGTTGTGGAGCAGCTGGAAGACAGCCTGGGCAACATCCTGACTAAGATCACACCAGGGCCAGCGTCTTCTGAATTCCCCACTTGGTCTCTGTCATTCTTGAAGATGTGGGAACAGTGACGCCTCCCCTGTTTACTAGATTGTTACCTTCATGAACATTCACCTGGCTTCTCTCCTTTTCCTTCAGAGTTGCTGGAACTGCGGCCGGAAAGCAAGCGAGACCTGCAGCGGCTGTAACACGGCCCGATACTGTGGCTCTTTTTGCCAGCATAAAGACTGGGAGAAGCATCATCACATCTGTGGACAGACCCTGCAGGCCCCACAGCAGGGGGACACAACCGCCGTCAGCTCTTCAGTCACACCCAGCAGTGGGGCTGGGAGCCCAATGGACACACCACCAGCAGCCACTCCGAGGTCTACCACCCCGGGAACCCCCTCCACCATAGAGACGACGCCTCGCTAGACCTAAACTCAGACTGTCAGAGGAAAGACACCACAACCAACACGAAAGCAATTCCTCATCCTCAGATGCTCAAAGTCCCTTTTCTGTTTGTTTGTTTATAGATGAACTATCTATCTTATTTCAGTACTTCGCAAGAGAGAACCTAACTGTATCTTTGAGGCGATAGTAAAACACAGAGGCCAGTAACGGGTCGTAATGACTTACTGTGGATAACAAAGATTTCTTTAGAGAACTGAAAAGAGAGGAAAGAATATAACATGAAATGCTAGATTTGACCTCCTCCCTGTTATTTTCAAGTAGCTGGGATTTTAACTAGATGACCTCATTAACCAATGCTTTACCAAACAGCAAACCAAGAGATTGCTAATTGCTGTTGAAAGCAAAAATGCTAATATTAAAAGTCACAGTGTTCTTTATATACAATAATGGAAAAAAAAAAAGAGGCAATCCCTCAAGGGCATGAGCGTTGGATACAGCAGTAGACATTTTAACAAGAAGATGAATGACGTCTGTGGGTTGCTAACTGAACTTTGAAGACCCGCTGCAAAACGCGCAGATGTGCAGCAGATTGGAAGGAGACACAGATGTTCATTTTTTTCCTGTTTCTGAAAAAGAAATAATAATATCCAGGTCAACAGAATGAAAAATGAAAGATGATTTCCAGTGGGGTGTATGACTACAGCAGCAAGAAAAAAAATGCCATAATACAAAGGCTCCTTTTTCTATATATATATAGTCACACACACACACACACACACACACACACACACACACACACTCTTAAGAGACTCAGCCTGCAGTTAATTAGCATTCTGGCAGCTTCCAAGTCAGCCAGCTGCCCTAAATAACCCTTCAACATTTCTTCACTTTTTGCAAGGTTCCACAGAGTAAGATATTGGGTCTATTCCAGCTCATTCATTTTATATTGAAAACTAATTTTAAAAAAAATGGTGGCTTCAGCTCCAGCCCCTTTCCAAAAATTTTCAACCCCACCCTGTTTGGATTTTTAATTAAAATCTAGTAGTTCTCTTGGTATTAAAACACTTCTGTCCTGTGAGGTTTTCCCAATGGTGTTTTTCTTGTAAATGTGTTGGACAAATGTGAAGATGCGTTGTAGTTTATCCATATGCCAACATTTAGTCTCTTTATTCCTAGTTGGTGAGAAACCTGTATCTTTCTATGCTGCTTTTATATCTGTATGTATTAGTGATATTTCTCTAGTAGTTAAAAAAAAAAGGAAAAGAAAAGAAAAAAAAACTTCTTTTGGTTGTCCTCAAGAAAAGAAAAGAAGAAAAGAAATGAAAAGAAAAAGCTATCTTTTGGAGCTGCTAACTCACTCTCTTATAGGATTCTTTTTTCCTGGAAACCAGCATGCTTCATGGAATGCTAGCACATGGATGTTTTGTAAGAGGGGTGTACATAAATGTATTTTGCACTGTCACAATGACTCCCTAGGCATGCTTTTTTTTTTTCAAACCAACTTTTTAAATATGCTAGAGCCATTTCACCAATTTTAGCTGTAGCATAGAGTAGTAGTGAAATTTTTCTTTCTTTTATCCTTTTTTTAATGAAAAAATTATTAGGGACTTTTTTTAAAAAAAATAAAATAAGATATCCTACTTTAAAAAAAAAAGGACAGTGCATGCATATTGCTGTAAGGTTGTTTAAGTATTTCTAATTTTACAAAAAATGAAAAAACTCATTAGAGTTCCAAATGTTGAGGTGTAGACGGACAGCTTTAACCCTGCTGAGTGCCAGGCTCTACAGTATTCTTACAAGAGGGAAGTCAGCCAAAGACTGATCTGATGGACCAAAATCGGAATTTTGAAAAGCACCAGTAATACTTTCCAAATAATCAGCAGGTTAAACACGTCCAGTGTGAATCCATTTACCCTTCGTTGTCCAGGGTCCAGACCAGAACTACTTGTTAGTTTTGAAACACATTAGCCCAGGATGTGGTTGTGTGCTTTAAGAGTCGGCAGTGCTGCAGGCTGTGTAGACAACCAAAGTTGACAAGGCTGGGAAGACACTTCTCCACATACACATACACCAGGCATTTCTTTACAAATTGAATACAATCCATTAGCTTGTGGGAGGGGGGGAGGGGAGGGGTAATGTAGCCCTTGGATACAGTTTTAAGTGGTTGTGTTTAAGTTATCTGCATAGAAGCAACCCTCATGGGTTTGCTTTCTGTCTCACAAATCTAAGATTTTCTTAAACCATTTCCCCTGTATTTTCACATGCCAGTCGGCTTTGGTTTTGTTCGGGTGGTGTTGTGTTCCTTTGTTTTGTTTCGCTTTGTTTTGTTTTCAATGGCCTTTTAGTTTAGGAAGTTCTGATGAGCAAATAAGTGCATCTATCTATCTGCATGTTGGAAGTCCACCTGCCGGCACACCTGATGAGAAGCACATAACCAGACTCCGAACGGGTTCTGCTTTACCATGGTGCTCCTAGAACCCTTTGACCTCCTTCTGCTTTCTAGTCTGCTTGTGACACTGGACAGTCCTTTCTTAGAGCTATTATATGTTCTAGGCTACGAAGGGTTAAATAATCCCAAAAAGTAAATAAATAAATAAATAAATAAATAAATAAATGAGGTATGTCATACCCTCACGTCTCGATCTCAAGAAGCTGTGATGTATGTGGAACAGCACTGTTACTCTGAACACTAGTGTGTGAAGTAAGGATTAGGACAGTACGTCTCATTGCTTTTTAATTCAGGGCACCCTGAGTATTAAAAAAAAAAAAAAAAAAAAAAAGATACAAAAAAAAAAAAAATCCCTAACTCTGAGCTCTATCTCTAATTCCTCTTCCTCCTTCCCCTCTTCCTCCTCCTCCTCTTCCTCTCCTCCTGTTTTGCTACATTCTCCTCAGTGGCAAAAAGTTTCACTCTACCTCTGACAGCATGTATATTGCACCAGTAGCTAACAAAAACTGGTCTAGTCAAACCAAATGGGCACAAAAGAACCAGGATACCAAAAGTTAAGCTCATACAGCTGCAAACCATATCACTTCTTGGTAACAATGCAGACCTCATAAACCTAAAAAATAAAAAGAGAAAGAAAAGACAACTTTTGTTACTTTCCTTTTTTGCTCGTCACTTATATACAGGCTATGTGAGAGTATTAATTTGTAGGTATTACACATTTAAAAAAAAAGTTCTCTTCATTGGATAGAATTGAATGGTGGTCGCTGATAGGAATAGGGCGTCCTCTATCTCTAATCTCTGTCTCTTTTTCTCTTTCTCTTTCTCTGTCATGAGACTGTGTGTGACAGGGCCACCTGTCTTTTTTAAAATTTTTTTCTGAACTTTTTTTTTTTAATTTTTAATGTGTAGGTGCATGTCTTGGGGATTTAAAAATTTCAAGGCTGGTTTACTTATGCAAAGCATGCCTATGTCTGGAATACTTAGGGAAAGGAAGCGACTCCATGTTGTCCGAATTCCTCAAGGGACAGAAAAAAAAATTGGAGACTGTTGAAATGCAGATTTGAAGTAATTTTATTTTAATTATTTTGGGTTCTGCGACATTATTGTGAAAAATTAAAGTTGTTGTGCAATACTGAATTCAGACACGTGCCACAAGTTAACGGTAGACTAACACTGGGGGGCGGGGGCTAGGCATCACGCTTTTGTCTGCATACTCTTGAGCTTTTAAGTCTACTATGTCTGAACTGTGGTTTCTTGTTTATCCTTTTTTTTTTTCCTTAGTTGGACTGTAATGTATGGTCTGTCAACCTGTGAATCTTTAAAGTATGATTCAGGTATTGTTGTACTCTTTACTGTGTAATAAAAATGCTTAAAAAAAAAAAGTTTGCATTCTGTCTCCCTTATCTTGACTGTGCCAAGGCTACCACTCAGGAACCTTAGCCTTGAGAGGCATGTCCAGAGTCTAGTCAGCTACAGAGAAGGTCTCTAACATCCATCAGTAAGGAGGGAGAATGGAGGACCCAGGGGACATTCCTGAGGTCACACTAGTTAAATAGAAAAGGATACTTGAAGGCCTCCATAAGAAAGGATAGCTTAGTCTAGGGGTCACCTTCTCCAGAAAGGTCCATTTGCCATCTTTTAAAGCTCTGACTGGCAGATGGTTGCTCCCGTGAGTAGGTGCAGGATGGACCCACTAAGGCAGGTCTCTTCCTCCATCTGTCTTGGACCCTCACTGCCTTTACTTAGAAGTCGCCAGAATGTTCACACTTGGTTTTGTACATTTGTAATACACAGGATGGTGTGTCCAACTTGTTTCTGAGACACATGTTGTCCATTTAACATGCGTAAATATATGTTTGTTTGTTTTTTCCTGCACTAGTATAAAGTAGCTTAGAATTTGGAGAAAATATCAGTCTTCTACCCTGGGAACCCAGTCAATTTTCGAGTACTTTACACAACACATTTTTTTTTTTTTTTAAGGAATGTATACACTCCATTGCAGTAGAACTTCCCATTGTAGTAGATTTCCACTATGGCCTAAAAACTAGTTTAAAGGGATCAAGTGAAATGCCAAGGCCTGAATCTGGACAGACAGAGATACTAGAATGCTGGTGAGTTTCAGTTCAGCCTCCTTTGTATGCTAACTAGGCCCCTATCCCTGTTCTGAGACCCCGGAGAGAGAGGAAGGAAGAGAGAGAGAGAGAGAGAGAGAGAGAGAGAGAGAGAGAGAGAGAGAGAGAGAGAGATTAAAAGCACGGATAGTGCATATCATCCCTACAAAATAAACAGGCCGAATATTTAATTTAGTAGTTAATTTTTTCCTGCTCGAAAGCCTGGCTCAACTTGCTTTCTGTATTTGTACAGATACATTTTTTTTTTTCCTTTTCAAAGTAGAACAGACCAGAAACCAGAAGACATGGAGGATAGAGCTGAGACCCCTTGACATAGCTCCTTTATAAGCTGTCATTGATCAGCAGCTCTGTGACATATTTGTATGACTGGATAGGCTGGACAAACGAACAATGAGTTTAGATGGAGAAGGTGAACAAAATCGGCAGCTTCTGGGTGGTGAGCACCATTTTTTTTAAAAAGTGTTATTGATGTATTTGATAATATAAAAATTATGTTTGCCATGAAAGAACACTAAGTTATTTCCCCCAGAATGGAAGGGGAAGAAATGATCAAAGAGGTGCTTTTCTGTATGGGTGTTTATATCTTTATTCCAAGGTGAATGAATAAAGTTGTACTTGCCTAAATTGGTCCCTGGTCAATCTCTTCTCAGCCTTACTAGAGAAACTGAGACAGACAAAAGCAGGAAATATCTTTTCTGCAAACACAGAAAGGGAGATAGGGCGGGAGTTGTTTCTCCTTTGCTTCTGGGGCTTTCTCATTTAAATAAACATTTGCCTGAAACACTTTCAAATAGACATTTGAGAAATCTGTGGGGGATTTATCAAGGCCATGATGCTTGACTTACTGTAATAAATGTAAGTTGAATGGGAAGTTGGCCTTCAAGTGTGTATGAGAACGAGCAACCCACTTTTAGTTCCCAATGCTAACCACATAGTGGAGTTCTACATGTCACTGTCATGGAGTGAGCTTTCTCTCTGAATGCCATAAACCAGCTCAATTTCTGTATCACCGAAAACTAGAAAGATGAGAGACAAGCTATCCTATAGGAATGTGAGTCGGTGGGAGTACATGGAGCTGCCCAAAACACAGAGGACCTGCATAAATCAACAGCAACTGGAGCCCCTTTCAGTCCCCAATACAAGGTCAGGCACCCAATTAACACTCAATAAATATTAATTGTAAATACAACTCTGAGTCTGCAGCTGGAAAAATGTGGTGCCAGTTTCTCAGAAATAAGAGAGTTGGTTATAGGAAGAGGAAACATGAGGGCCAAGATTGAATCACACCTGAGAAGGAAACGGCAAGAGGAGTAAGCCATGGGCAGCTCTGACCTTGACAAAGCAGAGGCATAACCATTGTTTACAAATATCAGAGATTATAGACACCATATCAGGTGAGTCTTCACCACAAAACAGTGCCTGGTTATTGGTGACAAACACATATTTAATTAATTGTCATGGTTCCCTGTTAATTTATTATGATTTATTTGTTAATTTAGTTACACAAGGCTTAGTTACTAAGACATTAGAAATACTTTTAAGATTCTTGTACTTAACAAGTCCAGATTAGGAGTAGTGGCCTAGTGGCGATCTCATGACCTCTATCTGCCACATAGGGCTTTTTAGCATTTTACGTTCCCACATTCAGCTCCATCTTTGCCCTGCTGTATGACTCTGTGAACTCTCTGTAAGTGTCCCATTTCCTCTTCTATACCCATTCTACAAAAGCAAAATCCTTTAATATTTTCCTTTACCTCACAATTTCTTCTATCAGACCTCACAATGGCCCTTGAAGGTTCTCCTAGGAACCATCTTGAAAGAGAGAGGAAGGAATACCTCTGCAGATCAATTAAGTCTAGGCCTGAGGTGGAAAGATATATGCAAACATGATATTACTATGACAATGTTTTGTATAATGTGGTCCAGAAACACTGGAGCATACACTTTCTTCAAAGTATAGCTGTTTTCAGTTTCGTAGAGATGATACTTTCCCTTGGGACTTTGGGCTTTCCAATATACTCTGGAGTTTTCCTGTGGTTCAGATTATTCCTGAGAGACCGCCACTATTTCCTCTTGATGCGCCTATCTTGGGGGGAAAAAGTACTTCTTTCTTTGAAAGTTAACAACAAACAGACTGTGAGTGTAATTTGAAGCTTTTCTAGCACAGAGAAAGCCCCGGATTTAATCCCCACCATGTTGGAAAATCCAAACAGCAAATAAGACCTAACTAAGGTCTTATTTAGTATGTCCCTAAAGATTATGTGTGTGTGTATTTTTAAATGTATATTTTTTTAAAGTAGAAGCAAGTTGTGGTAGTTTGAATAGGTTTGGTCCCCATAGACTCATGTGTTTGAATGCTTGGTCCATAGAGAATGGCACTATTAGGAGGTGTGGCCTTGTTGGAGGAAGTATGCCACCGTGGGGGTGGGCTTTGAGGTCTCTTATGGGCAAGCTATGCTCAGTGTAGCAGTCTCTCCTTGTTGCCTACAGAACAAGATATAGACCTCTAGGTTCCACCTCCTGCAGCATGTAGGCCTATATGCTGCCATGCTTCCTCTCATGACAATAGTGGACTAAACCTCTGAAACTGTAAGGCAGCCCCAATCAAATGTTGTCCTGTAGTCTTCGTATCTCTTCACAGCAATAAAACCATAACTAAGACAGAAATATTTTCAGTTTCCTTCATAAATAAGAAATGTTTAGGAATGTTATGCAATGTATATACGTGTCAAACCCCACATTTCATATTAATTGTACACCAACAGGTACGATTTTATGTTTTATGCTTCAAAAAGAATAAATTTAATTAAAAATTAATAAAAAACTAACCAAACAAATGAATTTCAAGAGCAAAGCATTCTAACACCAAGATTACTCCAGGATTAGAGAAGAGTTGGCTTCTGCTAAGTACCTTCTCAGTGTAGCTCTGCCTCATTGCTTTAAGAGTATCTGGCTGTTGAGAGAAGTAAACTCTTCTGATAGAAGTTTGTAAATTATACCAGTCTCTGTATTACTGGGGTTTATGTTCTGGAGTTAGAGAAAGAAAAAAATGTGTTATCTAGCAGTGTCCTTCGAACGTAAAACTTTTCACCTTGGAGGGAAGCTCGCCAAGACACAGGCCTTCATTAAGGAGGCAAATCAGCTTTAGTCTGCAGGAGTGTGATAGGATATAGGAGGTTATTTGAATTGTGTTGTATCTGTTGACATTTGCTTTGTGACTGAGTATGTGGTCCATTTTGAAGAAGGTTCTATGAGGTGCTGAGAAGAAGGTGTATTCTTTAGTGTTTGGGTATAATGTTCTGTGGATATCTGCTAGGTCCATCTGAGTCACAGCATCTGTTAGATCCAGTATTTCTCTGTTTAGTTTTTGTCTGGATGTCCTGACCATTGATGATAGTGAGGTGTTGAAGTTTCCCACTATTAATATGTTGGGTCTGAAGTGTGATTGAAGCTTTAGTATTGTTTCTTTTACAAATAGAAATGCCCTTGTGTTTGGGGCATAGATGTTTAGAATTGAAACATCATCTTGGTGGATTATTCATTTGATGAGTATAAAGTGTCCTTTCCTATCTCTGACACTGCCTATAGGGCCAAGTCCCAGAGCCCTAGGATAGAACCAAAATGTAAGAAAGAAAAGAATGGAATGATTTCTAATGATATTTTGCTATATTCATAGTCAGGAGCTTAGCTCAATTGTCAACAGAGAGGCTAAATTCAGCAACTGATTGAAAGAAATGCAGAGACCCACAGTCAAACACTAGGTACAGCTCAGGGAATCCTGCGGAAAATGGGTAGGAAGCATTGTCGGAATCAGAGGGGTCAAGGGCACCATAAGAAATCCCATCAAATCCACTAAACAGGGCCCATAGGGGCTCAAAGAGACTGAACTGACAACCAGGGAGCTACATAGTTCTGTTCTAGGCCCTTTGCATAGGCGATTACACTGAGTTATGCACAGTTGTAGATGTGTAACTTGTTCTTTTTGGACTCCTAACGGCGGGAACAGGGTCTGTCCCTGTCTTTTTTTTTTTTTTTTTGTCTGCTTTGGGAACCCTTTTCTTCAATTGCCCTGTCCATCCTTAATGAGAGGGAAGGCTCCTACTCTTACTTTGACTTGATACGCCATGTTTGTTTGATGTTCATGGGAGGCCTGACTTTTTCTAAAGAGAAGCAAAGGAGTGGATGGGGCAGGGAAGGGGAAAGTTTGGGGGATGGACTAGGAGGAGAGGAAGGGGGGGAAACTTCAGTTGGGATGTGACATATGAGAGAAGGAGTTTTTAAAAAGGAGGCAAAGGCCGGGCGTGGTGGCACACGCCTGTAATCCCAGCACTTGGGAGGCAGAAGCGGATTTCTGAGTTCAAGGCCAGCCTGGTCTACAGAGTGAGTTCCAGGACAGCCAGGACTACACAGAGAAACCCTGTCTCAAAAAAAAAAAAAAACAAAAACACAAAACAAAAAAAAAAAAAAAAGGAGGCAAAACAGGATGTTCTTAAGTAGCGGTTCTTACACTGTGTGTGTTGACCCCATAGGGCATCACATATCAGATGTCTTACATATGAGATATTTACATTATAATTCATAAATGTTACAAAATTACAGATATGAAGTAGCAACAAACTAATTTTATGGTTGGGGCTCACGACAGTATGAGGAAGTGTGTTACAAGGTCACGGTATTAGGAAGGTTTAGAACCATCCTTAAGTTAAACAGCTCAAAGACTTCATGGAGTTCTTATCACTGACCAGATTCTCTCGGTCCCTCCCTTCCTCGCCAGGGCATATAAGAAGTAAGGATTGCACAGAGACTCAGAAAACTGTGCTGCCTAGGAGTTACGGCAAGCTCTGCCTCCTGGAAGATAATCAGGCTGATTCAGCTTCATGGAAGAAGAGCAGTGACAAGTCATACTTTCTAAACAGTGACAAGCCAGGCTGCCTAGAAGAATCAGAAACTATTCAATGGGAACTGAGTAGACTACCAGGACTCTCAAACTTGTTGGCTGTGTGGTATATTCCAGGCTTCCAGCTGTCATTCATGCTGGGGTGGACTTTGGTGATTCACCTGTGTCATGTCTGCTTCTATAATGGCTCAACAATATATACTTACTGGTTCTCCAAGTTAAAATCTTGGTGGTATCATTTGATCTGTTGTTGGCTCCTTAGCTGGGATGAAAAGATATTCAGTATGTCTCACTAGCAACTATAATTTGATAATTCAGCAGCGCTTGAGGAATACTAAAAGGAAATAGACCAGGATAATTGAATAAGTGATTGTAGGCTTGAGAGTGGCATTAATTTAACTTGGGTGGCCCACGTCAAACCATTCTAAGGTGATGACATTTAAGAAGAAACCCAGACAATCTAGAGGAAAATACATGGACCTCTGAGGCTAGGAATTTGCTGTAAAAATTGGTTTTATTCCTTTCAAAGAAATGATGAGTTGAGAACTGTACCCAAGCTTTTTGAATACATGCTTTAGCCTGAACCCAGAGCATTTCTGTATAACTATTCCTAGACCTAGGCCTGGAAGCTTGTAGCCTCCATATAATCCAATCTGTAAGCTTGGACCATGACGGCTTCAGATTCCAGCCTCTTAACTTAAGCCTAGAATATTTCAGCCTCTGAGACTTACTGTTGAACAAACTCAGCCTTTCAGTTCTTTCTGAACTCTGGTAGGTTGGTTCAGCTCTGCTGTTTTGGCTCAAACTTTTCTCCAAGCTGACTGATTCAAACTGTCTTCTCTCAGCTTCTCACTGAATTGCTCTACTTGTTCGCAAACTCACTCCGACAATTTGTTCTAGTCTTCTGTTTCCTTCTTATTCATTGGTCTCAACTGCCTCTGCTGACCTTCACTGACCCGCATGACCTCAGGAACAAACTCACCTCCACTGCACTGTGCTCACTGCACTGACTCCTAACTGACTGACTCTCTCTTCCTGCCCTGCTCTTAAATAGCTTCTCCTTCCTGTGCTGTTCTCATGAGAGTTGGGTGTATCCTATTTCGGACTTATTCTGTCAGATCTTTCTCTGATCCATCACTTTGTCTGCCCCTCAATTTAATGTCACTTTCAAACATGGCTGCTTCCTTCTGCAAACTAATTTTACCTTAAAGATATGTACTAAGGATGTGACTATATTTCAGTCAGAGGGATTAAAGGTGTATAGCATGTAAGCATTCCAGCCAGAACACAAGGACCTAGGTCGTTGGATGTGATCCCGTGACAGAGCAACCATGTTGCTGGATTAGAATTCCTCTACAATTTGTGTGCCACATAGAGGAAGCAAGTATCAAATCTTTGAGATTAAGGCAGACTAGAGTCCTTGTGGAATTCTTGGTGGTTTATTTAATAAAGATGGTGGTTTATATAAGGACCAAGGAAACAGGCTATAGGTTCTGCTCACAGGCCATTAGGACATTTTTGTGTGTGTGCTATATGAAGTATGCGTCTTCATTTAGGGGCCATTGATGGTGACTTTATATCCTTATTTATACTCTTGTGTTTATTTGGGACCTAAAGGTATCTGACTGAAGACTTGGAACACATCATGATAAGTATGGACTAGAGGACAGTGGCTGTCAAGCTTTGCAAACCAGTTCAATGAGTCTCTTATTGACTGGGGACCCAGCACTTGCATCAGGGAGGGCTGGCAGAGGGAGCAACAAAAGAATGAGGAAAAGGAGATCTTCATAAAGTTGGATGTAAAGGAGAGACCTTCCTGGGAGGGATAACTTCCAGAACACAGCACAGATGCCAGAAGCATCAAGGCTGGCCTGGACAAAATGAAGCCCTGCATGAATCATAAGATAGGGTTTTTCTCCAGAAGAAGGGGAGTTTTACAATAGTAACCTTTCTTAGGAGGCCCAGGATGGCTTGACATTCTTCCTATGTGTGAAAGTAAATTAAAAAATTGCAGCTCCTCTACCCAGGATAGAAAATGGGGCTGGGATTATGTTTGAGAAAGAGAAAGCCTTTCGAGTTTCTGACTAAGATTTCAGCAAGCTCATTTTACATGGCATCTACTGCTACTTAAAACCTGTCTTTTAATGATGTGATGAGGGCTGGAGTCTAGAAAGAACCAACTTTCACTGTTCCTCTTTATAAATTGTGTGGTTTGCTGACAAAGTCACAGACAGTAAAATTATGGAAAGTGCAAACCTCCCGTCTCGATGGTAAGTAATACATTCTTTTTCCACTCTGTTAGGAAAGACAGGAAAATGCAGTAAAGAGTGCCCTGCTGTTTTTAGTATTTAATTAATATGCTCTCCATGAAGGAGATGTAAACTAATAATTACCATTGAGATTTATGGGATTGAGTTGAATACAGCATACATACTTACACAGGTACATATATATAGACATAAATATATGTAAATATATGCTTAGAACATCTATCACTATTTGAATATTAATACAAATTGTGATCTGCTTACTATCATGGAATTTTCTTATAATGCAATCTAAATTAATTTTAGTAACTCTATTTACAGTTCTGAATGTAATATGACAGATTCAGAATCACTAAGTTGAACAGCAATATGCTAAAAAAGGTTTGAGACTGGTATAGCAAAGCTGGAGTAGAAATTACTCATAAGTGCTGCATCCTAAGCAATAACTGATATGTAAGTAACTCAGCAGTTTTTAAACCACACTCACTGGAACTCTGAATTAGAAGTCATTAACAGGCACCCCATGGGGAAAAAATTGAAAAGCACTCAGTGACTAACATATGGATAATGTTATAATTTATATCCCCATAAGGATCTCAAAAGTCTAGCACTGGAATAATCACGTAGTTCCGTGCAGCTGACATCCCCCGATGTATCTGAGTACATTCACAGGCACTTCTTCATAGATACATCTACCAAACACTCCCCTCTCTGCTCTCTCTCACTTGTTGCAGTTAGAACCTCACAACGGACTGAATACTATCAGTCTTTTCCTTTCCGGTGCAGAAGAAGGACTGTTCTGGATCACCCCAAACTTCAGCCCTCTAACAAGCCAATTTTCCCAAGTTACCATTCCAAAAGGACATTCAAAAATGAACAAACAGCAATCAACAAAAACATACCTGGCACTAGCAGCTTAGCTGTTGCTTGAGTGATTCAGGCTGTGAGAAAAAAAAACCCACCTTAGGTGGGTAATTTATGAACAACAAAAATCCATTGCCCACGGTTCTGAAATGTGGGAAGTCTACAACTGAGGGCCAAGTCCAGTGTCTGGTGAGTCCTTACTTGCTGCCAGAGGTGATTTATAAATGTTAGTACATGACAGAAGAGGCAAACAGCCCATGTTTGGCCTCTATTCTAAGTATACTATATCCACAGACCCCCACCATCAATACTCTTCACTTTGAAGATTAAGGTCCAACACATAAATTTAAGGAAGTCACAGACAATACACATAGCAGTTGTCTTCAGAATAAAGGTCTTCTATCTTTTTTCCTCCTCAAGAATTGATTATTTGCCTCACATTTCCTTGATGAGAATATTTATTTACTTATGGCTTTAACAAATGAGCTTCTCTCTCTACAGTTGTAACCACTAGACTAGTGGCTGGAGTCTTCTAGATGGTGCTCTATGGTGGAACAGACCTCTTGCTTGGGGGCTACAGATGAAAGAGAAGAGGTTCCAGAAACAAAGTCAGCAGAAATCTTGGGATAGAGATCTACATGGAGCATGTGTGATGCACAAGCCCAGAGGGACTCTTACTCTGCTTTCTTGCAATCCAGAAGAGGAAGGAGGAAGATGGCATTCTTGAGAGACACTCTGTCACTAAGTAGCATTGCCATGGAAAGGAGAGCATTTGACATTAATGCATTTCCTAACCCCAGAGACAACCCCAACTCCCAGCGCCACATGCTGACACGGATATAAAGACCCAGACAACTATAGCAATAAAGCAGACAAAGGCACTGGTGGTTAGAGAACAGCCAGCAGCTAAGGTCAGCAAAAGCACAGCTACCCTCCTTGCTAGTTTTAGACATTGAAAACAACCCTTGGCTATCCAGTCAGCTAGAATGCCAGAGGGGAGTATGTAGCTGGGGTAAGGAGGTGCCAAGATATATGTGACAATTCAATGCTGGGGACTGGGAAACTCCTATGGAGAGACAGAGACTTGCAGAGCAAACTAACCCAGTAGGAAGAAGACATCTGCCTTAAGTTATTTTGAGTTATATATAGTGAAATATCTGTCTTTCCACGTGCACTCAGCTGCAGATATCTTATAGTGTAGGGAAATATATTCATCCTAACCAAAAAAAATGATGGACTGTTTTTATATGTTATATTAGTATTTTCATTTTTAAAATTTTTAACTGTTTCTGATGTTTTAGGTTTTTGATCTTGCTTTAGTTGACTTATATAACTGTCTTTTAGGTTTCGCCATCTAGATATCTCTTTTCTGTACCTTGAGCCTTTTCCTGCTCTCAGTCACTTAGCTCATGTTCTTTCCCTCTTATTCCTTCTTTGGTCCCCCTTTATCCTTCCCCCCCACTCCTGCCTCTTTTTACTACTTAATCATTAGAGCCCTTAGTTTTAAAGTCCTTTAAACTACGTTTATCCTAATGGCATCTTAGCTCCTCTGTTTCTGAACCTCATCAAGGGTGTCGTTAAGTACACACGTGCTTTTTGCCATCTGTTAACAACTGGGCTGCATGTGAGAACGATTTGTGTTACTTTTGCCTGTTCCTCTAAGTAGCAGAGAAGATCATGCACTCAAGCAAAGACTGTCATAAACACCAAGAAGACTTTCCTCAACAAACAAGCAAACAAACAAGAAAACAGTATGAAATAGAAAAGAGAAAGACCGCAGGATGCATTTATGCCAATAGACATGCAAAGCACAAGAAAGCAGCAGAAAATTATGAAACAGAAGCCACTGGAAGAGCTACAAAGCTCAGGACAGGCCATAGCTCAAGCCAAAGAGGACAGAATTGATGCAGTGCCAGAAGAGGTCAGATTCCCACATCTAACAAGGTCTGATGGCCATGGGCAGAATTCAAACAAGAAGATGAACAGAATAAGCAAGTCAGTTTAGTCTTTAGATAAGAAAATACCAAGGAGGGTGAGAAGGTCAGCAATAAGAATGAAAAGCTCAGAACACAGCAGGGAGATTCAGTGAGCAATGGGAGATTCTGAGGAAGCCACAAACAGGAACGCTGAATCTAACAGGAGAAAAAATACACGCGAAAAGCTCAAGTAAATGTTAAAAGGAACCTGAAAACAGAATATGAGAGATGAAAGGCAAGGTCACGTGATCAATGAAGGGAACTAAAATTGAAGAACATGGCTGCAGCTTCCAAGAAATCAGAGAGACTTCTTTGTTCTTTATATTTTTATATTAGAACCATTTCATGGTTTTAGCTACCGTCTTGCTTGAATGGGCTTTTATTATCATCATTTTTTTTCTATGCTTAAGAATCCATCAAGTAGAAAGATGTGAGATCAAAACTAAAGGCAAAGAAAATCTATTCAATAAAATGATAGAACAGTTTTGAAATCTAGAGAAATAAATGGATATACAAACACAAGAATCATTTAGAACCCTAAACTGACATATCCAGGGATGAACCTCTCCAGGACATCAAATTAAGATGTCATAAATACAAAAACAAACAAACAAACAAAAACAAAACCAACCAAAACAAAGCAAAATAAACCAATAAACAAAAAGAGAGCATTAAAAAGGAAGCATTTTTAAAAAGATAATAATGGTAACTCACTTACAAAGGCAGAAAATCAGAATAATTTGTGGTTTCTCACCAGTAATTTTCCACTCCAGGAAAGGATCAACATAGAATGATAGATTTCAAGGTGCTAAAATAAACACAGCAAGCCAAGATTGCTATATTCTGCAGAGCTATCTTCTAAAAGTAATGGAGAAATAGGGCCATTTGTAACTACAAGCACAAATTAAAACAGTTCATCACCACCAAGTCATCACTCTAGAACATCCTTGAGGAAACTCTAAACACATAGGAAGAGCAAAGATAGTCTCAATACCAAGAGCACAGTGAAGAATACATCTCCTAAGAGCTGTAGATGATTTTGAGAACCAGAAAAGATGCTTACAGAGAGAAGGGTGAGGGGAACAAATAGCTTAATGGGAGAAAGGCAAATACCACACGCTTTCTATCATATCTACATTAGAGATATGTAAGTAGAAAGACCAAGTGTGGCCTTTGTGAGGACTAGAAGATGGGGGAAATGAGTAATGGGTACAGTGTGTGTGTGTGTGTGTGTGTGTGTGTGTGTGTGTGTGTGACAATGTAGGCACACTAATCAGTATGCATGAAAACCTTACGGTGAAGTCCATTTCAGTGTATTCTGTCCTGTATCTTTTTCTGTTGCTATGATAAAATACTCAGAGAAAAGCAAATTACGGGAAAGGGGGGTTTACTCAGGCTCCTGGTTTAGATTACAGTCCATTAAATCAGGGAAGTAACAGTTTGTCACATCGAATTCACAGGAAGCAGAGTGATGAGTGCATGCTGCTTCGTAGGCTCCTCTCTCAATTTACACTGTTCAGGATCCCAGCCAGGGATAGTGCCAGTGCCACCTGTAGGGGCGGGTCCTCCTGCCTCCAATAATTCAACCAAGACAACCCCACATAGCCACGCCCAAAGAGCAGCTTACTCCCAGATGATTCTAGACTTAATCAAGCTAACAATTACCACTAGTCACCACTAAATATATTAATTAAAGTCTCTTTGGATCCACAATCCCATTTCTCAGTTTTTTCATTCAACCCAAAACCAAAAAAAGATTGTTCTCATCTTTGAGTTTTTTACTTTTTTTTTTGTTTTTTTGTTTTTTTTTTTCTCATCATGAGGGTATTAGCAGCTTGGAGGCAAGCATAGTTAGGAACACAATAGGGCAGAAAGAGATTCATTTTTCAACTTTGCCAAAGTGTCCAAACTTGGACAACACAGCTCACCTGTCTGTGCCTTATTAACAGTGAGAATAGACAATGAATTGGAAGCAGACTCATAGTTAATGTCTCATGGGGCTGTGCTTTGCCTAGCCAGATAAACATCGCCATCCATCCTCCAACTGTGCCTGGTTTCCAGCCTTGAGATTCAAGGGGCAAATGTCCAGTTATCTCTATTAACACCAAATCAGCAAGTTTGTGTGCACCTTCACAGCTAATGAAAACACTACTCACTACTACCACCTGGATGGCATAAGATGTCTCAAAGTCCAGGTATTGTAAAATCCAAAAGGAGATGTAAACAGGAAAAAAAAAAGAAAGAAATATCTCTACATTCATATTATAAAACAGACTCGCAGAAACAGAGAGTAGAATGGAATTTATTAAAGTCTGGAGGGAGGGGGGATGGTTGGGGATGGGGAGAGATTGGTTGATGTATACAGTGGTTCAGATAGATCAGAGGCTAAGTTTTGGTATGCTGTTGAACAGTGCAGAAGCTACTTAAAACTGTGTATATTTCAAAATAGCTTAAAAGAATTTTCCATTCTTTGCTTTGTATTCTTAGGAATCAAACCAAGTGCCTTGTGGGCGACCTAGCCAAGCATTCAGTCCCAGAGATACAGTTCCCTTCCCCCTCTTTTTGAGAAAGAATTCTCACTGAAGTTTCCCAGGCTGTCTTTGACTTGTGCAGCACAAATACCATGGAGAATAGACATGCAAAGAAAGGGTTTAAATCTTTTCACCACAAAGAAATGAATATGTGAGCTAATTGATATGCTGATTTAATGATAATGTACTATGTGCGTGTATTCAAATATTGCTTTCTCCACAAAATCCTTCCATGATTGTATATACCTGTTATTGCAACCATTTGGAAGCTCTGCGTCTCTGACCTTTTCTGTTTCTCTGTCTCTTTGTCTGTCTTCCCTGTGTCTGTCTGTCTATCTGTCTGTCTGTCTCATTCTCATAGTGCCAGCAAGCAGGAAAAACCCACATTCTACCTGGAACTTATTCTGAAATTCTGTTTCTCTTCCATACTATTTCTTTTTCAGCTGGAGGCCTTCCAAATGCATGAGATAAATAGGACCCACAGTGGCCAAAAGACCCAGAGGCAGGAGCAATTTGCACTGGAGACTTTCTTTGAGCAACATTAAGACCTAGCTCTCTCTCCTCAGGACTTAAAAGGAAGAAATGTTAAGGTGAAAGTCTCATTAGCAGTTTGTCATCCTGCTCTGGCGTCAAGAGAAGAAGCTAGCCACCAAGAATCAGAGCCCCCAGTGCACATCTGGCAGCTGCTTGAAGTGTACAGCAGTCAGTCTATCTATACATCTGTTCCCCCAGCTGCCATTTCCACTGTGTGTTTGCCTCTGTATAGTTGCTGAGCTCAGAGCATCATGCTTGATAAGGGAGCTGGAAGCCCTTGGCTTGCTCCCTTAGTGTGTTCTTACTAAGTAGAATGCATAATCCTAAGAGTCAGCTCTAGATTCAGCCAGGGTCAACCACAGTTAACCCTGTGAACCTGGACAAGTAAACCTTTCACATAGGTTGTCCTAATTACTCTCGTGGTGGTAATGAAATGACCTGACAAAAAACAACTTAAGAGAGAAAACGTTTATGTGTGTTTCTAATTTCAGAGATGTACAATTCATCCCAGTAGGGAACATATGGGACTAAGCAGGGGAGGGAAGGCAGCAAGAAGAAGAGCGCGCTGGTCCGTTGCATCTGAACAAGAACGAACAGTAGATGGAGCTTGGCTATAAAGTCTCAAAGGCTACCCATTTTCTGATTTACGGTAGTGGGCTTCCCCTTCCCAAAGATTCTACAACCTTCTCAGCCAGCAGTTGACAATAAGCTTTCAAACTCCTTAGCCCCTGGAGGAAATTTCACCTTCATACCACAAGGTCTCAAGAAGTCCAGAGTGACAGAACTTACTCTGTAGGAGAGGATGATCTCAAATATTTATTAATTTCATTTGTTTATTACTTATCATTTATTTCTATACTTATTTTGTAACAGGGTCTCACTATGTAGCCCTGGCTCTCTTGAAACTCACTAGACCAGTCTGACCTGGGACTCATGTCTTTTCCTCTGCTCTTGTAAACTTTCTTACCCTTGTTCTGCAATGCTGACTGAGCCTTAGGTATAGGGTTTGTCCCTATGGTCAGTTGTTCTTTACATCTTAACTAGTTGTGATTTTTTTCTGCAATGTTCTCAGCCCGAGGGAAAAAGAAGCTCCTTTCATGAGTAAAAAGAGCAACAGTTATCTGTGGCTCTAAAGATAAGTATTTAGCAATTATGCTGGTTCAGAAAAGTAGAGTTCTAGTTTCTCCTCTAGGATCCATACTCTCCAGCCACAATCTTTATATTGAGTGAGCATAAATTCCTTTATATTGAGTGGGCCTTTAGTCTAGTTAAACAGCTGCTGATTACCAGCAATATTGAAATAGTATTATTACACCCTTGGGCATATTTCATTGTGGTGTCATTGATGTGGTTCATAGGCACTCCATCTCTGTAGGACTTTTAATTACTTTTCTCCATGACCAGCTTGTTTATCACCTTAACATACCATGAGAGATAGTACTCAGGGAGGAGACTGCAGGGTCAGTTCCTGCTCAGTTTCTCTGTGTCCTGTGTGGTATCTTCAGCAATAGAACTTACTTGCAAGTTCTGTTATGCAAACAAGAAGCAAGAATGTAATAGACTATATTGTTTTGGGAGTTTCTTTGCTTCCTCTCACCAAAAGCTCAAAGGGAGGCTTCTCATGCCTGGCTTTTGTTAGTTTGCAGCTCTTGATGATATACATATATTATTGTATGACATGCTACTTTTTCACAGCTCCAAGCTCCCAGAGTAACAACTTAGAATCAAAATATATTTACAAATACCTAGGTCATATAGCTAGGCGCATTCCCTGACTAGCTAATAATCTAAAATAAATTATACAAATGCATATTCTGCCACAAGGCTGGTTACCTCTACTCAGCTCCCATGTGGCTGTCCTCCTCAAGTTTTTCCTAGGAACTCCTCCTGCACCTGGCTCTAGCCCTGATTTTTTTTTCTTTCTGCCTCCCAGATATCCCACCTTCTATTCTACCCTTTTGTATAGGCCATAGGTTTCTTAATCAACAGGTGATGCATTCATATAATGCACAGAATAGTCTTTCTACAATGTATACACACACACACACACACACACACACACACACACACAGAGAGAGAGAGAGAGAGAGAGAGAGAGAGAGAGAGAGAGAGTTGTATTTTTAAATAAACATATAATAGTTTCTATATGGCTTTTGAAATCATTCTTATGGTTATATATCTTTGTTCCCTCAGTCACCCTTTGTATTGGCCTCCTCCCTCCTTTTTGGTTTCTTTGTTTCTGTGATATATATATATATATATATATATATATATATATATATATATATATACATATACACACACACACACACACACACACACACACACACACACACACACATATATATATATATATATATATATATATATATATATATATATATATTCAGAGCTAGACCCACAAATAAGAGCGATCATGGAGTGTTAGTGTGTGTGAGTCTCACTTACCTCTCTGTTCAGGGTAATAACTACCTAGTGATGGATAGTTGACAAAGATATTTTATCATTCTGACCATTGTCTCTTTACTCTGTTGATGATTCTTTAGCTGTACGGAAGTTCTTTAATTACCTATCATCTCAATCTTAGTGTCATTTCCCATTATAATGGAGCTATTTTAAAGAAGGTTTGTTTGCTTGCTTTTGTTTGTTTTTACTGATTTTTTTTCAAGAGATTCAAAGTTTCAAGGGATACACATGCACACAGACATGCATACATGCCCCCACACACCACACACACACTCACACACATACTCCACACATACACACACACATACACAACATCACACAATTTCACATTCTCATTTAAGTGTTCAGAAAATAAATTCTTTTAAAGTATATTTTGCTTATTTGTATGTGAGGAAGAGTGTGTCATAGGACAACTTGTGGGAGCTGGTTCTCTTCTTCCGTCACACAGGTACTGGGTATTGAACTCAGATATCAGTCTGGCATAACTCTTGGTTGGTAGTGCCTTTACGTGCTGAGTTGTCTCACCAGACTCAGAAAATAACATGCTTGAGGTTCATTTAACTACTTAAGACGAAGACAAATTATCAGAGGACTTTTGTTTGTTGTCGTTTCTCTGGCTCTGGTCTTCTGTGATAAAACTGTACCAAGTGTAAAACACAAAATAATGAATAGCAAGTGCGGCTAAGAGTTGGGCTGCATTATCTCAGCTAAGCCAGAAAACAAGCCCACGAAACAGTTATTGTGGTTGTTTTTACGTTTTTTCTTTCTGTTTAAAATTTGCCTGTAATATTTTGTTATGTAGCTTTTACAACTATCAGCATACAGAAGGAAGTAGGGAGGCGCACAGCCTTGTTAATGGTCAAGGGTCATAGAGCCATGGCACGGGAAGGCAGAGCTGTAATCCTGAGCGTCCGAGAACAAAGGCCGTGTTTGTAGCTGCTTTTATTCGCTGCACACATTAAGGGTTATTCTTGCTCTAAAAAAAGACTCAGTGTTGCTAACTCATTTAAATGCTATTCTTTATTTGGGTTTTAAAATGTTTAGTGAAAAAACATGTTATAATTTGGGGGAAACAGCTGTACACTTCATTTGTCTTTCATGGCGTGGATAACAGAGAGGACTACGGAAATCAAGCTCTTTCTTCTTCCTTCTGAAAAAAAAAACGGAGCAAGTGGCTCTTCGCAAAGCAATGAAGTAAGAGATGTATTATTCTCCAATTGGATGAGGCACATGCCATTAGAAGGGATAGGATGCCTAATCTATCTCATTCTCTCTCTCTCTCCGGTAACATATTCTTGTGCCTTAATTAAGGAAGAAAGAGCATGAGAGTTCAATATGAGTCAAAGTTTGTCCTGTTGTGAAGCAGCCTAATGGATTTTCACACCTGATTTCCATCTGCAGATGTAATCAGTCAGAAAGGAAAGAGCGCTCTCACAGAGTTCAAGGAGCGACACTCCAAATACCATACTCATAGCCGAGGTTTGGAAGAACGAATCAATTTTTCATCTTTTTTTTTTTTTTTAACCTGGAGCACTAATCAATATGATCAATCTGACTCCTTAAGAAAGGATGTTTGAACACAAGCATTAGAAAGAGAAAAGGGTAGTGGTGATTATAACTCCTGAGTTGGGAGAAGCAGTGGCCCACACAATGGGATGCACTGGTGCCATGCAATTGTTATGCCGTTTGAAAGACAATTTGTGTGTGTTTGACAATTAAAACAGATGGGAAATTGATTCTCTAAGCAACCTTTCTCTAAATGACACAGCCAGGTAGTTGGTGGTTGCTGGAGATCCACGGTTTGAAAACCCTTTTCTCTCTAATTACTAAGTAGCTGTTCAGAGACTCTACTTAAGCTAAATAAATAAAATCCATTTATTCATTTTGCACCTTTCAGTTGAAAGATGAGTAAAAGAAAATGCCATCAATGGCTAAGCTCTGTACCAAGGCAGGAGCTATATTGGCCCCTCATAACACATATTTTTCATAAAATTTACAAAATAGGCTGTTTGTGGGCAGCGGTAGGAGTGATAGTAAGTTTGTAGACTGTTCAAACCTGATCCTTGGAACCACTGTATATGAGCACTCCCTGTGATATCCTTTCTGTACTAATCAGACCCCAAATTCTACTCCCCCTCCTTTTTTTTTTGACCTCTTCTATCTCTTTGGAATTCTCTAATATTCTTTACCCTTTCTTCTACTGAAATTATAACTCTGTTAGTCCTACTTTCTGATGTTGATGTCAACATTTTGGAGGTGTTCACTGCTTAACACGTGTTTGTGAGTGTATTATTTGGAAGCCTGCAGAAACATCATGCTGTACAAACACACATAACCACACCAGAGCAAGAAAATAAGGTGCCATGCATGCCAGCACATCATGAAGGCCTATCATCCCCGAGATCACTGTTTATCCTTTTACTCCAACATTCCTGCTCTTTTCTAAATGAACTAGGTTGATCAAAGAAGATCATTCCATTTTCCCTGTCTTGGCTGGCTTCAGTAGGATTTTTGATGCTGTTTTCATGGGAGTATGTCATGTTATGGTCCTTGAGCATCTTTTGAACAGGTGGTTTATGTGTGGAAGAGTATCCCACATGGTTAAGACCCTGCTACTTACTGTGCAAGCCAGAACCCACTTTTCCAATTTCTAGATGAAGCATAGTCTTTATTAAAGAGAGATGCTTCTTTGAGATTTTCTTATTGAAGAGAAAACAGCACTAAAGGTCAGGAGCTGAGACCATTCAGAATCCATCTTCTAAGAAAAGCCAAGTGGGGAAGACTGAGCCACTTCTGAGGCTGTGATGGCATGAGATTTCTGGAAAGTAATGATGTGCACATCCAGGGTGCACAAACATGCCTAGAACAACTGGAAGATTGATTATATATATATATATATATATATATATATATATATATATATGTGTGTGTGTGTGTGTGTGTGTGTGTGTGTATGTATATGTATGTATATATATACATATATATATAACTTAATACCATCAACAAGCTGCTTTTCCACTTCAACAAACTTAAGTAGATTATATTGCTTACCAGCCGAGTCTCTAATGATTACAGATTTAAATTTAAGAACTATAATTTTTAACATGCTGAGAAGTTAGCTTTCAGAGGACAAGGTGTCCTATCATCCAGTAGATATGTTTGACGATGTGACCATGCGTTCTGTGACATGATGGAAAGATACAGGATGAGTGACGGAACTGAGAGAAAATATAGACACATTGAACAATTTAGAATTGTCACTGCCACACAGTTGGACCTGAGTTGTAGCTGCACCACACACTCATGGGCCTTGGCTCAGCTGTTTAATCATCTGGCGTTCCCTCTCATGATCTGCAAGTAAGAATGTTTTCCTTGCTGTGAAAAGTGCTTAAAAAAAAACGTGAGCTGTTCTAATCAAATCACAAGTAGGCATTTCCTTTGATATTTGGGGCTTATTTACTGCTTTATAACCTATGAATCTTAATGAAGACACAATTTGAGTAAGATAATCATTTATTCCTTGTGATATATTAACTTGGATAGTTGAGGTAGAGTAGCGGATTCAAGAAACAGGCATAGCATTTGAGAATCTTAACATCTCCATGTTTTATTTCATACTCAGGCAACAGTCCAATTACTATTCAACACCTCTGACCTATGTCCATCTAAGGGCCCCACATTTAGTTGAGCTGGCAGGGTAGTTCAGTGGGTAAGGGGGTTTACTCAGGACTGATGACCAGAGTTCAATTCCTGAAATTCAAATAACAGAAGCAACAAAAAACACTTCTTGCACATTGTCTTCTCACCTCCACATATAAATAATATCACAAATTACCCCAGAATAAGATATGTGCACAATGTTTTTGTTTGTTTGGTTGGTTTTTTTTAAAGAAAACAATAACTCTGCCTTTTTATCTCCATCTCCTAATTTTGTAAGGTTATTGGAGCTCCCTCCATTTAGTTAGGAGACAGAGGAAGAGCAGAATGAATGGTTGTATGCAGAGGAGAATTTGAACCTTTATTGGCATGTATCATATATCCCACATTCTACAGAACATAATTTAGCCAAATAGAGTTGTGCAAAGTGCAAGGAAGGCTTGCATGTGCTGTATGACCTTCTTTCTAGGAGGAAGTAGGATATGACTTGGTAAATAACTAGTCATTACTACCTTATTTTCTTCTCTCACTCGAAAAGTGGAGCAGAGTCCTAAAGATGGAATGGGGCTGAGGTAGGATTTTATAATGTGGCATGAAATATCTGCTGTTTCACTTGGATAATGAGTATTGGCCCTAGCCTACCTTAGAAGAATCACTAAGTATTTTCCAATTGTGATTTTTTTTTTAAAAAAAATATGGTATATTGATTTGGTTGACACCATATGCTAAAAATGGTCCTTGCAAATGAAGCAAAAGAAATCTAGGATTTGACTATTTCTCTATAGAAAAATTTTACTAGCAGAAGAATAAATTCTTGTAAGTAGAAGTTGAAACTCTTAGAGTATATCATCTGATTCATCCAACAGAAATAAGTAGGCTTAAAGAAGAATCTATGGCTGTTTCCTGGGCAGTGATTAATTTTTGGCTTCATTATTTGACTAGCAGAAAGGCCTATAATCAATCAATAATAGTTTTTGGTTTTGTTCTTGATTTTTTTGAACCTATAATTGTATCACTATGCTTTAAATTTCCAATCCACAGAATTTTATTACAAGAAATAAAAAACGATTGAAGAAAATAATTGCCCCTCCCCTCCCCTTTTCTTTCTGCTGGGGCAGACTCTTGACAGCTCTGCCACAATGAAGACACCATTTCCTGATACATCCTAGAGAACCAGCTGCACTTGGGCATTTGATAAGAAACCCCTCCCACCTTTGGAGTTTCAGAGCTGCTGCTGGAGGTCCAGCCTTACTCACTACCCAGCAATCACCAAAATCCCAGCCTTCCCGAATACCACTCCCCTCCCATTCCTTCTGCCCCCTCCTCTGCCTGTCCTTTCTTCTGGGGCAGACTCTTGACAGCTCTGCCACAGTGCACACATCATTTCCTAATACATCCTAGAGAACCAGGTGCACTCATATTTGAGAACCGCCTGTGCTTAGGGCATTTGGAGCGCTGAGAGGCCTAGGAGCACAGTGTGCCCTATCCAGGTGGAGCAGGGAGATAGCTAACCTTCCAGACCATGGAGAGGCCTGAGAGTGCAGAGGTGATCCTGGGCCACAGAGCTACATACACAAACACCACCACAGGAGAGCTGGTCTCCCAGGAGTGCCTACATACCTGTGTGCACAGAGAGAATGGGCATCCCAGGGGTACAGATACACAGACTTGCAGGACAGATAAGCCACAGTCCAAGACAGCAAGACCTGCTAACTCCAGAGATAACCAGATGGCAAAAAGCAAAGATAAGAACATTATCAATAGAAACCAAGGCAACATAGCACCATCTGAACCCAGTTCTTCTATAACAGCAAATCCTGGATACCCCAACACACTGGAAAAGCAAGAGCTAGATGTAAAATCACATCTCATGACACTGATAGAGAACTTTGAGGACATAAATAACTCCCTTAAAGATATACAGGAGAACATGGGTCAACAGGCAGAATCCTCTTAAGAGATTTCTAACATCACTAGTCATCAGGGAAATGCAAATCAAAACAACCCTGAGATTTCACCTCACACCAATCAGAATGGCTAAGATTAAAAACTCAAGAGAAAGCAGATGCTGGCGAGGATGTGGAGAAAGAGGAACACTCCTGCACTGTTGGTGGGATTGCAAGAAGGTACAACCACTCTAGAAATCAGCCTGGCAGTTCCTAAGAAATTTGGGCATGACACTTCCAGAAGACCCTGACATACCACCCTGGGCATATACCCAGAGGATTCCCCTGCATGCAACAAAGACACATGCTCCACTATGTTCATAGCAGCCTTATTTATAATAGTCAGAAGCTGGAAAAAACCCAGATGTCCCTCAAAGGAGGAATGAATACAGAAAATGTGGTGTATTTATACAATGGAATACTACTCAGCAATTAAAAACAATGAATTCATGCAATTTGTAGGCAAATGGTTGGAACTGGAAAATATCATCCTAGGTGAGGTAACCCAATCACAAAAGACTACACATGAAATGCAATCACTGATAAATGGATATTAATTAGCCCAGAAGCTCTGAATACTCAAGTCACAATTAGAAAATCATATGATTCCCAAGAAAAAGGAAGGATAGGACCCTGGTCTTGAAAATACTTGATCCATTATGGTAGGGGAGTACAAGAACAAAGAAATGGGGGTGGGTGGGTGATTGGGAATGGGGCAGCGAGAAGAGGACTTATGGGACCTATGGTGAGGAGGGACTGGGAAAGGGGAAAGCATTTGGAATGTAAACAAAGAATATAGAAAAAAAGAGGAAACACAGAAACCCTTAAAGAATTTCAAGAAAATACCAACCATCAAGTGAAGGAACTGAATAAAACCATTCAAGATCTAAAACTCGAAGTAGAAACAATAAAGAAACCACAAAGGGAGACATCTCTGGAGAAGAAGAGCTTGGAAAGAAATCAGGAGTCATAGATGCAAGCATCAAAAATAGAATACAAGAGATAGAAGAAAGAATCTCAGATGCTGAAAATACAACAGAAAACATTGACTCAACAGTCAAAGAAAATGAAAAATGCAAAAAGCTTGTAACTCAAAACATCCAGGAAATCCAGGAAACAAGGAGAAGACCAAACTTAAGGTTTATAGGTATAGAAGAGAGTAAAGATTTGCAACTTAAAGGGCCAATAAATATCTTCTACAAAATTATAGAAAACTTCCATACCCTAAAGAAAGAGATACCCATGAACATACAAGAAACCTACAGAACTCCAAACAGACTGGACAAGAAGAGAAAGTCCTCCCAGCATATAATAATCAAAACACCAAATGCACCAAACAAAGAAAGACTATTAAAAGCAGTAAGGGAAAAAGTCAAGTAGCATATAAAGTTGGACCTATCAGAATTACACCAGACTTCTCACCAGAAAATATGAAAGCTAGAAGATCCTTGGCAAATGTCATACAGACCCTAAGAGACCATAAACGTTAGCCCAGGCAACTACACCCAGCAAAACTCAGTTACCATAGACAGAAAAAAATAAGATACTCCATGACCAAACCAAATTTAGGTAATATCTTTCCACAAACCCATCTCTACAAAGGATAATGGATGGAAAATGCCAACACAAGGAGGGAAACTACACTGTAGAAAAAGCAATAAAGCAGGCTTCTTTCAACAATCCTAAAAGAAGATAGCCACACAAACAGAATTTCACCTTTAACAACAAAATTAACAGGAAGGAACAATCACTTTTCCTTAATATCTCTTAACATCAATGGACTCAATTCCCAAATAAAAAGGCATAGACTAACAGACTGGATATGTAAACAAAACCCAACATTTTGCTGCATGCAAGAAACCCACCTCAGTGACAAAGACAGTAACTACCTCAGAGTCAAAGGTTGGAAAACAATTTTCCGAGCAAATGGTCCCAAGAAACAAGTGGGAGTGGCCATTTTTATATCGTATAAAATCGACTTTAAACCAAAAGTTGCCAAAAAAGATAAGGAGGGATACTTCATACTGGCCAAAGGAAAAATCTACCAAGACGAACTCTCAATTCTGAACATCTATGCTCCAAATGCAAGGGCACCCACATTCATAAAAGAAACTTTACTAAAGCTCAAAGCACACATTTTACCCCATTCAATAATAGTGGGAGACTTCAACACTCCACTTTCAACAATGGACAAATCATGGAAACAGAAACTAAATAGAGACACAGTGAAACTAACTGATGTTATGAACCAAATGGATCTAACAGATATTTATAGAACATTCTATCCTAAAGAAAAAGAATATGCATTCTTCTCAGCACCTCATGGTACTTTCTCCAAAACTGACCATATAGTTGGTCACAAAACAGGCCTCAACAGATACAAGAATATTGAAATAATTCCATGCACCCTATCAGATCACTACCATCTAAAGCTGATCTTAAGTTGAAACAAAAACAATGGAAAACACAGATGATACACATGGACATTGAACAGTACTCTACTCAATGACAGCATGATCAAGGAAGAAATAAAGAAAGAAATTAAAGACTTTTTAGAATTTAATGAAAATGAAGACACATCATACCAAGACTTATGGGACACAATGAAAGCAGTGCTAAGAGGAAAACTTATAGCTCTCAGTGCCTCCAAAATGAAACTGGAAAGAGCTTACACTAGCAGCTTAACAACACACCTGAAAGTTCTAGAACAAAAAGAATCAAATACACCGAAGAGGAAGAGACAAACTCAGGGCCAAAATCAGCCAAATGGAAACAAAAAGAACTATACAAAGAATCAAAAAAAAAAAAAAAAAAACAGGATCTGGTTCTTTGATAAAATCAAAAAGATAGATAAACCCTTAGCCAGACTAACCAGAGGGCACAGAGACACTACCCAAATTAATAAAATCAGAAATGAAGAGGGAGACATAACAGAAACTGTGGAAATTCAAAAAGCCATCAGATCCTACTACAAGAGCTTATACTCAACTAAATTTAAAAATCTGGATGAAATGGACAATTTTCTACATACATACCAGGTGATGACGTTAAAACAGGATCAGATAAATCATTCTAAATAATTCCATAAGACTTGAGGAAATAGAAGCAGTTGTTATTAGTATCCCCCCCCCAAAAGCCCATGACCAGATGGGTTTAGATGGGAATTCTATCAGATCTTCAAAGAAGAGTTAATATCAGTATTCTTCAAACTGTTCCACAAAATAGAAACTCAAGGAACACTACCCAATTCATTCTATGAAGCCACAATATCACTTATAACTAAACCAAATACCAAACAAGGAAAGAGAACTTCAGACCAATTTCCCTTATGAACATTGATGCAAAAATACTCAAAAAAATTCTAGCCAACCGAATTCAAGAATGCATCAAAACTGTAATTCACCATAATCAAGAAGGCTTCATCTCAGGGATGCAGGGATGGTTCAATATATGGAAATCCATCAATGTAATCCACTACATAAATGAACTCAAAGAGAAAAAAACCACATGGTCATTTCATTAGAAGCTGAAAAAGCTTTTGACAAAATTGAGCATCACTCCATGATACAAGTCTTGGAGTGATCAGGAATTCAAGACCCATACCTTAACATAGTGAAAGCAATATATCACAAACCAGTAGCCAACATCAAACTAAATGGAGAGAAACTTGAAGCAATCCCACTAAAATTGGAGACCAGCCAAGGTGCCTACTCTCTCTATTTATTCAATATAGTACTTAAAGTCCTAGCCAGAGCAATTAGACAACAAAAGGAGGTCAAAGTTATACGAATTGGAAAGGAAGAAGTCAAAATATCACTATTTGCTGATGATATGATCATATACTTAGGCAACCCCCAAAAATTCCACCAGGGAACTCCTAAAGCTCATTAACAACTTCAGCAAAGTGGCTGGATATAAAATTAACTCGAATAAATCAGCAGCTTTCCTCTACTCAAAGGACAAAAAAAGCTGAGAATGGAATTAGGGAAATGACACCCTTCACAGTAGTCACAAATAATATTACATACCTTGGTGTGATGAACCAAGCAAGTGAAAGATCTGTATAATAAGAACTTTAAGGCCAAAAGATTGGCAGAGGAATGTCTTGTAGGCATTAAGGGGAGGAGAGGTCCCTGGTCCTATGAAGGCTCAATAGATGCCCTAGCATGGGGAAATCTAGGGTGGGTATAGGTGGGAGTGGATTAGGTGGAGGGGCATATTCTTGGAGGTAGGAGGTGGAAGGATGGGTTGGGGGTTTTGGGGGAGGGGGGAAACCGGGAAAGGGAATAACATTTGAAATGTAAATGAAGAATATACTCAATGAAAAAGGAAATATTTTATGGGAAAGGAAAATTAATGAATTACTGCTTAATTTTGAAGGAATAAACATAACATCAACAGGAATTATATGAATTATATCTATTAAGTAAAAGGTTTATACAAATGATTATGTTTCTCATTTAAAAGTTGAAAAAAACCCACAAAACTAAGAAGGAATTAATGGATCTTATTTATAATTTTTTTTATTGTATATATTCTATATTTACAATTCATTTCCCTTTTTCTGGTTCCCCACCCCCAAAGGTCCCACATGTCCTTTTCCCTCCCCCTGCTCCCGCATCCACCCCCTCCCTCTTTACTGTTCTTGTACTCTCCCACAATGATGTTTTGGTCCATTCTAGCACCAGTGTCCACACCTTTCTTCTTGTGAGACATCACTTGATATGTGATTTGTGTCTTTGGTGTTCCAAGCTTCTAGGCTAATATCCACTTATCAGTGACTGTATACCATGGGTATTCTTTTGAGACTGGGTCACCTCACTTAGTATGACATTCTCCAGCTCCATCCATTTCTCTAAGAATTTCATGAATTCATTGTTTCTAATGGCTGTATAGTACTCCATTGTGTATATATACCACATTTTTTGTATCCATTCCTCTGTTGAGGGACATCTGGGTTCTTTCCAGCTTCTGGCTATTATATATAAAGCTGCTATGAACATAGTGGAGCATGTATCCTTATTGCATGCTGGTGAATCTTCTGGGTATATTCCCAGGAGTGGTATGGCTGGGTCCTCCGGAAGTATCACGCCCAGTTTTCTGAGGAACCGCCATACTGATTTCCAGAGTGGTTGTACCAGCTTGCATTCCCACCAGCAGTGGAGGAGTGTTCCTCTTTCTCCACATCCTCGCCAACACCTGATGTCTTCTGAGTTTTTAATCTTAGCCATTCTGACTGGTGTGAGGTGAAATCTCAGGGTTGTTTTAATTTGCATTTCCCTAATGACTAGTGATGTTGAACATTTTTTAAGGTGTTTCTCAGCCATCCGAATTTCTTCAGGTGAAAAGACTCTGTTTAGCTCTGTACCCCATTTTTGGATAGGGTTATTTGGTTTTCTGGGGTCTAACCTCTTGAGTTCTTTGTATACATTGGAGATTAGCCCTCTGTCGGATGTGGGGTTGGTGAAGATTTTTTCCCAATTTGTTGGTTGCCGATTTATCCTTTTGACAGTGTCTTTTGCCTTACAGAAACTTTGTAGTTTTATGAGGTCCCATTTGTCTATTCTTGCTCTTAGAGCATAAGCAATTGGTGTTCTGTTCAGGAATTTTTCCCCTGAGCCAATGTCCTCAAGGGTCTTCCCCAGTTTCTTTTCTATTAGTTTTAGTGTGTTTGGTTTTATGTGGAGGTCTTTGATCCACTTGGAGTTGAGCTTAGTGCAAGGAGATAAGAGTGGATCAATTCTCATTCTTCTGCATGTTGACCTCCAGTTGAGCCAGCACCATCTGTTGAAAAGGCTATCTTTTTTCCACTGGATGTTTTCAGCTCCTTTGTCGAAGATCAATTGGCCATAGATGTGTGGGTTCAATTCTGGGTCTTCAATCCTATTCCATTGATCCCCTTCCCTGTCACTGAACCAATACCATGCAGTTTTTAATACCACTGCTCTGTAATATTGCTTGAGGTCCGGGATATTGATTCCCCCAGAAGTTCTTTTGCTGTTGATGATAGTTTTAGCTATCCTGGGTTTTTTGTTATTCCAGATGAATTTGAGAATTGCTCTTTCTAGCTCTATGAAGAACTGAGTTGGGATTTTGATGGGAATTGCATTGAATCTGTATATTGCTTTGGGCAAGATTGCCATTTTGACTATATTAGTCCTGCCAACCCACGAGCATGGAAGATTTTCCCATTTTCTGATGTCTTCTTCAATTTCCTTCTTCAGAGACCTGAAGTTTTTGTCGTATAAATCTTTCACATGTTTGGTTAGCATCACTCCAAGATACTTTATATCATTTGTGGCTATTGTGAAGGGTGTCATTTCCCTAATTTCTTTCTCGGCCTGCTTATCCTTCGCATATAGGAAGGCTACTGATTTACTTGAGTTGATTTTATAGCCAGCCACTTTGCTGAAGTTGTTTATCAGTTGCAGGAGTTCTCTGGTGGAGGTTTTTGGGTCACTTAAGTAAACTATCATATCATCTGCAAATAGTGATAGTTTGACTTCTTCCTTTCCGATTTGTATCCCTTTGACTTCCCTCTGTTGTCGAATTGCTCTAGCTAGTACCTCAAGTACTATATTGAAGAGATATGGCGAGAGGGGACAGCCTTGTCTAGTCCCTGATTTTAGAGGGATTGCTTCGAGTTTTTCTCTGTTTACCTTGATGTTGGCTACTGGTCTGCTGTATATTGCTTTTACTATGTTTAGATATGGGCCTTGAATTCCTGTTCTTTCTAGGACCTTTAGCATGAAAGGATGCTGTATTTTGTCAAATGCTTTTTCAGCATCCAATGAGATGACCATGTGGTTTTTTTCTTTGAGTTTGTTTATGTAGTGGATTACGTTGATGGATTTCCGTATATTGAACCATCCCTGCATCCCTGGGATGAAGCCAACTTGATCATGGTGAATGATCGTTTTGATGTGTTCTTGGATTCGGTTGGCAAGTATTTTGTTTAGTATTTTTGCATCGATATTCATAAGAGAAATTGGCCTGTAGTTCTCTTTCTTAGTTGGATCTTTGTGTGGTTTTGGTATCAGGGTAATTGTGGCTTCATAGAATGAGTTGGGTAGTGTTCCTTCTGTTTCTATTTTGTGGAATAATTTGAAGAGTATCGGTATCAGGACTTCTTTGAAGGTCTGATAGAATTCTGCACTAAAACCATCTGGTCCTGTGCTCTTTTTGGTTGGAAGACTGTCTATGACCCCTTCTATTTCTTTGGGGGTTATGGGTCTGTTTAGACGATCTATTTGATCCTGGTTTAATTTTGGTATTTGGTAACTGTCGAGGAAATTGTCCATTTCCTCCAGATTCTCCAGTTGTGTTGAGTATAGGTTTTTGTAGTAGAATCTGATGATTTTTTGAATTTCCTCAGTTTCTGTTGTTATATCTCCCTTTTCATTTCTAATTTTGTTAATTTGAATACTGTCTCTGTGCCCTTTAGTAAGTCTGGCTAGGGGTTTATCTATCTTGTTGATCTTCTCAAAGAACCAGCTCCTGGTTTTGTTGATTCTTTGTATGGTTCACTTTGTTTCAACTTGATTGATTTCAGCCCTGAGTTTGATGATTTCCTGTCTTCTACTCCTCCTGGGTGAAATTGCTTCTTTTTGTTCCAGAGCTTTCAAGTGCGCCATTAAGTTGCTAGTATATGCTCTCTCCTGTTTCTTTTTGGAGACACTCAGGGCTATGAGTTTTCCTCTAAGCACTGCTTTCATTGTGTCCCATAGATTTGGGTATGTTGTGCCTTCATTTTCATTAAGTTCTAAGAATTCTTTGATTTCTTTCTTTATTTCTTCCTGGACTAAGGTATTATTGAGTAGAATATTATTCAGCCTCCAAGCGTATGGGGATTTTCTGTTGTTTTTGTTGCTATTGAAGAACACTCTTACTCCATGGTGATCTGATAAGAGGCATGGGATTAGTTCGATCTTTTTATATTTGTTGAGATCTGTCTTGTGTCCAATTATATGGTCGATTTTGGAGAAGGTACCATGAGGGGCTGAGAAAAAGGTATAGTCTTTTGCTTTAGGGTGAAATGTTCTATATATATCTGTTACATCCAATTGCTCCAAAGTTTCGATGAGTTTCTCCGTGTCTCTGTTTAGTTTTTGTTTTCCTGGTCGGTCCACTGTAGATAGTGGAGTATTGAGGTCCCCCACAATCATTGTGTTAGGTGCAATGTGTGCTTTGAGCTTTAGTAAGGTTTCTTTTACAAATGAGGGTGCCTTTACATTTGGAGCGTAGATGTTTAGAATTGTGAGTTCCTCTTGGTGGATTCTTCCTTTGACTAGCAGGAAGTGACCTTCTGTGTCTCTTTTGATGACTTTGGGTTGAAAGTCAATTTTATCTGATATTAAAATGGCTACTCCAGCTTGCTTCCTGTGACCATTTGCTTGCAAAATTGTCTTCCATCCTCTTACTCTAAGGTAGTGTTTGTCTTTGACTCTGAGGTGTGTTTCCTGTAAGCAGCAAAATGTAGGGTCCTGTTTCCGTATCCAGTCTGTTAGTCTATGTCTTTTTATTGGGGAGTTGAGTCCATTGATGTTAAGAGATATTAAGGAATAGAGATTATTACTTCCTGACATTTTTGATGTTATTTTTGTTTTTGAGTAGTTATCTTCCTTTGAGTTTGATGGAAGAAGTTTACTGTCTTGCTTTTTCTTGGGTGCCATTTCCTTCCTTGTGTTGGAGTTTTCCTCCTATTATCCTTTGTAGAGCTGGGTTAGTGGAAAGATATTGTGTAAATTTGGTCCTGTCGTGGAATATTTTGATTTCTCCATCTATGTTGATTGAGAGTTTTGCTGGGTATAGTAGACATTTGTTTTCTCTTAGGGTCTGCATGAGGTCTGCCCAGGATCTTCTAGCTTTCATGGTTTCTGGAGAGAAGTCTGGTGTGATTCTGATAGGTCTTCCTTTATATGTTACTTGGCCCTTTTCTCTTACTGCCTTTAATATTCTTTCTTTGTTTAGTACATTTGGGGTTTTGATTATTATGTGACGGGAGGTGTTTCTGTTCTGGTCCAGTCTGTTTGGAGTTCTGTAGGCTTCTTGTATATTCATGGGCATCTCTCTCTTTAAGTTAGGAAAGTTTTCTTCCATAATTTTGTTAAAGATTTGGCCCTTTAAGTTGTAGATCTTCACTCTCATCTATCCCTATAATCCTTAGGTTTGGTCTTCTCATTGTGTCCTGGATTTCCTGGATGTTTTGGGTTACAAGCCTTTTGGATTTTGCGTTTTCTTTGACTGTGGAGTCAATGGTTACTATGTTATCTTCAGCATCGGAGATTCTTATTTCTATCTCTTGTATTCTGTTGTTTATGTTTGCATCTATGACCCCTGTTTTCTTCCCAAGGTTTTCTATCTCCAACGTTGCCTCCTTTTGTGATTTCTTAGTTGTTTCTACCTCTGTGTTCAGATCTTGGATGGTTTTGCTCAGTTCCATCATTTGTTTGTTTGTGTTTTCATGTAATTCTTTAATATATTTTTGTGCTCCCTCTTTCATGACTTCTGCCTGTTGTTTTACGTTCTCCTGCATTTCTTTAACTGATTTTCTCACTTCCTCTTTATTGGTTTCTGTCTGATGGCCCATATTCTCCTGGAGTTCTTTAAGTGTTTTTTGTGTTTGGATTGTAAGAGCTTCTACTCTATTGATGTTCCCCTGCATTTCTTTAAGAGATTTGTTTATGTCTTTTTTGTGTTCCTCTAGGAGCATCATGACCTGTGCTTTTATATCTAACTCTTGTTTTTCTGGTGTGCTGGGGTATCCTGGACTTGCTGTGGTTGGCGAATTGGGTTCAGATGGTGCCATATTGCCTTGATTTCTGTTAATAACGTTCCTAAGTTTGCCTTTTGCCATCTCTTTATCTCTGGCGTTAGTTGGTCTTATTGTAGATGGCGCCCTGCTGAAAGCACAGCACGCCTGTCCCCAGGAGACAGATCCCTTCTGGCAGCTTGTCTGTGCTGGACTATGCTCGCTCTGAGTCCAGGTCCCTGACTCCAGCTGCTAGAGTGCCGAGCTGTGCCCTGAGGCGGCCCGGTGGCCCCTCGCTGCTAGTCTACTCAGAGAGCTGGTCCCGGCCGGTAGTCTGCACCAGCAGCTGAGCTTTCTGTGCCCGGATCTCCCGCAGAGCTAAGCTAAGCTATAACTCTGGCCACGCACCTGATTCCAGCTGCTCACTGCGTCCAGTGTGCCCGCTGTTTGCGCGCGGGGGTCTGGGGCAAGATGGCTGCCCCTGCTGAAAGCCTATTTATAATTTTTTAAAGGCCAACAAAAATATTGATGGTAAAGTGTTTATTTCATGATATAAAACATCATAAAATTGAAACCACTGACCACATATGTGGGTTATATGCTGCAAAATATGATAGATTAATGAAGAATATCTAAGTTTAAAACTATAGTTTTGAGTATTTATCTTTAGCAGGCAATAAGTGCAGTATTAAATTTTTAAGAAATGTTGTATGACTATGAATAAGTAAGTCAAGGACAAAGTCAACGATTAGAAAATTAAGAGTAAAAACTCAGGATGCTGACTAGGAGCATTAGTCCCTTGTTTTCCACACAAGGAAAAATGAACAGATCAGCTGTTTAGTTTCATTATAAAGACAGTGATTGCAGAAGAAAACTGAATATAGCAAAACCAAAGAAGGAAACTAGAAGGTTCAGAAGTCTGACCCAACAGCATGGTAAGAGAATATAGCCTGCTTCTTTCTTTCTGATTGCACAACCAGAAGAGGTGTCAATACTCTGCTATGCTGGGATAAAGGTAAAAGAAAGTCTCAGAAAGCCCTCTTAGCATAGATACTGGCATTTCTACCCATGGGAAACTTTTAAAAACATTCACAGGCTTGTAACCTAATTAGATGAGTTGACAAGGTTCTAGATAATAGCCTGGCTTTGGGGAAGGAATTCATAGAATCATCTAATAAAATGCCAGAGTGTTATAGCCTGGAATAACTCTTCAGAAGTCTATTGTCTAAACTTGGATTTCTCTGAGGTTTTATTGATCAGCTGGATGGGTTAGTTAGTTGTCTCACAAAGAAGACTTAACTTGGTAGAGAGATTCTGATTTAAACGTGTACAGTATTCTATACTAAAGGAGACTACTATGTAATAGAAAGGGTATTGGAGAGTGTGGTTTCAAAACTCAGACCATTCATTTCTGTTCTCATTCATTGTTAGAAGAGAAGGCAATCACCTTTGTGGTCCCTAACATTTCTTCTCCTAGCTTAGTAGACCCGATCTTAGGAGGTCTGGAGATGAGAGGAGCATAAAGTTATAAGCACAGAGAAATAAAAGAATTAATCATAATATATCATAACTAGTTTGTCAAATGTTAAGGACAAAGAAATGATTTTCGAATTCTCAAAAGAACAGCACCAAAAGACACTTAAGTGTAACACCATAGGCTATAGCACTTAAGCAAAAACAATAGGACTGATGAATGGAATGATGTGTTCCAAATCCTAAAAGAAGAAATGGTCAACCGTGAATATTATACCTAGGAAGACTATTCATCAGAACTGAAGGAGAAATAATGATTTTCCACAAGGAATAAACAAACTAAGAAAATTCATGATCACCACAATCAATCTTTCATCAATTTTTATGGAGAATTCTATTCTCAGAAATAAAAGGTAACTGCCACAATAATAGCCCGTGGAAGTGTAAATATTATTAGAAGAGTAATTACATGAAAACCATTGTTACTGTAGAAATGGGACCGCCAGAAGAATACAAAAAGGAAGAAGAAAATGACCATTCTTAATAAGTAGGTTAAAACAAGTCTCCAAAAGTATCAGCATAAGTCTGATAAAGGCAGTGGTGGTATATGGTTTTAATATCAGCACTCAGGAAGCAGAGGTAGAGACAGAGGTAGGCAGATCTCTGTGAGTTAGAGGCCAGCCTGGTATACAAAGTGAGTTCCAGGTCAACCAAGGCTACACATAGAAACCCTGTCTCAAAAAACAAAAAACCCCAAAACAAACAAATAAGCAAGAAAAAAAAAGGAATGAAGGAAGGAAGGAAGGAAAACAGATAAAGAAAAACCCTCTACTTACACCAATAGCTTTCCATGTGAATGGACTTAATTCTCCAATTAAATGATACAGAGCTGATTAATAGATTTTTTTTTAAATTCAAAGATATGCTGCCTACAAGAAACATGATATTTACAAAGGCTCATGGTACTGAAAATAAAAGGATGGCAAATGATATTCCAAAAGAATCGAGTTCTAAGGTAAGCAAGAATGACTTTTCTTCTATCTGACAAGATAAACTGTAAGACAAAATCTTTCAAGAGACAAAGAATGCCACGATGTAATTACCAAGAGACAAGAAAGACTCCAATATAAGAATAGTAGTGAATTTCATGGCTATATTACCAAAAGCAATCTACAGGTTCATAATCCATTCCTATCATGATGCCAAATAAAAACAGAGAAAAGAATCCTGAAATCATGGAAACACATGCAAGGTTCTGTGATTTGTTGAAGAATGATACCTCAGGCTCAAATAGTATGTAAAAGCAAACAGCATTTATTTTGTAGAAATTACCAGCACGCAGGGATTTCCATCCACCAGCATGGAAATGCTGAGTGGGCTTCAGGGCTCATTCTTAAAAGCCTATTAGGATATTTAGATGGAAGTGTGTCCTTTTCTGATCTCCACAGGCACTACACTCACTCCCATGAGAACACACTCACACATGTATACGAAGAATGATTTTTTTCAAAACACAAGTCACAAAAGGGGAGGAGAGATTGCTTAAAAGGGAAGAAGTATTTGGAAAAGGCGAGGGACTGTTTAAAAAAGGGGAGGGTCAGAGAGAGTAGTTCATCAGAAAATAGGAGAAGGTGATGGCCTGAAGGTGGTTGAAGAACACCATGGACAAGACCTAACTAAAAAATAATGCAAGGCTGAGCTCTAATATCAACACAAAATCAGATATGATAATTGTTCACACTGTACCTTAGAACTGTACATTTTTGTCACACCAATGTATTCTGTTTAAGTATGATGATGTGACCTACTTAGATATTTTAGACTCTCTAGGACAGGAATGTTTTTATTTCCTTTTTATTGTATCGCTTGGAATGAAATCCACTTTCTACAAAGTCTCTGATATATCATTTGGATACATTCAGTTAGGGCTAAACAGCACTAGACAAATTACCTGTAAACTGAAGACTTGTGTTTGTGAAAGTCTTGATGAGCAAACTGACCAAATTAGACAAAATTCTTAGTCAATATCATGTGTTACATCTCCAGTTGCAGTGATACCTATTACATATACCCATGATTCATTATGTGCATTTAATGCTTTGGGGAGTGCAGTTTACATGGTTCTTGTAGGCACCATGTTGCCCTTATAATTTTCCTTCAGCAAGGTTATGAATTATTGTCTTTCTGTCTTTTTCTTTCTCCCTCTTTCCCATTCTCACCCTCTGCCGCTGTTATTTAATCCCATCCTCTGATGTTTTGCCCTGTTGTATTTTATTCTCTGGCTTGTATTTTCTATTTATAAATTTGGTTTTTTTTTATTTTTGTGTACCTGTGTGTACATATAAGTGAGGGAGTTGGTTCATCTTTTTTATTAAGATATATTTATTTATTTTATTTATAGAAGTACACTCTTGCTATCTTCAGACACACCAGAAGAGGGCATCAGATTCCATTACAGATGGTTGTGAACCAACATAGGGTTGCTAGTAATTGAACTCAAAACCTCTGGAAGAGCAGTCATTCCTCTTAACCACTGAGCCATCTCTACAGCCATGAGTTTGTTCAACTATTAAAAATATTTCAGTGTATGCCTATGTGTAAAATTCCCACCAAAATAAAGAAAAATATTTTTGGATTAACTTTTCCTTTTTAGTTTTGAGATTGCATTTAGTTTTTATAACATTTTGCCTTCTCTTTCTTCTCTCCAAATCCTTCCAAAATGCTCCCATGCCAAAGGCTCAAAGAACATTGTGCAAGAGGGCAGAAAGACTGTAAGAGCCAGAATACCCAGGGTCTTTGCTGTGAGACTTTGACTCTTTGTTTCATCAGAAGCTCTAACCATAAAACCTTACCAACATGCCTGCCTAAAGATGAGCTGACCAAAAAAGTTACCAATTAACACGCCAAACTAGATGGGACTACTCCATTCTCCTTCAGTTGATTCTGTCTCTGTCTCTGTCTCTCTCATTTCTCTTTCTTATTAATTGTTATTGTTTCATGCCCTACTCCCATCTTCACTCAGTTGCCTGTCATTCTTTGTGTGCAGTTGAAGTCTCGTGGGCTCTTCTCTGCCTAGTTTGGCGTGTCAGTTGGTGCCCTCCTTGTTTAGCTCAAGTTACGCAGTCATGTTGGTGAGACTTTATGTGTATACCTTCAGATGTTACTAGTAGTCACACAGTCTTAGAGAGATGTTTCTGAATCTCCAGCTAAAATAATCTTTCCATGCCCTCTTCTGCAATATTCCCTGAGCTTTAGGTAAGTGACTTATATTTATATGTGTCCATTTGTACTCAGCTCTACAACTCTGCTTATTGATTGGCTGTGGTTTCCTTTAGTGATCTCTGTTTCAAAGAAAAGCTTACTTGATGAAGATTGAAGATTGCGTTCAGTGTTGTAAGCATGTGTGGAGACCAGGCATTGATGTTGGGCATACACCTCTACAATTGCCCTCTACCTTATTTTTGTGAGCTAGGGTCTCTCACTCTCCCAGAATTTGACATTTCTGAGGCACTCATTAGCCAGTGGTCATCCAAGATCCACTGCCCTCTGCCCTCCACTCTCATACCCATTCTAACCCTAGTCCTGGATTAAAACGTGTGCTACCATGACTAGCTTTGACATGGATGCAGATATATAAATGCAGATACTCATATATATGTGACAAGCACTTGACCACAAAGCAATTTTCTCAGCCTTCTATTTTTTTTTATCTTATTGCTCAGTTATTTTGGATAAGCAAGAGTTTTTTTTAGATATGATAATCTTTAGCTAAGTATAGCTTAGAAGCTACAACCTCTGAAATCATTAACCCTCTATTTCCAATTCATCACAAGAGTCAAGGGTTTTCTATTTAAGTCTAATAAAGATTGAGAAAGAGAAGGAAGGGAAATTATGTGAAGCAACCTGAAGATGAAATCATGCTTTTTCATCACTATTAAAAATAAAGAGATTTGAAAAGAGCCTCTTGAGTGAGATATTGGTGGCCGAAACACTATAGAGGCAAAAATTGTGCCATAGAGATGATATAAGCTTTGCAAAAGAACCTCCAAATGTCTTCTAAATATAAAATAAGAGATGGAAAAATATGATGGTTTTTAGGACAACAATTATTACAAAACAACCTGCAGTAAATGTTTTCCATTTTGTGGGGGTGGTTTACATTTCTTTTAAATTAAAAATATTCTGAAACGCCTTCACAGAGGAAATGACCAAAGTAATTCACTTTCTAAAATTGTCTTATTTTACACCACTTTGAGTTGTAAGCTAACATGGCTTAATATACTTTAAGACATCAACTGCTAAGGAAGATATATTTAGTTTCTGAGGCTTGAAAATGAATGTGTTGCTCATCTATTATGGTATAGATAGGAACTAGTTTTCATAAAGCAAAGTAAAACTTGAACTTGGTAGTTTGAAGAACTAGATTTTTTTTTACATATATACTATATAAAAAAAGACAACACATGAATGTAGATCACGACAGTTACATCTACAATGTAAGAAAAACGCTGACATTATGGAAGTGTCAACATAATCAGTAAAAATTATTTTTGATGACATGAAGAGGGAAAGTGTTAGCAGAATGAGGGGAATTTTCAACAGCAAATACATAGCAAAGTCCTCTCCTCTTGTCTGCCAAGCTCACCCACACTTGTCATCAGTGAATGCAATTAAATTTTTTTTTTACAATACTGAAGAAACGTTTGGCAGTCAATGGGGGCTAATTTTTTTCTTCACTTCTACACAGACCCTTTTAGCCACTGTGAAGCTGTGAGCTGAAGGATGTTCAGAGAGCTCACTTTGTCCCTCAAGTATGCATTTGTGAATAAATTGAGATAAAACTTGGGGGAATTGAAAGAGATCACACATTATTCTTTACATATTAACAGAGCCCCAGCCAAAAGGTTAAAATAGTTAAGGATAAGATAGTTCCTTCTGGTGCTCTTGAGTGCATTTTTTTTAACAAATGAAACTTAATTTTTTAGACAAAGGAAAAAGAGTGAAATATCAAAAATCTCTTTATGGTCTCCTTAGGCAACAAGGTAGCATGAAAATTTAATTACTATAATATATAAAATATAACCAGAGAGAATTACATGGCAAGGATTTATATCCCTTTCTGGTATGCCTTTTTAATCTTTTATGTTTCCATGAGCCTCTGATATAAGCATGGTGAATTTTTAGTTCTGTAAATGTCAAATATAATCGTGGTTTTGAGTTTGTTTTGGTCTGTGTTCATTTTAGTGAAGCAAAATACATGATAGATGGAATTCCTCTTAGTCTCATTGTCCACAACACAATGCCACATGTAGCCGTGAACATACTCATACTCCTGTCTTCCCATCTGATTGTATTGAATAGGAAATAGAACTTTTGGAACAAGGAGATCAAGAACCAACCAAACTGTTTTCTGCAGTAGCTGATTAATCCCTATAGGAGAAAAATATTGTTGGTAGAAATCTAGATATAATAACTTATGAACCCATACTTTTTGTGACCCAATGGCTATATAATTATATGTTCTAAAGCTGTTAGTATTCTTGTAAATTAGAAAATATTTACAATTTCTTGCCTGAGTTCTAATTTCGTATATAAATCAACCATTCGTCTATTCCATTCTTCAACTCCTCATTTTTCAAGGTACCCAAATTTCAAATATTTTCATTTTCTTATCTCAAAGCCATTTTTAAAAAACTGAATTAATAGACTGGAAAAATTCTATAGTATTTGTGGCTTTTGCTATGGGACAACAAACACTTCAATCAAATTCTTTGTATCTAATTTCCAGCCATTATGACAGCACATGGTTAGCAGAATGACAGCTCTAAGTGGAATATTGTATGTAACATCTTCTGTTAAGTTCAGTGACACTGAATACACATCAGTGGGGCAGGCATTAGTGACTCAGTCAGGCAGTCTGACACACGCCAGACATCCGCAAACTTGCTCTGTGCAGCTCTGATGCTGGAGATGATGTCTTAGCATTTGGTCATATTTTGTTACTCAAACTTACTTGCTCCCTTCCACACAGTCCATTGGGGCAAACAGAGAGTTGACATGGTCAGCTTTACACAGATGCAAAGAGGGTAAGAGGGTCTGTCAGATACAGGCACCTACTCATTTAATAGTCTCGGCATCACCACTCTGTTTTCTTTTCCCTTCACATACTTAGTGTAAATACTAGTTATACAATGATGATTTAACACAAGTTTCTTTTTGGCATGGTTGGTTGGATGGAATACTGCACATTTAGAGCATCAGGTAAATATCCTCACCAACAGAGATCACCACCATTAATTCTTGATGATTTTAGTGAGATGAGTTCTTTGATTCTCTTTTAAATACAAATAAATACAATTGGAAGGAAAGACTAGTCAGTGGTCTTTAGGAGGCAGAACACCGAACAATTCACAGATGAGAGAAGGTAAAGCCTGATGCTCTGCAGGGAGTAAATACTACCAAGAAAACAGAAATGTTACGCCTATTGTGTTGGCCAGATAAGAATTTCCCTGTGTATAATTGGATCTACTTAGTTTGTATTTCTAAGAATTATTAGGAAAGTTAAATAACCACAAGTTCTTTCCTCATTGCATATTTATTTCTTTGCTACAAGCATATTGTTTTCAATATAACCTAAATATTTTTCCTATTTATTGAAAACAGATTTTTTTCTCCTACAATAAATCCTGGTTAATTTCCCCTCCCAATACTCATCCCAGTTCCTCCCCCCACCCCCACCCCCACCCTGTCCTATCTGGATCCACTCCTTTTCTGTCTCTCATTAGAAAAGAACAGGCCTCAGAAAGATAACAGAAAAGCAAGCAAAATAAAATATAAGAAGCAAAGTGACAACAAAATCACATTGACGTTGGACAAGGCAAACCAACAGAAGGAAAAGAGCTCTAAGAGAAGGCACAGGAATCAGAGACCCACTCATTCACATACTCTTGTGTCTCATAAAAATACAAAACTGAAAGCTATAATATATACGCAGAGGAGCTTGTGCAGACATGTGCAGTCCTGTTTGGGGCTTCAGTTTCTGTGAGTTCATAAGAGCTTCATTCACTTGATTTAGAGGGCCTTGTTCTCCTGGTATCTTGCATCCTTTCCAGCTCTTATAATTTTTCTGCTTTCTGTTCCAGGAGTTTCCTGAGCTTTGAGGGAGAGATCTCACTAATAGCTGTGTGTTCCAAGACCCTCCCTGCTTAATGTCTGGTTGTGAGTCTGTATTTGTTTTCATATGCTTTAGGAGGAAGATAAGGTACATAATTTTCTCACAAATAAAAGCATATAGGGTTAGGACAACTCGTCAAGATTTTAGGAAAGCAAAGGGAATTGTGTTTTTTTCTCTATTAGGACTGAGTATACTGAATTTGTCAGTCCTACATTGCTATAATGAAATGCCTGAGGACTGGGAGATAAAGCAGAAAGGTTTATTTTGATCATGAATCTAAGTGTTATAGGCCTAAATCAAGCTGCTTCATCATTTTGGACCTCTGGAAGAGGGATAGGATACATCATAGCAGGAGCATGTGATAGAGGGCCCCTGTTAGATCAAAAGGCAAGAAGCAGCATACAATAGGGCTGGGAGAAAGGGAAGTAACTGAGACATTTGAATTGAGAATTGAGAGAAACAACGGATAGGCTGGGGGCCCAGAGTCCCTTTTAAGGATGCAACATTTTGAAAAAATATTTCATACAATATATTCTAGATCACATAATGCTTTTCCTTCCCTCAACTCTTTCTAGATATTTCCCACATTCCTACCTGCCCAACACCATGCCCTTTCTTTCTGTCTCTTTAGAAAACAAATAAAGCCCATAAAAACACAATCAGAAAACATCATTTACAAGTCAAACACCAGTAAGATAAAAGAAAAAAATGCCCAAACAAAGCAATACAAGGCAAAAAAGTCTACAAACATACCATTGAGTTAATTTTGTATTTGCCATCTACTAGTGAGAAAGGAGTCTAACTTTGACTATGGCTAATATCTTCAGTGAGCCTTTCTTTATTCGAGAAAACTAATTTCTCTTTTGCAAACTGGATGGGACTCAACCTTTGAAAGATGTCTCAATAACTACCCTCAACCAATTCTTAAAGGATCTTCGATCCCTCAGTATTACCACTCTGGAATCAAAACCTTTAACAGTAATTTCTTATGGGAAATTACTCATTATTTAAACTGTATCAAATATTTCAGCCAAAATAAAACAATACAGCAGTGTATCTGATTCATTGTTCTTTCATTAAAAGTTGTGGGCAATATTTTAGTTTTATATTTCCATAAATATATGTAATGGGTGGTGTTAATAACATTATTTTAGAGAATGTAAATCTTTTAGCCAGGTTAATTCATTATTCTGTTATATACTCACATTCCTAGATACTAGTCTTTTTTTTTATTCTAGTATTGAGACAATTGAGAGATTTGTTGAATTGCAATGACTGAGTGTGCAAAATCCGAAGATACCTAAAATCTTATATAAATGTTATGATTATGAATTGATAAATTCAAATATTAATATGCTAGTTATTATTATTTAATTCAAATAGTAACTTACTAAGATGTAATGCCTTTCTGTACCTTTGATGTTACTATGACATAAACATGAATTCAATGCTTTAAGTTATGTGGTAGTTCAATGAGACTAGCCCCCTAACTATTCATATATTTGAATGCTTATTCAGCACTTAGTGGAACTATTTGGAAAGGATTAGGAGAATTAGGAGGCATGACCTTGTTAGAGGAAGTATGTCACAGGTAGTAGACTTTGAAGTTTCAAAAATCCAAGTCTGGTTCAATTCCTGTGGATCAGAATATAAAGCTCTTAGCTACTGACCCAGCACCATACCTATTTTCCTTCCTGTCATGATGATCATGGACTAACCCTTTAATACTATAAGAAAGAACCCAATTAAATGCTTCATTTATTTATTCTTTTAATAAGAGTTACTCTGGTAGTGGTGTCACTTCACAGCAATAGAAGAGTTAATAAGAAGTCATATAAGACACACTAGATGAGTTAGATAGGCATACACCATGCCCCACTTGCTAGCGAAGAGTGATTGGTTGTGACCTGACTTTGCTTTGGCTACTTTATGACATAGTATTTTCCAATTAATAGGCATCGCAAAAACCATTCTGAAAATAGTTATAAAGAATGGGGACTTAAGCTATTCTTAGCCATCACCTGACAATAAATAATGCAGACATTATGGCATAGTTACTTTTAGTATTTTAAATTCATATTTATAAATTCAAAACTATAACATTGGACATTATATTCTTCATTAACATTTAATACATCTGCTATGGTTATATATACAATTTGCCCTGACCTTAATTCACATCCACAAATATGTATTTTAGGTGGTCCATAATTACAAGAGCTTTTTCAGATTCTAATGCATATTATCTGATTTAAAGAAAAGAATTTCAAATCATCTGGCAGCTACAAAAATGCTTCCCCTACAGTATTTTCATCAACAATCGACTAATTCCTTTATAATTCTTACCAGCTTGTTGTGTAGAAAAATGGTATTTAAGTATTGGTTAATTTTTTTCAATAACTACACTGTTAAATTATTTTAATTGCCACTAAAACATGTTTGTTCATTTTCTTCACCTACCCAGCTAGAATATAAGCATAATTCTTACCTTTATCTTTTGAATGTACTAAGTCCTAATAACTGTTTATGTTTTATTTTAATTTTTCTTTTGTTTTTCTTCTTTTTTTACACTCCAGATTTTATTCCTCTCTATTCCCTATTTCTTTTCTTTTCTTTTTAAAAATCTCTCTTCTGCTTAAAGTAAATTCAACAGGTGTTTTAAAACTTTATGTAGGAAAGGGGCTGGGAAGAGGATTCTGGTTAAGCACACTGGCTGTTCATCAGAGGGCCCAAGTTCAATTCCCAGTACCTACATGGTGACTTACAACCATTTCTAACTCTAGTTCCAGGGTATCTGATGTCTTTTTCTGGTACCTACTGGCATCTAGCATGCAAGTGGTAAATATATATTTATACAGAGAAAAGACACATGTACATAAAATACGTAAGTAAAAGAAAAAAATCATTTGTCTTTGTTATTTTCACTTTTCCCATTGCTTTTATATACTTGAGTTGATTATTTATAGTTATTCTTTTAAATATATTTTGTTTGATTTTTGGGATGATTAAAGCAGAGCACAAAATATTTACTTTATTGTTGTCATGTTCGTTCTTTTGCTTGTCAAATGACCACATGATAGGTTTTCCTTATGCTTTAATAGTTTCACATTGAATGTTGCATGAAATGTAATTTTGTTGAGAAATTTTATACAAACATATACAAAGAATTATTTTGTTAATGGCCATTGCTTTGACTAGTTTTTTAAGATAAACATGATATAGGCTAGACTCATGTTAGAAGACAGAATGTCAGTTGAGAAAATTTCTCCACCAAATTAGCCTACGGACAAGTCTGTAGTGAATTTTCTTGATTGATGATTGATATGGATAAGTCTATCTCACTGTATAGGTGGGGCTACTCTGCTGGTGGTCCCCCATGATATAAAAAAGCAGACTGAGCAAGCCTCGAGGTACAAGCCAGTAAACAGAACTCCTTAATGCCCTCTGCATCAGTTCCTTAAATCCTACCCTGACTTCAGGGGATGTATAGAGAGCTCTTGATGACATTTAAACGATATTGGCAAGAATTTGACATTGGGCTAGGAAAAGGAATTAGGCTCAAGATCTTGACCATCTTGATAAGTCTCTGAATACCATGGGACCTTTGTTTATGCCTTATTTGTTCCTTGACTACTTTGCTTATGCCTTAGAACTGTCCATATTTTTTGCATGTACTTAAAATTAAGTTATAAAAGCAGACTAGAAAAAAATTAAACCCACTTCAGCACTTTCTGGGATCATTCTCTAGTGTTGTCTAGTTGTCTTTTTTTTTTTTTTTAAAAAATTTAATCCTTTCTCCCTCCGTCAAGACCCTGTTGACTGACTGAGCTGGCTTGGTCAGGTGATGACTCAATGTTGTGGCTCCAGTAAGAGAGGTTCAGTGAAGGACACCATAGGAAAAGAAAGAGGACACAAAGGAAAAATAAAGAAAATTTTGGTCACAGTTAGCAAATCCTGTAAAAATAGGACAGAGTAATGGTAGAATACTTTTTTGTACATATGCTTAGAGATATGCTAAAATTGAGAGGAGCAAAGATAAGTCAAAAAAAAAAAAAGGTACTGCTCTAAAAAATCAGTTACATAAAAAAGGGAGGGGAGAGTTGTATAATCTTTCAGCACAAAATTTTATTTTAATTTCTTGTCCTTGGATGCTAAGGAACTCTGTGCTGCTGAGTGTCTATAGCGCCCTACAACTTGGCATACTTTTGCCTAGGTGAAATGGAAGAATCCACTTACTGGCATATGGCATGGTCCTGATCAGGTATTAATATGGGGAGGAGGGCATGTTTGTGTTTTTTCCAAAGGATGATTAAGGAGTGTGGTGGATGCCAGAGGGATTGGTGAGACATTCTGATGCTGTGACAGAATATGATGATGACCATGAGCTTGCCGAGTGCTGTGACAATGGTGACAGGAAGGCTGTACTGAACATACATTACTGATCCACTACTGATACATGCAGCAATGTGGTCCAGACCAGAGATTCTTGTGGCCAGAAATAATGCTCAACTTCTTGGATCTCCTTGGACAAGGGAGACAACTTATAATAAGACCATGATGTTCAATGCATTTGGTGAAGGGATTCATGTTTGCTTTGTGCAGAATACTATGAATGATGGGTGAATTTCTATGTTTACTTGAATTTGGAAGATAAGTATTTCATAAACTCTAACCCAAAGCATAGAGACAGGCATGCCTAAATATTATGAGGGATCTGCCCTGGATTCTCATGGAATTTGACCTTTGGATCGGGACCCACAGAGAATGTGTAACTGGCATTTTTAAAAAAAATTTTAGATGGAAAGAATGCTATAATCAATCCCCAATGTAGTATAGTGTTTCCAATAGTATGCAAATTATTGATTAGGCTGGTAACCAGTCAAATATTGGACAAAAGAAGATGCCCATAGGTCTTTGGAAAATAGATTCAGCTCATATTCAATGGCATATTTTGAAGTTAGCTGCATCTCAGTATGTAGAAGTTACCTTAGCAATACATAAACCTGGAACAGGATCTGGATTTCAAACAAATCTTAGTACATTTATTAAGGCTCTGTGATGGCTTGTATATGATTGGCCCAGGAAGTGAACCTATTAGGAGGTGTGGCCTTGTTAAAGTAGGTGTGTCACTGTAGGTGTTGGCTTAAGACTCCCCCCCCCCCGGCTGCCTGGAAGTCAGTCTTCTACTAGCAGCCTTCAGATGAAGATGTAGAACTCTCAGCTCCTCCTGTACCATGCCTACCTGGATGCTGCCATGTTTCTGCCTTGATGACAATGGACTGAACCTCTGAGCCTGTAAGCCAACCCCAATTAAATGTTGTCTTTTATAAAACTTGCATTGGTCATAGTGTCTGTTCACAGCAGTAAAACCCAAACTAAGACAGGCTCCTAATCTTTTATTAATTAGTCACATTAAAATTACTTATGTTTCTTCTATAGTATTTAATGTGAGTTTTATTGATTGTACACTGTCTAATTGTGTTAGTGTGTTGAAACCTGGCATGTCTGTTATGATGGCCTATCAACCAACTCTTGTTTTATTGCCTCTGAGTATGACAGAACCTTGGTATTCTGAAAAAAATCTTATGAATATTGGAAGAAATTGAGCCAAGCTTTAAGCAGAAGCAAGAGGGTAGTAGGTTTGATTATTGCCAGTATAGCAGCTATGATTACATTAATAGCTACTGACACTACTTCTGTAATTGCTTTCATACAAGATGATAAGATAGCCACTTTTGTTAATCATTTAGCAAAATAAGTTACTAATATTCTTAGCATTCAAGAGGATTTTATAGGCATTTAGAACAATGAATTGATGCTCTTTATTATATTGTTCAAATTATTGGAGAGGAGGTTCAGAGTTTAAGAGTAAGAAACTATCTAGAGTATTATACTAAATACCAATGGATTGTGTTGCTTTTAAAATTTACAATGACAGTCACTATAATTGGCAGAAAATTCAAAGACACTTGCAGGGTATTTGGCATAATTTTAACACCTATCTGAGTATTTTAACTTTGAGTACTCAGATTATGAATTTAAAGAATGCTGCTCCACTGAGTTTGATGTTGTAGATGGTGGTGATAAAACTATTCATAGCTTAATGTCTGTATTTCTATCTTGGTTAAGGTTCAAGAATGGCATATACAGTTTGATTATGTTGGCCCTTCTTGTCCTGGGAATACTTTTATTCCTGGACAAGTTGATAAAGCTTGCCTTTAATAACATCACTATGTTGGTGGCCAAAACGGTGGCTTGAAATTCAAAATGGATCCCCAGATGGAGGCACTAGTTTAACAGGCTGTCTGGAACTCAATGACAGGTAAGATTCTGCATAGAGCCTTTCCTACCTAAAACAGAAATGCATTGCCTTGAACTATGTATTTTCAGTGATGGGTAAAGAAGGCATTCTTGTCAGAACAACCTAAGGCAGATGCAGTCTTATTCATGAAATAAAGCAGGGGAAGATGTTGAGAACTCTTGGTCCTGCCTCAAGGATATTGGCAAGAAATTGATATTGGATTAAAACAAGGAAGTAGACTCAAGATCTTAATCATCTTGGTAAGTCCCTGACATCATCGGACTTTTGTTTATGCCTTATTTGTTCCTTGACTATGTTGTTTAAGCCCAGTTTGTTCTTTGACTATTTCATTTATACCTTAAAACTGTCCATATTCTTTGCATGTACCTAAAATGATATAAAAAAGCAGACTGGAAAAAATTAGACCCACTTAAACACATATTGGGGTTGTTCTCTAGTATTGTCTAATTATCTTTTCTTTCTTTAAAATTTGGTCCCTCTCTTGAGACCCTGTTGACTGACTCTGAGCTGGCTGTAAGGTTGTAAGGATGCAAGGAATTCACCTTAGCTTTAAAGTGAAATAAACCTTTTTTTGCTCCAAATTACTTATGGCCATTGTGACATCCATGTCACTAGTACTCAGTGGACATATATTAGGAGACTGATTGTTAATGTAGTTTGCTAGGCTCAGAGTTTCATTGCACTCATGATTGACTTTCTCCCCATACTATCTTCTAGCATTATGAAAGCTAGCCATAGGGATGAAGCTTTCAGGTCAATACCAGCTAGATCTTTTTTCATGTCTGATAACTCTAGTATGTGGTGTCTTCAGTAATAATGTCTTATTATCAAGTTTCCCAGTATAACAAGAACAATTGAATAGCCTGTAATATTTGAGGGTCTATGTATGGGAGCTGCTAATCAACAACTCCCAGAGATAGCCCACTTATGGCACCTACCAGTGAGGTTCAGCTTCTCACTTAATTTATCTACTGTCTACTGTGATCCTATAATGTGTAAGGCACACAGTGCTAACCATAGATAAATATAGTGAAGAAGGAACACAAAGGATGTGGGACTGTGAGAGGAGGTCTGAGTTCAGGTTCAGCAAGGCTTAACCTCTGGAGACACAGTAGATATTCTACAAGGGATGGGCCTACTGGTCATGCTCCCAGATACAAGGTTTCTGACATGAGGCCCTCAACTCCATAATCCTGGGGCAAATAGTCACATAGGGCAATGCCCCAAGCCCCCTGTATTCTGTTTGAACTACACCCCAGTAGTCACCTGACAAAAGCCAGGTGTGTTCCTCCTCACAGTTACCTGGCAACAGCCAGGTAGGCCCAGCCCACTATAAGAGGGGCTGTTTGCCTCCTCTCTCTCTTGCTCTCTCTTATTCTCTTGCCCCCTTGCTCTGATTCTCTCCACGTAGCTATGGCTAGCTTCTACTTCTCTACCTTCTCTCTTTCTCAACTTCTCTACAATAAGCTCTTTAAAACCATGGACTGCGTCCTCTCCTTTGGACTCACCATGGTGGACCAACGAGACAGGTTTTCTGCCCAAAAGCCACATCTAATCTCTCACTTACACCTCCCAGCATTCCCAGTCATGGCCACCACTAACCCAAACTGTCTGCTGACCAAGCCAAGGACATTCTTGTCCCTGTGGGACCCAGCCAATGCTCTCCCCTGCCCCTTTCCCTTCGGCCCGGGGCCAGAGCCCAGCCCCGTGGGGCCATACTCTGTTCTCAACTCTTCTGTGACATCCTATGGCATATGTGGTGTCCAAGACTATGAACCTGTCGCCCCATGAACTTTGCCCTGCTGGCTCCTAGAATGACCCCAAGGACTGCTTTTCCCAACCCCAGAGTGGGGTTCCGTGGCTTCTTAAATCCCAAAGCCTGTCTAGCAGTTCTGTGGGGATGTGTGCAGTCCAACTACCTGCGTTGTCTGCCTTGCTCAAAGGCCTGAGCTCTGGGTGTATTGCGGGTCCACCCCCCCCTTAAACCCACAAAGGGCCTAGTCATTAGAATGCTTATAGTATTTTGAGATCAAGGCAGACTTTTGGCATGTAATTGAGAAATTGCATGAGAAATGGCAAACAGAAGAACATGTAAAAGGTGTTACATAAAACTGTGAGCACAATTCCAGGCTTAAGTCTGGATGTCTAGTTAAAAAAAAAAAATAGAGGAATGGCTGATCAATGTATATAGAATGTCATTTGTTCACATTGAAAAGTGATTCTCCCCAAAGATAATTAATCAACCTATTAGCTCATATATTTATTTTCTTTTTAAATCATTTAAGATTTAAACAAATATCAAGTATTTAACACATTATTGCTAGCTATAATCACCAAAAAACATCCATTAGCTGTCTAGGAATTACTTATTTAATAACTAAATATCTGTATTGCTTACCCACTTCTCCCATCTCTGTAGGCTCTCAGCCCTTGAAAGTAGCATTCTGCTGTTTCTATAAATTCAATATTTCACAATTCCACACTTAATTGGGATTGTGCAGTGTTTATACTTTTGTGTCTGGCTTATGTAACTTAACATGGCTTTTCCTCCTCACTCTATCTTGTCACAAATTAGAGGGCTTCCTCTTGTACTAAGACAGTATTCCAGGCTAGGGCTCAAAACAAAATGGAAAATACTAAATAATATCTCACTGTGAGCACATGCCACATTTTCTCTAGCCTTTTATTGAGAATCATTTGAGTGTTTTACATGTCTTCACCACTCTGGATAATAATAATGATAATAATAATAACAATAATTCTAAATTTGAGTCAAAGAGAAGGACTGTTAAAAGTGATTTTTTGTATGTTTAAAAATGCTGCACAGCAAGGCTTTATTTGCGATTCCTCTATAACAGACCTTTCATTATCTAGATTTGTTTAAGCTTATGAATCAGCCTCACTTCTTGCTAAAAATTCAGTCTTACTGCATAGACATTTGTAACAATTATGTCTGGACTATGGGATAATGCTTCTTGTGCCAGACAAGGCGGGGAAATTGTTATCTGGTTGCCATTACACTGTAGTACGGCCAATTAACTAAATAGCCTTGCAAATATCTAAAAATAGCAGATGAATGACACTGGTTTTGCATATTAATTTAATATTGGAATATTTCCATTTTGAATGAAGCTGTATTGCACATAAACAATTAAAAGGCAATTATTTTTATAATTTAGGTCACTATTACCTATCCCTGACCTCCCAAATCCATAATTAGACAATGAATATACATACAAATTATTTGTTTGTTTGGGATGTATGTGAAAATATAGAATGAAGATGACTGCTGAATGAAACCGGGGATAGCTTTGTGAGAGGATGTACCTGAGAATCTGGGTACATGTATGTGCTTAGAGGAGACTTTTGTGACTGAAACAGATGATAGTCTAAATTTGAGAGGGATTTTCATGCATTTCTAAGGTGGTGTGAGAGAATTAACAATATAGCCTTAACTGTACCCAGAGTCAAAACTCATCAATTACCCCTTTCAATCAGATGTATGTCAACAGTACTGACAATCACACTTCACAAGCCTGCAGATATCTAAGCTACAGTAGCTATTTGAAGTTTTACCTTTAAGCCAGATAACTTGCTGGAGAGATGGCTCAGTGGTTAAGAGCATCTTCTGGAGGTCCTGAGTTCAATTCCCAGCAACCACATGGTGGCTCACAACCATCTGTAATGGAATCTGATGCCCTCTTCTGGAGTGTCTGTAGACAGCTACAGTGTACTTACATATAATAATAAATACATAAATAAATACATCTTTTTTTAAAAAGCCAGATATTTTCATGTACTTGTTTTTCTTCTCAGTTACCAATGTGTGTGTGTGTGTGTGTGTGTGTGTGTGTGAGTGTGTGTGTGTGTGTGTGTGTGAATTGATCTTTAACAATGTAGCTATAGGAGTATATTTCAACCCCAGAAGAAAATTAACAGCCATTTTGGCATCTTTAAGTTTAATTTTCTCTGCAATGTGGTGAGGACGTCAATATAAACTGAATGTAGCTAGACATATGGCTTAGAGAAATTACATGTCCTTCACATGTTACTGTAATTAAGTGGGGGACCCTTTGATAGGTGAAATGTTAGTTTAGATATTTGTAAATAAATATATTCATATGGATGAATCAATGAACAAAAACTGGAATGGAACGAACTTGGACATTTTATGCTTCAGCAACTGAAGGTGTGCTAGTGGCAGGCCAAGATGTTGTTTTTCTATGATTGAGATTGTAGGTCTGAATATTTTAGAACTATTAAAAAAGATACAGAGCTCATCTGGTTTACTATATTGGAGTAAAAAGGCATAACATGGCAATTTGTATCTCAGGGTTTTGTGCAGGGAAATAGACAAAATGGCCATTGAGGGTTGATATCTGCCCATCTCTATGCTATTTAAGGCTTATTATAAATATAAAGGTTGTATGTCTTTTATTTGGGAACTGAAGGATCAAAGGCAGGGTAGAAACTCCTGATGGATGATTAAATAGTCTGTGCATGGTATATTTCTTTTATCATAGCGTTTTCCTGATCTATCTGCCTTGCTGTAAATGATCCAATGGCTTCCTGCAAGTGTCTAAGTACTTTATTGTATGCACATATAAGTGTATCATATTTTCTCTACTAATTTGCTCAATGATAGACTTCCAACTCAATACCATGTTAACTACTCTGACTAATGCTATAGTGAGCATAAGGGTTGCAAGTAATTTTTCAACACATTGATTTCAAGTCCTTGGGATAGCCAGACATGAGATTGCTAGACTATCTTATAATTCTATTTTTAGTTTATAGAGGAGTCCTCATGTAGTTTTCCATAATGGCTGCACTACATTTTACCAGCCTCATATAAGGGTTCTGCTTCTCTGTACTGTACCAACATTGTTCTTTTCAGTTTTTTTCATAATTTTTACTGTGTTCATTATGTATAGTACTGTTATATATTTGTAATTATATATTTTGTACTTATACAGACTTTAATATAAGCTTAGGATATGCATTGAGCTGATTTCCTTCACTTCTTTCCCCCCTCCTATTCTCCTCCTTCTCACTCCCACATTCTTTGCTTCCCTCAACAGTTTCAGTTTTAGTTTCATGTCATATATACACACATGATTCTATGAATCTATATAAAATCTAGGAACAACATACAAGAGATGATGTATAATGCTTGTCATTCTGGGACTGGCTTTATTTGCTTAGTATGATTATATCTAATTGCATACACTTTTCTTCCAATGACATGATTTTATGTCATTGAATTTTACGGTTGAAAAAACTTCCATGCTTACATATACACCACATTTTAAGAATATTTCTTGCTTGTTGGGCACTTAGGTTTTTGACATAGCTTTGCCTTTGTCAATAGTGCTAGAAACACCACTCAAAGATCTCTGTAATATGTTGAGTTGAATAATGTAGCTGAGACATATGGCATATATGGATTCAGTGTTTTGAGACACCCTCCATATTGCTTTCCAGAGTGGCTGAACTAGTCTGTCTTCCTTTGAGCAGTGTGTACATGTTCTCTTTCTTCACATCCTCACTGCACCTATTAATACCTGTTTCCTTAACTACTGCCATTCTGACAGGGGAAAACAAAAATCCCAGTGTTATTTAATGTGCATTTCTTTGATGATTAGAGAATTTGCACATTTCTCTTATGTTTATTGGCCATTTGAACATCAGATTTTAAGAAATGTCTGTTTTAGCTCATTTATTAATCATGTTGTTTAAATAAATAAAGCATGTATGTTGATAGATATGCAAGTACAAAGTAGATTTTCTAGGGAAACAAAGGGAACTAATATGAGGGAGCTTTGCAGTGAACGAAAATGTTCTCATGTAACAAATTATCATCTACAATGAAGATATACAAAGAAGATTTATAAAAGTGAAATAGAATAAAATAAAATAGAGTATCGGAGGTAATCACATATTTGAAAGATTGGCAGTGGTTGAACCTTATTTCTGTTTATGTAGAAATACAAGTGAGCTATTGTGTGCAGTGAGTTATGATGGGAAGTTGGCTTCTCTTTATTGACTGAGATTTTAAATCTGAGAACAGAAGGCTACCTACTACTCCACTGCTGTTATTCTATGGAACTCAATATTATAGGATAGCTAGGAGACCAATATCCTGCATCTGGTTGACATCACTTGGGAAAGAAAATGAAAAAGAAGAACAAGAAAGCTTCATGAAGGCTGAAAAAGGCTAGCTGACCAGTTCTTTCCTTTCCCATTTTAGTCAATGGCAAGCTGTCAAGACTCCTTAATTAAGCCCTTCTTCTGCCATATTGAGAGAACATAGTCAGTAGCAATTATGACTGCAAGGAAAATATATGTGTGAATCTTATTCTCTTTGTTTCTTTCTTTGTTTCTTTCTTTGTTTCTTTCTTTGTTTCTTTCTTTGTTTCTTTCTTTGTTTTCTTTCTTTCTTTCTTTCTTTCTTTCTTCCTTCCTTCCTTCCTTCCTCTCTCTCTCTCTCTCTCTCTCTCTCTCTCTCTCTCTCTCTCTCTCTCTCGTGTATATGTGTATATATTTAGCTAATTAATTACTTTTACTGGTGTAGGGGCACATATGTGTCACAGTACGCATTAGAAGATTAGAAGATGATCTGAAGGAGTCATTTCTCTCCTCCCATGTGGGTCTTTGAAATGAAATTCAAGGTGCAGGGCTGTCAGCAATCTCCTTTATATGCTGAGCCTTGCAGCCTACCTGGATTTTGTTTTAAAGCCTTTTGTTCCCTGTATGTGCTAGTTGAGCTGGAGGACAGCCAATGCCCAGACATCACAAGTCAGCTCAGAGGACTCCCAGTGCCCAACTCTCAACACAGGGCTAAAGTTCTATGCGCATTTCCCCTCTTACTGTCATGGTTGATCTTGGTTGTCAACTTCAGTGGGCTGTGAGATGCCTAGAAAATTAGTATAGCACAGTCCTAGGGGCATCTGTGTAGATGATTCCAGAGATGTGTGGCAGGAGGGCGGGCTGGAGAAGTGAGGAGGGAGGACACACTGAACATGGGTGGGATCACCCAATCACTTGGGAGCCAGGATGGGACAAGAAGCAACACAGGGAGGAAGCTGGAAGATGGTAAATGAGATTCTCTCTCTCTCTCTCTCTCTCTCTCTCTCTCTCTCTCTCTCTCTCTCCCTTCCTCCTCCCTCCCTCCCTTCCTCCTGCCCTCCCTACCTCCCTCCTTTCCTCTTTCTTTCCTTCTTTCCATTTCAGATCAAGGATAGGTTTTCCATGATGTTTGTCCTATAGTCATAGGCAAGTAGAAATAACGCACAAAACTTAAGTGGACATGCCCGCTAATATCTATTCTTAATGAACACAAGTGCCTAAGCAGATTTACTAACTGCACTGTGTATAATTATATATAAAATATAACAAACCTCCATGTGAATAGTGAAGTAACAATCTGTTTCTTTTGAAAAACCTCATCTTGTGTACAAACATTTTTGCAACACTTGTGGATTAGTATATAGAATGAATCATTTGGAAGTGTTAAGTTAAAGCTACAACTTAAGTCAACATGCTATAGGAAGACAAAAATCAGAATAAAATCACTGTTCCTTTGCAGTGGTGGAAATTAAAGAGAGATCCTTGAATGTGTGGGCATATACTTTTTTTTTTGGACATCTCTCTATTCTTTTTTTTTTAAATTTTTATTGTATATATTCTATATTTACAATTCATTTCCCTTTTTCTGGTTCCCCACCCCCAAAGGTCCCACATGTCCTTTTCCCTCCCCCTGCTCCCACATCCACCCCCTCCCACTTTACTGTTCTTGTACTCTCACACAATGATGTTTTGGTCAATTCTAGCACCAGTGTCCACTCCTTTCTTCTTGTGAGACATCACTTGATATGTGATTTGTGTCTTTGGTGTTCCAAGCTTCTAGGCTAATATCCACTTATCAGTGACTGTATACCATGGGTATTCTTTTGAGACTGGGTCACCTCACTTAGTATGACATTCTCCAGCTCCATCCATTTCTCTAAGAATTTCATGAATTCATTGTTTCTAATGGCTGAATAGTACTCCATTGTATATATATACCACATTTTTTGTATCCATTCCTCTGTTGAGGGACATCTGGGTTCTTTCCAGCTTCTGGCTATTATATATAAGGCTGCTATGAACATAGTGGAGCATGTATCCTTATTGCATGCTGGTGAATCTTCTGGGTATATTCCCAGGAGTGGTATGGCTAGGTCCTCCAGAAGTATCACGCCCAGTTTTCTGAGGAACCGCCATACTGATTTCCAGAGTGGTTGTACCAGCTTGCATTCCCACCAGCAGTGGAGGAGTGTTCCTCTTTCTCCACATCCTTGCCAATACCTGATGTCTTCTGAGTTTTTAATCTTAGCCATTCTGACTGGTGTGAGGTGAAATCTCAGGGTTGTTTTAATTTGCATTTCCCTAATGACTAGTGATATTGAACATTTTTTAAGGTGTTTCTCAGCCATCCGAATTTCTTCAGGTGAAAAGTCTCTGTTTAGCTCTGTACCCCATTTTTGGATAGGGTTATTTGGTTTTCTGGGGTCTAACCTCTTGAGTTCTTTGTATACATTGGAGATTAGCCCTCTGTCGGATGTGGGGTTGGTGAAGATTTTTTCCCATACTTACCCGAATCATCACATTGTTGTTAAGTTCTCTGGGAACTAAATACCTCAGTAACTATTACTTTATATTTTAGCACAGAAAATTAACTAACTCACCTACTACAGGAGATTCTTAATGGTTTTAATTTTTTCTTTGTTTCTTTCTTTCTTTGCTTTCTTTTCCTTTTTTTGTTTGTTATACTATTGACATAGGTTTTCTAAGTCCTAGTTAATTATTGTCATAAGCTAGTGGATTAATTACGTTGGAGTTTTTGCATAAGCTGACAGATTTGACAGGGTTAAGAGGCAGCATATGTAGACAGTGTCAACTTGTCCCAAGCCTATGATGACATCAATCATGAAGACTCAGTTGTACTCACAGAAACAATTCCAAATGTGTGGCATTAGGTTCAAAAGAGAATTAACAGGGTCTAAAACCAAAATCTCCCTTTGTGTTGCTTAGCATGAATAACACTGGAATCTTTCAGGGTCTTTGGACAGTAGATAGGGACTGAGGCAATAAACATGTGCCTTCTTCTGAAATTGTGTGCAAAAGGTTGATGGTGATCAGTCACCGTGACTTAGACAGGCTTGCAACTTCCTAACAAAGATAGAGTTATCCAAGGGACTGGTACCCATGGTGTCAGTTTACCACATAGTTTTGTGCTTACATTGTTCCACTTTGGAGCTCGATTTCTCAGGAGGTAAAGGTTGATACTCATGCAAAGAAATGTATTTTATTGATTCATAAAACTGAAAAACTAAAAAGGGCTAAATTTAAATGCATCTCAATTCAGTAGCTTACATGTTGGATATAGTAGCTCGTCTGGGTCTTATGCCCAGCTTGGCCATACTTTCTTCCATGTTTTTGCTTCATTTTTAGGGTCCATGTGGTCACAAGATGGCAGCAGCTGCTCCAGCCTACACCTCAAGTTAAAGCCAAAAGGAAGGGGATGTTGCTCTTTCTGTTTAAATCGCCCTTTCTGGTTGCGCAAGTAAAAGCCCTAAGATTAACTTGGATTTATTCTGACTGACTTGGCCAGATCTAAATGTCTATTCCTGGATCAATCTCTGCAGCCAGGGGAATTCAGAGTTCTGAGTGGCAAAACTAGGTCTTTTGTTCCAGTCCCTGGAAGTAGTAATTAAGTACTAACTCAAGTACCTGGATTTAAAGTTAGGCAGTGTTATAGTTACTGTAAGAAAGAATTTTATGAAAAAGCATCAAAACTACCAACAATACCCTTATCATATTTATTATATTCAAGTTAAGTCAACACTTAGAAAACTGAAAGTAGAAACTCTTAAGTGTGGAAAGAGAGAAAGAGCTGTGATACTCCTCATGTCACTTGCTGAGTCTGTGATCCCAGGACAATTATAATTGGTTTGATCTCACTTTCTCCAGCTGTAAAATGCAGATAACATTTTCTTTCTGCCTATCCTGCAGGTGACTATAAAGAACCGAAAAGATGCCTTTGATAAAAATCACAGTATGTTGTTCAATGAACAGCTTATGCAGAAACTGCTGTGCAGCCCTTGAGACACGTCTCTGCAGCAGATACTAATACAAAAATTCAGTTTTATGTGGGAGAGGGATTGAGAGTGGCTGAGTAATTACACAGCATTAAGTGACTGAGACAACACCGATGTTTGCTCCACTATAAACTTCTTAAAGATAGTTACTGTAACCCAAATAGAAAACTGGATTTCATTAATTTTGAGTCACACAATGGAGTACTATTCAGCCATTAGAAACAATGAATTCACGAACTTCTTAGACAAATGAATGGAGTTGGAGAACATCATCCTAAGTGAGGTAACACAGTCTCAAAAGAACACTCATGTTATGCACTGATAAGCAGATATTAGCCTAGAAGCTTGGAATAGCCAAGACACAATTCACATACCAAATGATGTCCAAGAAGAAGGAAGGAGAGGCCCCTGGTTCTGGAAAGACTCAGTGCAGCAGTGCAGGGGAATACCAGGACAGGGAAGTGGGAAGGGGTGGATTGGAGAACAGGGGGAGAGAAGAGGGCTTATGGGACTTTTGGAGAGGGGGGATCCAGGAAAGGGAAATAATTTGAAATGTAAATAAAGAATATATTGAATTAAAAACAACTAGCATGAATAGCTCTCTTGCTCTCTTACCCTCTGTCCCTTCTCTCCCCATCCCCTTCCCTCCTCTCGCCCCATTTGTTCATGGCCAGTCTCTCTTCTTCCTCCTCCTCCTCCTCCTCCTCCTCCTCCTCCTCCTCCTCCTCCTCCTCCTCCTCCTCCACCTTTCTTTGTTTTTACTACGCTCTCAACTTCCTTCCCCATCTCACACGCTTTAAATAAACTGTATTCCATACTACAACAAACAAACAAACAAACAAACAAACAAAAACAAACATAAATGTTAAAACTGAAGGTTAGGATCCAGTAATGGTATATAAGTCACTACCCAACGAGGAATGAATTTGGTCACTGTTGTCTATATTGATGTTATTTCGTTTGAGCCAGCTGTGTGTTGAGTTCAAATGACTAGCAAAATGCTGTGAATATATCTTCCTACTATCCAGAGTTCAAAAGAGAGTTGTCTAACAGAAAGACATAGAAAAAGCAATGAAGTACATGAGAGAAATGGGAAGCCAGTGTTCATCCCGATGAAAATAGATATGACTTTATATATTCTTATTGTTTGAAAATTAATATATTTTCCTATGACAATGACCACATGCTTTATAGTATCTCAAAAAGGAATTGTCCTAAAAATAAATCCATGTTATGTTTGTTACTAAAAATGTAATAAAGGCTTGACAGTCATATGCCATGATTTATGAATGTCATAATAAATTTATATTACTGCTATTTTTGTCTCAGATGTGAGTGTGCTGATAAATATTTATGTACAAACAACTCTCCATGAGCTTTCTAATTAAAAAATGTTGAACAATAAGAAGGCATGTGCCATAGATTAACTGGCATCAGTGCATTTTATTGTAAACATACAAGATATTTACATTTCTTGTAGCTCATGGTTTTAGATCTTGCAGGAATTGCAGGTATTACCTTACAGTGCTACTAAAATGAAGAAATAAGAAAGCTTTATATTTTATCATTTATTATCTTTTTCTTACAGATCCATTCTCAATCAAAATGTCAGGAATTTTAATTTAAAAGAGAAATCACCAGTGAGACTTCTGGGAAAATCTAAAAAATATTAAGTATGTTATTTCTCATTAAAGTAATAAGAGAACCTGAGGACAGTGGCACAGGGCTTTAGTCCCAGCGGTAGGAAAGCAGAGATAGTTAGACCTCTGTGGGTTCTAGACCAACCAGGTCTACTTACAGTGAGAACTTAGATCAAAAATAAAAAAGTTGTTGACTTTAAAAATAGAAAAAAGGACAGATTTTCATCAGGCCAAGGAAGTACTCAAACTTGCCTTTTCCCAATATTTGGCTTTGTTTAGGTAAACAACTTTGAGGTAATTTTTAGTTAACCCTTACTCCTTTCTCTTCCTCTTCTTCCTCATTCTCCTCTTCCTCGTCCTCCTCTATTTTTTTCTCAGACAACACATTCCAACTGTAGTCTCTCCTCCCTCCACTCCTTCCTCCCTTCACACCTTCCCTCTTCCGGAGATCCACTGCTTCTCCATTTTCTGTCAGTTAATATCCTCTAGGGAAAGTAACTGAACACAGTATAATAACTTACAATAAGGCTAGGCATAACCCTCATATCAAGCCTGGTCAAGGCAACCCAGTAGGAGGAAAAGGATCCCCCGAACAGGCAAAAGATTCACTCCCACTCCCACTGTTAGAAATCCCACAAAAATCTTGAGTTTAACAACCACAGCATGTATGCATAAGACCTAACATAGATCCATGCGGACTCTGTGATTACAGTTTCAGTCTCTATGAGACCTGTGTAATTGATTCTGTGAGCTATGTTTTCCTGGTATCTTCGACCAGTTTCTAAAATCGTTCCCCCTTCTTCTGTGAGGTCCCCTGATCTCTGCCTAATGTTTGGGGGTGGGTCTCTGCATCCCCTCCTTTCAGCTGCAGGGGAAAGCATCTCTGATGATGACTAGCCTAGGAACTGATTTATAAGTACAGCAGATCATCATTAAGAATCATTTCATTGACATTTCGTAGCCAGTTGTGTTTGGTTCTACCCTCTGTCTCTGGGCCATCCAGCTACCATTTCCTGGCATGAGAGGAAGCCTATGCCTATGACTGCCTACATGGTCAATTAACTCTTTGGGGATAAAGATAGAGATATCAACTATCTTTATCTTTTTATAAGCTCTAGTAACATAAAACAGGTAATTTCGTCTGTTGTTATTGTTGCTACTTTTGAAGTTATACTGTCATCTCTAAATAAAACGTTCATTGGGGCGAGAAGAGATCAGTTGAAATTCAGGGGCTGGCTACCTCCCTCTCTTTTTCTTTCTTTCTTTCTTTCTTTCTTTCTTTCTTTCTTTCTTTCTTTCCTCCATCTCTTTCTTCATTTATTTCTTTCTTCCCTCTCTTTCTTTCTTTATTTCTTTTTCTTCCTTCCTTCTCTTTCTTCATTTATTTCTCTTTCTCTTTCATTCTTCCTTTCTTTTTCCCTCTCTCTCCCTTCCTCCTTTTCTTTCTTTCTTTCTTTCTTTCTTTCTTTCTTTCTTTCTCTCTCTCTCTCTCTTTCTTTCTTTCATCCTTAATTTCTTTCTCTCTTTCTTTGATTCTTACATCCCTTCTCTCTCCCTCCTTTTCTCCCTCCTTTTTTGATTCTGCCTTCCTTTCTTCCTCTTGCTCTCTCCCTCCTTCCCCCTCTCCTTCTTTTCTTTCTTTCTTTTTATCATTAAGGACTTCTATTCTTTCAAGTAATGGAACTTGATCTAACTTACTAATTTTTACTTTACAAAACACACATAACAGAGAGTAACCATTCTCAAAAGGTATCCATTTCTAAGCAGTTACATAAAAAACATACTTGATCAGTATTTGCAGTCCTTAAATTGTCTTTACAGTTGATACCATGGGTTAGTACAAGTAACCCACTGCTACTGGACCAGCTTGTAGTCACTAAACTGTGGAAGTTCACAGGAGCTCCTTATTCAAAGGCTGTGAAGTCACTGAATGAAATAAAGCCAAATTTGGTTGTAGATTACATTGGAAACTCTCATTAGCAGAGGTTGTGTGTTTTTACTTAGAAGTGAACATAGTTATCACTGTTTATTGATGATTCATTAGACCTCAGAATGTTTGGTAATAGAATCTCTTTACCACCAAAGCATATTAGGAACTATGTTTTAATCCTCTGGAAAAATTATAATGTGTATGATTGTAAATATTAGTAAATGTGATTTGATTCCTATATTTATATCTTTAGGATCAGCCATCCTAATCTTGAAGAAGTAGCAAAGACCATGAAATGCAAATAAATAATGAATATATTCCAGAAACTATTACTCCTATTACTACAAATCTTAACTTTTGCTTACTACTTTATAATTTGTAGGATTGTTTCATATGCAGTATCTTGCTAACATCTGAACACTAAAAGGAAACTGCTCTCGATTGCTTCTTGTTTCCATATAACTTACATGGTTCCCTGTTTCAAAGGACTCTATGTTTCTTGTTTGGTGATAGCCCCTAAGGATTATGCACTATGCCTGCCAGAACATTGTGTTAGATAGTCATGATGGTTAATGCCAGTATTAGTAGAAGACAGTGTGTGAGAGCAGAGGTGGAAGTGTTCTGTGGCATCTTCAGAAAGGAATTAAACTGGAGATTATGGCATAGGGAATTGAGCTGACATAGTGGAAGCATGGAAACCAAAAGGAATTGATCAGAGATTACTAAATCCCAAAAGAGTCTGTTGCCTCATTTGTTGTTGTTTGAGACAGACAGTGTCTTCCTCGCTATATAGGTGATGTTGGCCCAGAACTCACTATATATCCAAGGCTAGTTTTTGCATTCAAACCTTAATTCTTTGGTCCCCAGAATGCTGTGATTAAAGTGTATAAAATCACACAAGGTTAGGTTTCTAGCAGTCTTTTAAATTAACTAGTTTCAATCTCATGTGCCTAGGCTGGCCTCTAAGTCGTAATTCTGCATGAGCCTGTCTCTCCAAGTCTGAAATTATAATCACGTGCTGCTATATCCAGGTATGCTATTCTATCATGGAGACACAATGTCCCCTAAATTCATGATTTACGTTTTGGGATCTTTAATTTGAGACTCTGTTTATATTCGTTAAAGGAAAAAAATTCTTAAAAAAAAAAAGCAGACTCGAAGAAAAAAAAGCATTTTTATTTTGAATAAAAATGTCTTTATTTGCTTTACTATAGTACATGTTCACATGTATTTTTTTCTTTTTAAAGATAGGACGTGTCATTTAAATTAAGATTCTCAGGATGGACTTGCACATTCCTGCTGAAGAAGGGCACATTCTCATCGGGGTCTCTGGCAGATTTCAATAAGCTGAGGACCCTCTGTGTGAGCCAGCAGGAAGAAAAGATAGGGGAGAGGCAGTCAGCACAAGCTTGCATTTGCACATGTTTATTTTCAATAATTAGGCACAGTGTTAATAGAAACATCCATTTGAAGCAAAGCCTGCTTGTTTGCACCAACAGTGGAAATATGTGGTACTGAAGTTTTTCTGTGAGCTCAAAACCCTAACCCAGCAATGAAGGATTAATGTAACGTACATTTAGAATTTATTTTCAAAGGAGAAATTTGGGGCTACTGTACTATGGCTGCTATGAACATGTGTATTCAAGTTCTTTCATGAACATTTATGCTTTCTTATGAATATGTGTGTGTGTGTGTGTGTGTGTGTGTGTGTAGAAGTGCAATCACCTGTTTTATGAACTGAAAACTTTTCTGAAGATTGTCTTTTCACATTCTTGTAATGTCTTCTGAGGTCTGAAAGTTGTTAATTTTGATGATGCCCTCTTAATATAACTTTTCTTTCTGTTATTTTTTTCTGCTATATCTAAGAAACTATTGCTTGGTTCAAAGTCACAAAGACACCTGAATTTTTCTAAGATTTTAATATAAGTTTAGCCTCTCATATTTAAGTCTTTGATCCATTTTGAAATGATTTTTGTAGATAAAATAAACCAAGTCCAACTTCTCTCTTTATATGTGCATAAGAGAGTACTTACAACCAATAATACTTAAGATTTTGTGTTCATATACATTGTTTCTCTTGACACTACACATAAGAATACAGTTGTTAACTGCATGATATGGTAACACTATGTTTAAGTTTTTTTCCCATTAATTAACCAATTTACATTCTTGTCACAGCTTACCTCCTCTCCTCCCAGTCCCTCTTCTCATCTCCTCTTCCTCCATCCCCATACCTTTTTCTTCAGAGAAAGGGAGGCCTCCCATGGATATCAACAATCCCAGGCATAGCAAGTCACATCTTCTATTGTGTCTAGACTAGGCAGCCCAGTTAGGAAAAAAGGACCCAAAGGCTGGCAACAGAGTCAGAGACTGACCTTGCTCTTGCTATTAGGGACCCTACATGAAGACCAAGCTGCGCATCGGTTACACATGTGTGAAGGTCTGTCCTGTGCATGCTTTCTAGTTGGTAGTTTAGTCTCTGTTGATCCACATTTTTTTCCTGCCTACAAGATGTGCAAGGATAAAAATGGAACAGAAATTGAGAATGGCCAACCAAGGACTGGCCCATGTTGAGACCCATGGCATGAAAGCAAGCTCCTCCCTGACACTATGAATGTTATTCCGCTATACTTGCATACAGGAGCCCCGCATAGCTGTCATCTGAGAGGCTTCTCCCAGCAACTGATGGAAACAGATGTAGAGACCCACAGCCAAGCATTACAGGGAGCTTGGGGAATCTTTGGAAAAGCGGAAGGACAGTTTGAAGAAAACAGAGAGCTCAAGAAAACCATAAGAAAACTTACAGAATCAACTATACTGGGCCCATAAGATCTCAAAGGGACTATGTTTAACGTTTAAAGAAAAATGCTAATGTGTTTCCCAATGTGAGTCTGAACTACTCTATATTCTGACCAGTGATGTGAAAGTTAAAAAATATATATTCTCCACTTTACTTATTCTTCCTGCATGTGTATGTGTTCCCTGTGTGTTTGTGTGTGCATGTCTGTGCATATACGTGTGTGTGTGTGTGTGTGTGTGTGTGTGTGTGTGTGTCTGTGCGCGCACATGTGTTATTTGTAGCTATCTTAGTGTCTATAATATGGGACTTTCTCTGCAGGTTATTGATACTGGAGAGCTCTTCACATGCTCATAGAGATATTAGTGTGTCTACATAAGAAACTATACATTTAAATTTCATATCTATCTTTAATTGGGTTGTTTCCTTTCATATTATACTGAATTTGAATACTTCTGTATATGTTATAAACACACGTTTTGTATTACATTTTATTAATTCTTTGAGAATTTCAGTGTATTTTGACCCTAGAACTGGAGTTACTAATGATTGCAAGCCACCACATGGCTGGGAACCACACCCTCACTTCTGAGGCATGGCTCCAGTCCTTACTAGTCTACATTTACAATAGTCTTTCAATACTAAAGCTTTGCAGGTTAGAATACATGCTTCTAATATTTTTATTATGATTAACTGTAGTTTGAGTTATGGCAAAACCGTGGAAAAAAGGCAAACCATAGTCATGTTTCTTTCAGGTAAATTCACACTGAAAAGCAATACAATCTGTTTTTTGGTAGTAACATTATCATCTTGCATATTCTTGAAGTTTAACTACTAGTAGGAATCTGAATTTAAGAAAACCATGAAGCAGTACACAAGATTCTTTGAGGGATTCTTTATTGAAGTGATGTCCAAGACCATCAGTTACCAACACAGCGTGGGAAAGCATTAGCTGTTCATGTTCCCTAGTCTGTATTAACTGAATCATAACCACTAGATGAAGGTCTGCAATCTTTTGCAACAAGCCCCGCAGCTGGTTCAGGCATATGCTAAATATTTCAAGTCACCGATGGGAAGCACCAGTTGGCAAGGCCTTATATCAGAGTCATCTCAAAGAACTTCAGGGGGAAATGATTTTTATTTTACCTGTCAGAAACAATGAATCAAAGTTTCTAGGGTGAGGGACTACAGAGAGCCTCTATGTTTAGAGAGCATTGCTGGTGCTTTGCTAGCTTTTAAAATCATTGTGACCATGTGCCTGATAACTTACAGAGGAAGTTATTTTTGGCTCATTTTCAGAGAACTCCATTGGCCATATTTGTTTTCTGGACTCATTACCTAGCAGAACATCATGGTGATGGGTAGAAAATTCTCAACTCACAGTAGCCAGGGAAGTAGGAAAAAAGATCCTATGGGCAGAGACTAGGAAAAGACATAGCCGCAGGGACAGGACCTAATAACTTGCTTCACCCACCCAGCCTGCCACCTACCTTTCTGCACCTTCTAATCATATCAAAGGACGAATCAATCAAGGGATTGGTCAGGTCATTACAGTTGTACCCTTGTGATCTAATCACTTCTGGAAATGCCATCTCATCCACACTCAGAAATGTGTTTTATTTAAACTAGGGGTCACCAAACTTTCAAAAAAGCACTAAATATTTTAGGCTTTTACTTTATATATATATATATATAACTCCAGTTATTTTTAAAAAGGACACTTGAAAGTGGATTTGGAGAGATGGTTCAACAGGAGCACACTGTTCTTTATTATTATTATTATTACCATTACCATTATCATTATTATTATCATTATTATTATTAATCATTCCATTCGTTTACATCTCAAATGCTATCGCACTTCCCTGTTACCCCTCCACCACCACTCCATCCCACATCTGCCCTCCCTTGTTCCCTTTGCCTATATGAGGGTACTCCCCCACCCACCCACCCTCTCCCGCCCTACTCTTCCAGCATCCCCCTATGCTGGGGTATCAAACTTCCCCAGGACCAAGGGCCTCCCCTCCCATTGCTGTCAGGCAAGGCCATCCTCTGCTACATATGCATCTGGAGCCATGAATTCCTCTAGGTACACTCCCTGGTTGGTGGTCTAGACTCTGGGAGAACTAGGCAGTCAGGCCAGCCTGTGTTGCATGATCTTCTTATATTTGCATATGTTCAGAGTTCAGTTTCTATCTTCAATATGTGTGTGTGTGTGTGTGTGTGTGTGTGTGTGTGTGTAATTTTTTGAGAGAGGATCTTGTGTATTCCAGGGTAGGCACAGAGTTTATTATGGAACCCAGGGTGACCCAGCACTCTGGTTCTTTCTTCCTGTATCGACTGGAGTCTAGGTATCTACCATCTAATCCTTGTGTCAAGTAACAACCAGGTTTGTCTTTGAGAACGATCCTTTTTGATGAGTTTGGTGCTGATACTTAATTAGTCCTAAACTGAACTTAGTTATAAGGAAAATCCTCTTCATGTGCTTTTAATGGGCTAACAAACTCATTTCTAGGGCTGCGAAGCTCTCAGAACCTCAGGAGGAAGCTTGTTATAATCTTAGCCTCAGACATCATTCAGGTGTAGGGCTTTAAATAGACAGCAGGACCAGGATTTACCTCCTAGGGCAGCCTAAGGATGTGGTCCGGTGCTCTTGGCCCAGAGCCTGTGTGGCCCGGCAGAGGTCTTGCGGGCTAATTTCTGCTGCCGGGGAAACAGCCTTTCTGTGCACTGACTTTCAATGACCTTCCAGCCGTGATTCCCTCCTGGCCTTTACCTGCAGATGTCTGCCTGCCTGTTCTCACCGGCTGGCTTGGCAGAATTGCTCACACCATCTGTGCTGAGCTGTCTGGGCCAAAAAGGCTCAAAAAGAGGATGGACTTTCCTCTGCAGTCAAAGGCCTGTCTCTCCACCCTGCCTCAGAGGGACGATTTCCTAGCTAGCTTCATCCACTGTAGCAACTTGCCCACATGTACCTTAGAAAAGGTTCCTACTTACAGGAAAGCCCTCTGTTCTTGGCTAATGTACCCCTTTTACCACGAAAATGCAAATAAAAGCCAAATATAAAGAAGCATATTTGCATACCAACGGGGACATATCAGTCTTACTTAAGGAATATAACTATTATATATTTTACCCTCATTTCACTAACCACTTTATTGACCAGTAAGAACTAGTTTGGGACCAGGGACTTAAAAATGCTAACAAACTAAAACCAGGAGAACCTTTCTAATCTGAAGCATTCCTCCTGGTTCTCTCTGTAAGATCTATAAACACCATATGTTGAGAGGACAGAACTGGAGTGTTCTGACTTAAACTCCAGTCTGTTTTTCTTTCTGTCTCTTTAAGAAAAGATGAATTCCCTTGAGACTGACCTAATTGAATCAAAAGACAAAAGACCAAGGACATGATAAGAAAAGCAGGAGTCCAGTGCTAACGGTTCATGGGTCCATGTGCATATGGAATTACTTACTTTATCATCCCAGAATAGTCACTGCACAATATGATCTCATTGTTTAGTTAAAGAGCCCGTGTCTTGCATTTTTAGCTTTGAAAGTCATGGGGTAAGACCAATACATAAAACGTTCTCTTACTCTGGGCAAATGATAGTTACCTCTGTACGAGGAATGGGTTTTGCTGCCGAGACTGTTAAGAAAAAGATGCTAACATTCAATTTCTGAAGAACACTCATTCCTTTGCTATAGGGAATTAGACGTTTGTGATTTAGGGACCTCAGTGAGAGAAAAGTTTTTCACACAGTTGATTTCTTCTGAAACTTAGCTCCACACAAGTCTCTGCATCCCCCTTTTCTTCTGTATTTACCCCCTATTTATATACGCAGCAGTATAGACTGAGACAGACTTTACAGGCAGCCAGACTTGTTATTCAAGAGGTCCTTGGGTGATGAGTGGAAAGGCTAACATTTGTGTAAAATGTTCCTTATGTTGACACAACTGAATCTCTGTATTCAATGGCTTAATATGCTAGAATTTAAAGAGCCATGCCTTTGACCATATGTATTTTTTAAAGAAATAAATATTGATGACAGTGAACATATGCTTTACTCAACTGATAAGACACAGTGCCGCATTGTCTCCTCTCAGGACTGGCCCATGTGTCTGTGCCTCAAACGCTACTCACTTATAGATAATTGTGCTGTTCGTTGTAATATTCAGTAAGACATCATCCAGTAAAATCACCTCTGCCAAATGCTGGGCCCCAGATGACTTCTCCTCAGCGTGGAGACCACACCCGCAGTCCTCGTGAATAAAGATGAAAGTCCACGTAAGATTTCTTAAGAACAGATTGGCAAGCAAAGCTCTCTGTAGCATCCCTCAGGAAAATGCATGCACCTGCAACCATTTGGTTTCACAGCTTGTATGGCCCTGCTCACTGTATCGTGGGCTGGGGACATTGTTAGGTGGGTGCGTCACGATGCAGGCAATCCTCATATGTATCTCTCCCCAACCAACCACCACTAAAGCAAGTGCAAGCCTTTCCTTTCCTCTTTCAGCTGAATTGTATGTAAGTGGATGAGGTTGAGGCACAGCCACATGGACCAGCCCTGAGCAGAGACAAGGTTATCTCATGCCCTTGTTTAATAAAGCATTATGTTTGTTGTTGGAAAATAGCTTTAGACAAGATGGAAATCTAAAAGGAAAAGGGATGGAGGAAGGGAATTTCTTTGGCTTTCATGATGAGAGCAAACAAGGCAAACAACTGAACATAAGTGTGTCTTTTATCAGCCTTTGATGCTTTCCAAGAACAGTTCTAGAAATTCTACTAACAATAATATTAATGTTTTATTTTACTATGATGTTACATAATAACATTTTGAGCACCAACTATACCTTAGGCATGCCCCTGCTTTAAAGCTCTCTGATACAGCCCACAGAGAGTGCTGCATTTAATTTAAAATCTCTACATTTCCAGAGAGGAAATCAAAGTTGGAAGAAGATAAGTGTCAGGGTGACTTGCAGCATGCTGGTGCATGTGTGTAACCTCAGGAGTTGTACAAGCAAGAGAACCAGAATCAGTAGGTCAAGGTCATCTTTGGCCTCATAGTGAGTTTGGGGCCATCTTAGACTATGCTAGACTCTGCTTCAAAACAACAGCAATAGCAGTAGCAGCAGCAGCAGCAGCAGCATAACACACCCAACACATCAGATAATTTTACAGACAACCAGAGATAGCATGGTATCTTAGTTCTTCTCAGATCAGTCATTATTAGCCATTATTCCATAAGGCCATCTTTAAGTAAGAAGTCAGGATTATTACCTTATATCATACCCTCAACTATTTCACACTATTGTTTTTCTATCTTACACTTGATGCTGTTAAGATTTTGAGAAGTTAAGTGCTTGCTGGAGTGAATGTGATTCTTATGCTTATGGTACTGGCATTTAAAACCACACAGCTTAGCCTTCCTGAAATGAGAATAGCACATCCACTATTCCAGGCCAGCAGAAACTACATCTATGACCTTCCTCCCCTGCTCATTTCACCACTATCTCCACCTCTCCAATTGTGAGCTCAGGTGACCACACACCAACAACATGAAGTTCATTTTATCATTCTTAGACTGTAAATTAGGAGAGGCAGCAATTAAAAGCTACATACTCATTACAGCCCAGGACTGAAAAAAAAACTGTTAGAATTTCTACCTATGTTTAACATCAAGGAAGGATATATGTGAACAAATGCACATCTGAGTGTAAGAATATGCCTTAAAATATTGTTGAATACTTATATTTTCAATTTGGCAAGGTGCATTTAGAAAGTAACCTATCTTTTTCATTTCAATATAGATTTGATCTAAAGAAGCAAAGTTAAAAGATATTTTCCCCAGAGTCTATAAAAGCCACATAGCTTGCAATAAAATATCATGGATTTACTTAGGCATTTCAGATATTGAACCACATATATCAAATATAAAATATGGTCAGGTATCTTTAACTTGCACGTTTATTGTAGCCAGACCCCCTGAAATGTGGAATCTCTCTTCTTATTATTTAATGGCTATAAATGCCTGAGAAGCAATGAGAGAAGAAACATTCTTTCAATATTTCCAAATGATAAAAGATAGGCATCTTTTTTCCTCCATTGAGTGCTATGGTTAAAATAGCTATTTAAAGGATACATAAAAAGAAAGCACAGAGCAAAGTACAATTGAATAAAACCAGACCTCAAGTCTCTTTGGCTGAGAGAATCCAGACACAGCACAGATGGATCCAGAAAGTGGCCAGCCCCATTAGACTTCCAGAATTAGTCGCATCATTTTGTATAGGGGTGGAAGGGGAAAAAGTCTTCTTGGCTGCTTTCCACTTTACAAATCTTTATCAGGAAATAAGATGCGCTTCCTTTTCTGATTAGTCTCTCCATGGATTTAGTGTCTATATTTTTGGAGTCTCTCTGCTTTCTCTTGCCAGCTACCAGTACTTACAAGAACTCTCAGGTCCTTGATGTCTGTGGAAATTCGAGTGTAAGCCTCTGGGTGTGGGTGTGAGTGTTTCAAACATTGAAAGACACTTTTTCCATTAGTCAGACTTGAAAGTCCATGTGTGGACTTTTTAATATGTCTCTGGATTACGTCAAACAAAATTTCAGATAGAAAAATTTCAAGTGAGTGAAAAGGTTAGGGATAGAGACAGAAATCTACATTTCCATGGTTGTTGACATTGCATCAGATAGGAGAATTGCAGATGTGTCTTGTGGGTCAAAGAACTAAAGCAGCAACTGTTGTTCTAAAAACTAAAGACCTCTGGCCCAAAAGGCATCGTGGAATATTTGCAATATTAAGCAGTGTGTAGTGTAAGAAATTATGGAATTTTACTTTCCATCAAAACTGCTTAACTATCTTAAATCTCAGATTTTATCTAAAACAATGGAGGAGTCTCTTTCATCCCACAAGATCTTATAAAACCATTAATACCAATATCTGTAATTATTCCCATTATACTGTATGTCATCTTGGAAAGTCAGCAGGTAAAGACACTTACCACAAAAGCTGAGATTTGAGTTCAATAACAAAAACAATAACAAAAATATAATAATTCAATATTGGTAGTATTAATTAGAGCTGTGTCTTATAGGAGAAGTAAAGTAATTAAGCTGAAGACTACTGCCACATCCTGGATAACAACATTAAGGAGGTCTAAAGAACTAAAGTTTTCAATAATGAACTTGGAGACATGTGAATGAAATTTTCTGATGAAATGATGGAGACTCAGTGAATGCATAAAGTACTGTCTTCAGGAAGCCCAGAATTTTGTTCAGAAAAAATCTACGTTCTTTTAATATTTCATGCTCATGAATAGCTAGGGTCCTAAAATCTCTTATTCCATGGACTGCAACCAGACTGATACATTCACACATTTTCATTTGGAAGGTTTTCAAATAAAGATGCCAGTTGCCTATGATAGCTGTAAGACAGCTTCAGTTAGATACACAGAATTTTCAAAAGACTGTTTTTGACCTCGCATAGCCTTCCTTCCCTTTGGTCAGGTCTGTGGCTAAGGCATTCTACTGAATTATTTGACTTATTGAGCTCTTTATTTCCAAGGTTTCTGTGTGACTTCTTCTCTATTTTTAACTTCTCACTCAATATCCTACATGATCTTTCTAGTTTTATTCAGTTATCTATATTTTTATTAGATTTCATTGAATTTTTAAAAAAGTTTTAATTCTCATCAGGAATTTAATCCCTTTCACCTTTTCTGGAGTTTGATCTTTTGGAAGTATCAATTTGTCTTTCATAATTCTTATGTTCTTATTTATCTTCATATTTCTTGTATTCCTACACTGATATCTGTGAATGTAGATAGCAAATGCCTTTTTGCCTCTTAGTAAGTAGTTCTCTCCTGAGGCTGGATCTCTGAATAGCAATCTGTTATGCAATGCTGGTTTCATTTCAAACTGGACACTATATGTACTTTCCCCATAGCTTCTTTGCTTGTATCTAGTAAGTCTAGGTATCATAAGAACCACACTGAAAATGGATAGACCTATCTCTGTGGATCATTCAGGGAACCAGAAAAAGGAAAATAAAATGTAAATAAAGAATATATCCAATAAAAAACAAAGAAAAGAGAAACAAGTATGGACACTCACAGTTTACGAAATTGTAGTACAGTCAGAAGAATACATGAGATGCACACAGCTTAGCTATTTTTATCAACAGGGTGTCTAAATGATGGAATATCCTAAAGCCCTGTTGAAGCTCACTCTGGAAGGTAGCTCGTGAAAAGGAAGATCCATGACTCCCTGCGCTGTATGCTATGCAGAGACTTTCTGCTCTGTCTTAATGTTCTCAGATGAGTAAACAAGTGATCACAAGATTGATCTAATCAACTTGATGCTATACCCTTTTTATTCCTATAGCTATATGACAGTTCAGAAAACATTCTAGGTGCTTATGTATGAATAAAGTAGAAAACATCTTGCTTAAAATGTGTTTTTTTTCAATTGAATTTTTTATTTTCTATATTCTTTGTTTACATTCCAAAGGCTTTCCCCTTTCCCAGTTTCCCCCTCACCATATGTCCCATAACCTCTTCCCTCCACCCGTTTCCTAATCACCCCCCCACCTCATTTCTCTGTTCTGATATGCTCCTACAAAACTGGATCCTGTCTTTTCAGGACCAGGGTCCTTTCCTTCCTTCTAAAATGTGGTTAAGTGGGAGTCAAATCAAATTTGGAAAGACAAATAACTTTTGATGTGAGGTAAATTTCACATCACTGTATAGAATTAAGTCATCCTTATATCTCAAGTTACGTTATTGTCACTAATCGCTGTCTAGGTTGACTTCAGAATACAAGAAAAAAATGAATTAATTGAAGATATTTGAGAAATTAGTATCATCAGAGTATCTTATGTTGAAATAAATGATAAAGTTACACAAGCCAGTTCCATGAAAATGATCTTAATCATGGGGTAAGAGAGGAACATTTGTGTAAAGCGGGCATAGAGAACTCCAGATGGACATGATATGGGAAAAGGTATTTATTATGACATATAATAATCAACGTGTTAAAAAGCACAGGACAAAGAACAATTCAAAATCTGCAAAGCAACACCAAGTCAGCTGCATAAGCAACCTGACTATACTAACAGCATTCCAGCAGAAACACTACAGGTCAGGAATGAATACAACAGAAGAGTCTGAGTTCTAGAAAAGAAACCATCCCTGAATGCTGGGCTTGCTCTACTCAGGAAGCCTATGCTTCAGAAGTAAAGACCTGGTAAGATAAAACTGAGAAATGAATCACCACCAGACCAGACACAAAATAAAGAACTTCTATCATGACAGCAAATGAAAGTGAAATTAGAAGAGTAAATGCACACACACACACATACACACACACACACACACAGTCACACACTTGAACTCACACTTATATACACTCACACATACACACATACACACACACACACACACACACACACACGAAATTAGAAGGAATCAGACATCATTACTATAGCAAACCATCAAATAGCAAAGAGAGAAATTCTTTACAAATAATTTACAAAATGATACTAGAAAATCAGTAAAATTGTAGGGGTGAGATAGTACTTTTCAATAATGAACTTGGAAACATATGAATGAAATTTTCTGATGAAATTATGGAGACTCACTGAATGCATTTTAGAAAGACAAGACCTAGCAGTATGCTTCTTACAAAAAACACACTTCAATATTCAAAAAAAGATGAAAGGATAGAAAATGATATTTGTATTCCTAGCAAATGAAACTCTAATACTACCATGAGTATCTATACTTAACATCTCATAAACAGCATGTAAAACTGTAAGAAGAGGCAAGCAGGTTACTACATAATGACTTGGGAGTAAATTTACAAAGACCTAATCCTTGTAAATCTTATTGAGTCTAATATCAGAGATCCCAGATGTACAGAAAAACCAGTGTAAGATTAAAGGGAGAGAGAAGCTCAAATACAAGACTACTGGGGAGGGAGGAACTTCAGTATCCTACCCTCATCAAAAGTCACAGCATCTTGATACAAAAGCCACATAGAAACATCAGAATGAGACTATACTATAGAAGAAATGGGATTAACAGGCATTTGTAGAACATTATATCTAATAGCTGCAGACAGCTACAGAATGCATACTCTTATCCTCAGCATGTGGAGCTTTCTCTAGGACACACTGCATGTTAGATATTAAATCAATTCTTAACAAATTCAAAACCATTAAAATATATTGCATTAGCTTTTCCCAGGGAGACATGAATGACCGCTGCCCACAGTTAAGATACCAACAGTGACCTAGGAGTCTATTGTACTTACTGATAGGAGCATGTGTAGGGGCTTGCTTGTGGCAGTTTGTGTGAAACCCAAGCAAACATGACCCAAAGGTCTCATCTCCTCATGGATAATGGTCTCCCCTTATTTGCATAGATGGAGTTTCTCACTTCAGTTATACATCGATATAGACTCCATTGCCTTCATATATCCCCTAAGGCCAAGAGAGCACAGGCAGCTGGTGTAATTTTATATATAGCTGGGAAGGAGGTGTAGGACGATGTGGCTGGAATCTCAGATGAGGATGTAACAGCACCCTTCTTTCCTCAATGATGGAACATTAATCGATCTGTTCTTTTTTATTTTTATTCAATATATTCTTTATTTACAATTGATCTGTTCTTGAAGAGCCCTTGTAGTTGCCACAGTTGCTATGATTAAGATGATAGTGACTGTTACGTTCAGAGAGCTGTGTTCTACAGTGATGTTATACTGTCTAAATATATTTTCTATGTTTAGCTCTGTGCCCCATTTTTTGATAGGGTTATTTGGTTTTTTGCGGTCTAACTTGGATTGCAAAATGGTAAAACCGCTCTGGAAATCAGTTTGGCGGTTCCTCAGAAAATTGGGCATGTCACTTCCAGAGGACCCTGGCATACCACTCCTGGGCATATACCCAGAGGATTCCCCTGCATGCAATAAAGACACATGCTCCACTATGTTTATGGCAGCCTTGTTTATAATAGCCAGAAATTGGAAGGAGCCCAAATATCCCTCAAAGGAGGAATGGATACAGAAAATGTGGTATATTTATACAATGGAATACTACTCAGCAATTAAAAATAATGAATTCATGCAATTTGTAGGTAAATGGTTAGACCTGGAAAATATCATCCTGAGTGAATTAACCCAATCACAAAAGAATGCACATGAAATGCAATCACTAATAAGTGGATATTAATGAGCCCAGAAGCCCTAAATACTCAAGACACAAATAGCAAGTCAAATGATTCCCAAGAAGAAGAAAGGAGAGGACCCTGGGCCTGTAAAGATTGCATCCAGTTTAGTAAAGAAACCGAGGGGGGAGGGGGAATGATTGGGGAATAGTTGGGAGGGGGAGAGGAGTATGGGAACTATGGTGGGTGGGAACTGGGAAAGGGGAAAGCCTTTGGAATGTAAATATAGAATATAGAAAATAAAAAAATATATTTTCTAGATTCTGGAATGAACAAGAACAAGAAGAAAGAACAAGAGAATTTTAGAAATTATATTAAAATGTGGGAACTCAAAAATATATTTTTAATGAAGAGTGGACCATTGAAGAAATGAAAGGGATGTTAAAATAAAAATGCATCATAAGAAACCTGTATGATGCAAAAAACTAAGCAGTAAGAAGGGCGTTGGTAGCAATGGGTGCATGCATTGAAAAGGAGGAGGGGGATGAAGAAGAGAAGATGAAGAAGAAGAAGAAGAAGAAGAAGAAGAAGAAGAAGAAGAAGAAGAAGAAGAAGAAGAAGAAGAAGAAAAGTCAGAGATGAAAAGAAGAGAAGAAAAGAAGAGAAGAAGAAGAGAAAAAAGAAGAGAAGAAAAGAAGAAAAGAGAAGAAAAGAAGAGAAGAAGAAGGGAAGAAGAGAAGAAAAGAAAAAGAAGAAAAGAAGGAGGAGGAGGAGGGGGTCTGGAGAGGTTACTCAGTTGTTAAAAGCACTAGTTGCTCTTCCAGAGGTCCTTATTTCAATTCCCACAACTACATGGTGGCTCTTAACCATCTGTAATGGGATTTAATTCCCTATTCTGGGGTGCAGGTATATGGACAAATAGTGTAGTCATATATAGAACAGTTTCAAACAAGTAGGCTAACCATTTCTCCCAAGGGCATAGAAAAATAAGCCAAAATAATAAAAAAACACAAATGGATAAAGTTACAAAGAACAGGTGTTTTAAAGAAACGAAGTAAATAGTTAAGAAGAGCCATTGACCAGGATATTTTATGTATTTATTTGACTAGTAAAACAGGTTACTGTGGTGCCCATGGATTCTGCTGTTTTGTTTTGTGTCGCCTGCCCTCCCCCGCATTGGAAGAAGAGGGAAAGACCGGAGAGGTGTGTAGGTGTCTCAGCCCCTCTCTTTCTAGTGTGCTCCTTTCCCCCACTGAAATGCTGGAAGGAAAGGAGGAGCTGAATGGGGACAAGCAAGTGGCTTTGAGTAGGAGCCAGTGGTGCTTGTGACAGGGTCACAGGAACTGCTGCATCGACACACCTGAGCTCATCCCCCTAACCTCAGGAGCAGATGTGGTTGCTTTGCTCCTCTGCTTGATTCTCACCTTCCAGCTTGAGTTTTCCTTTTCTTGTCACCCTCAAATCACATCTCCCAGTCTAAATGTGTGCCCTTGTTAAGCCAAAAAAAAAAAATGATGTCTATTATTTGACATTGATAATAGTGACTGGGGGGAGTTGCCAGTCTCAGGGTCCCCATTAGTACTTATTAAATGCCCGAGACACCTGGTTCCCTTGTTTATGAGGACACATAGTGTCTGCTCTGGGTACATCCTGCAACTCAGGCTTGACTCTCTGGACTTTTATCTCTAGACACATTTCCAGTTCAGGTTGTACACATTAGTTCTACATTAGCGTTCTTATTTAGTGCTGCTTGTGTAGCTTATGTTAGGATTGCGTCCTCAGCCTCTGGTGGCAAGTACTGTCGAACTCGGATATGAAACTGTAGGGGAGAAAGCAGGTCAGATGGATCAAGACATCATAGTCATGATTGTGATGATATGAAAGAGCCGCATCCTTTGTAATTGGAGTGAACTGTAATTTCTTCCGTTTTGGCATGGAAGTCAAGGACTCTTACATACTATTCAGTGTTCTACCAAGGAGCCACCTTCACTGCTACCCTTCTTTTTAGAACATATGCCTAGGGAGTGCTTCCACTTCTAGGCAAAGGCCTCAAGGCGCTTTATATCTCCAACAAAAGAGTGGTCCTCTACTGATGTTTGCCTGAAATGTACACAGCATTCAAGTCCCATATGAAGTCCTTCAGTCAAAGCAAGAACTCTGAAATTGCTACAAAACTGCCCCAGGGATATTCAAAAGACAAGGAAAACCTACTTTGCTTTCTTGAAGACACATCTGAAAGGATTGTCCCATTGTTCAGTACACAATCATGTGACTGTGTCCCACCCTTTAGGACATTCTATGTGTTTTTCTGAAGTGTGTGAAAAATCAAGATGTAGGTTTGAATGCTTGTTGCTATGTTTGCACTTTGAATATTTATGAAACAATTATCACACACACATATGCTGTTGTTTATGTATATATATATGTATATATATACATATATATACACACATGCACAGCATCCACATATATATTCTATTGTTTATGTGTATATATATAATACATACATACATAATGTATACACACACACACACACTATTTTTGCAGACAATCAATGGTTTCTGCAGAGGCCTTGGGAGAAAACCTCTGAGTTACCTCATCTCTGTGTTCAAAGATTATTTGTGTGAGGTGGACTCTGAGCAGCAGAGTTTAGGGATGAGAGTGCTAACCATGTTTTTGAGTCCCTTTGGCAGGAATGGGTACTGCTTTTTAAGATACCACATAGGCATTTTTATAGCCTGAACATCTTTTTTTTTTTAATTTTTATTTTCTATGTTCTATGTTTACATTCCAAAGGCTTTCCCCTTTCCCAGTTCCCACCCACCATAGTTCCCATAGTTCCTCTCTCCCGCCCAACTGTTCCCCAATCATTCCCCCTCCCCCCTCGGTTTCTTTACTAAACTGGATGCAATCTTTACAGGCCCAGGGTCCTCTCCTTTCTTCTTCTTGGGAATCATTTGACTTGCTATTTGTGTCTTGAGTATTTAGGGCTTCTGGGCTCATTAATATCCACTTATCAGTGATTGCATTTCATGTGCATTCTTTTGTGATTGGGTTAATTCACTCAGGATGATATTTTCCAGGTCTAACCATTTACCTACAAATTGCATGAATTCATTATTTTTAATTGCTGAGTAGTATTCCATTGTATAAATATACCACATTTTCTGTATCCATTCCTCCTTTGAGGGATATTTGGGCTCCTTCCAATTTCTGGCTATTATAAACAAGGCTGCTATAAACATAGTGGAGCATGTGTCCTTATTGCATGCAGGGGAATCCTCTGGGTATATGCCCAGGAGTGGTATGCCAGGGTCCTCTGGAAGTGACATGCCCAATTTTCTGAGGAACCGCCAAACTGATTTCCAGAGTGGTTTTACCATTTTGCAATCCCACCAACAGTGGAGGAGTGTTCCTCTTTCTCCACATCCTTGCCAGCACTTGTTGTCTCTTGAGTTTTTAATCTTAGCCATTCTGACTGGTGTGAGGTGGAATCTCAGGGTTGTTTTGATTTGCATTTCCCTGATGACTAATGATGTTGAACATCTTTTAAGGTGTTTCTCGGCCATCCGAATTTCTTCTGGTGAAAATTCTTTGTTTAGCTCTGTGCCCCATTTTTTGATAGGGTTATTTGTTTCTTTGGGGTCTAACTTCTTGAGTTCTTTGTATATATTGGATATTAGCCCTCTGTCGGATGTGGGGTTGGTGAAGATCTTTTCCCACTTTGTTGGTTGCCTTTTTGTCCTTCTGACAGTGTCCTTTGCTTTGCAGAAACTTTGTAATTTTATGAGGTCCCATTTGTCGATTCTTGATCTTAGTGCGTAGGCTATTGGTGTTCGGTTCAGGAACTTTTCCCCTGTGCCCAAGTCCTCCAGGGCCTTCCCAAGTTTCTTTTCTAATAGTTTCAGTGTGTCTGGTTTTATGTGGAGGTCCTTGATCCACTTGGAGTTGATCTTAGTGCAAAGAGATAAGAGTGGGTCAATTCGCATTCTTCTGCATGTTGACTTCCAGTTGAACCAGCACCATTTGTTGAAAAGGCTATCTTTATTCCACCAGATGGTTGTGGTTCCTTTATCAAAGATCAAGTGACCATAAGTCTGTGGGTTCATTTCTGGGTCTTCAATCCTGTTCCATTGATCTGCTTGCCTGTTGCTATACCAATACCATGCAGTTTTTAACACAATTGCTCTGTAGTACTGCTTGAGGTCAGGGATATTGATTCCCCCAGAAGTCCTTTTATTGTTGAGAATAGTTTTAGCTATCCTGGGTTTTTTGTTGCTCCAGATGAATTTGAGAATTGCTCTTTCTAGATCTATGAAGAATTGAGTTGGGATTTTGATGGGTTCACATTGAATCTGTATATTGCTTTTGGCAAGATGGCCATTTTTACTATATTGATCCTGCCAATCCAGGAGCAAGAAATATTTTTCCATCTTCTGAGGTCTTCTTTGATTTCTTTCTTCAAGGTCTTGAAGTTCCTGTTTTACAGATCTTTCGCTTGTTTGGTTAGAGTTACACCAAGATACTTTATGTTGTTTGTGGCTATTGTGAAGGGTGTTATTTCCCTAATTTCTTTCTCAGCCTGTGTGATTCTTTAAATTCTTAAACAAAATAACAACAACAAATTCAGAACTAACCAATAACAAGTAAATGGGGTTAAATCAGTAATTAAACTTTGCCAAGGAAGAGTACCAGATGGTATCACTGTTGAATTTTACTAAACTTTAAGATAATTAACACCAATTCTTCAAACTGTTCTGTAACATTGAAAGGGAAAGAACACTCTCAAATGTTCATAATATGCATAGTGATCCTCATATTAAACTCCAAAATACTGACACAAAACTATAAAAAAATTTATAAAATTAATGTGGAAGCAGGAAATAATTTACATAGCTAACACCCATATAAATATAAATATTTATTTATATTATATTTATATTCTTTATATTTATTTATATATTATATATTATATTATTTATATTATTACATATCATATTTATATTATAACATGTTATATTTATTTATATACTATATATTTATATATTATTATATTTATGTAATATATATATTTGCCAAAGAAAAGGGCTATATTATAGTACCTGATTTTAAGACATATTGCTCTTTAAGAGGACACAACTTCAGTTCCCAGAACTCACGTCAGGTGGCTTATAAGTCTCTCCAGGAGGTTCGAGGCTCCCAAGCTCTAGACCAGACATACTCTTCTGGACTCCGTGGGCATCTGCACTCCATGCACATACCCACACAGACATACACATAAGCACACATACATATAAACATATACAAACCTATATAGGCACACATACATGTATATGTACATATAAGTACATATAAAAGTACTATAAGTAAACACATACATAACTATATATTGAAACTGAAAGAACACCCTGAAATGTTCATAATATCCATAGTGATCCTCAAATTAAACTCCATCAAAATACTGAGACAAAACTATAAAAGACCTTCATAAAATTAATATGGAAGCAGAAAATAATTTGTGTATATATATAATATATATGTTATACACATAGAGTTAAAAATAAAATGAACCCAGTAAAGCTAGGACTACTATTTGCAGTGATGACTGCTTGCCAATGTTTGTTGCTGCAGTGCTCACCCTAGCTAAGGTATGGCATTAGACTAGGTGCTCCTCAACAGATAAGCAGATCAATTTGGAGTGGCGTGTGTGTGTGTGTGTGTGTGTGTGTGTGTGTGTGTGTAACTAAATGTACTCATCTATAAAGAAAAATGCAGTCATAACATATTGCAGCATTGGCAGAGCTGCAGGATACCATGTTAAGTAAACTAAGCCACACACCAAAAGGCAAGTGACATATGCGGAAACTAAAAAAGTCAACCTGGAAGCAGAATCGTATATGGTCAGTGTGTGATAGCTGCATGTATGGAAGAACCGCCTTGCTTAGTTGAAGAAATATCTATTATTAATATGTGGTAACATTTTTTAAAACTAATTTCTTGTGACTTTACCATTCAAAATTAAAAGTAAAGCTTTTATTGTCTTAGCATCTTATTCTTTGATAAAATTTACAAGCAGTTTCTTTAAACAACGTAGACACAGCTGTAGACATTGATCAAATATACCTAAGTTAAATCATGCGTGTTATCTCTTTTGCATCGTGCACAGCATTATGTTTCTGGATTTGTAAGTGCTATCTTCTTCTGTCCAAGCTGTGACTATAGCCACTTTACAACACTTCCCGAGCACAACCTGGATGGGAACTGGTTCCTTCTTTCCCATTCTCATGGTGCTGCATGAGCTCTGTGTGCACAATTAACCTTCATTTTCATGAGAAGCACTTTCCTTGAATTTTCTCTGAAAGAGAACTGCAGTTATTATAAAATTTTTCAGTGAATTGATACTCATCCAGAGATGTTTCAGAGAAAATCACCTTGTGATAAGAACGTTGGGTGCCTCAATCGTTTCCCTGTTGGCAACTGTTTGTCAAAGCTCTCGTGTTCCAAGTCCCCACAGACAGCCTCAGAAGATAAACATGTCTTGTCCATGATTGGTCTTAAGGGATAAAGGATGCCGACTTTGATCGGGTCCAAAAACTCCTGAGGAAAAATAGCTATAAACTGTGTCACAAGGTACCTCAGGAAAAGAGAAATGACACTGATGACAATCTCTAATCGGTCTGTGCAGGCAGCACTGACTGCACTGGGAGAACACATTAGAGTATCGATTAACATATTCCGTAGACTTTGCTCTGCTGAGTTCTTCTGGAGGATGTTTTCACTAAAAGTTTCTGATGAAATAGAAACTGCACAGTTGCAGAAACTGCACATCAGTTGGTCACGGATGCCACGTTTCCAGGTAGCCCGCTAGAATGGGAAGATAACCAGGTGCCTTTTCATGCACCTTTCTTCAAAAAGCACTGGCTTTTGGTCAACTGTCAGAGACTGAGTCTACAGAGTCCACTGAGTCTGGAAATGTAAACTCTCACCAATAAAAAACAATTGCTATCACATCTACAACTCTGAAGTTTTTTCTGTTTTTTTTTATTTAGCATATGTGTGCATGCTTGTGCATGCCTATGTGTGTATGCCTGAGTGCATGTGTGTGTGTGAATGTGTGTGTGCGTGTGCATGTGCATGTGAGCGTGTATGTGTGTGTGTGAACAGGCATATGCCTGTGTACATGTGGATACCCGAGGAGGACTGTCTTACTCTATAATCCCCTCCCCCATCAACCACAGTTTTTTAAAAGAATTTATTTATTTATATATTTATTTATCTATTTATTTATTTATTTATCTATCTATTTATTTGTTTAATGTATAAGAGTACACTGTAGCTGTCTTCAAACACACCAGAAGAAGTTGTCAGAACTCATTACAGAGCCACCATGTGGTTGCTGAGAATTGAACTCAGGACCTCTGGAAGAACAGTCAGTGCTCTTAACGGCTGAACCATCTCTCCAGCCCCACCGTTTTTCTTTAAGACAGAATTACTCTCTGAACTTGGAGTCAGGCTAATCCTTCTACATCTATACCCCAAACACTAGGATTACAGGTGCACATAGCTCTGAACTTTTTACCTGGACGCTGGGGATTTGGACAACAAATAGCCTCATGTTTGTTGAGCAACTGCTCTTACCCTCTCAGTCTTCTCAGGATCCTACCCTGAAGATCTTAAACCACAGAGTAGCAATGTTTAACAAGGCTTCTGCCTCCCAGACTCTTTAGTGTTTGTCTAAGTACAGGGGTTTATAAATTCATTTCAGAGTCCCCCAGTCATTTGAGGACCTCTTGTATCTCCCTATTGGTTGCCCATTTCATCCTCTAATGGCCCTGATGGTATCACTATCCTAGTATTTATTGCCTTTGGTCAGGGTCAGCATTAGATGCCTCTGTCTTTCTCTTACTTGCTTTACAGACTCTCAAGTATGCATCATTAAACTCATCTGATCATCTCTTCTTATTCCCTCCTTCCCCCTTCCCCCTCCTCCGTTCCCCTACCCTCTACTTCCTCTTCCCCTTAGAGATATGTTTCATTAGGTATTGCTGTCTCGCATGACACTCACTATGCAGCCTCCACTTAAAGTAACCCCGCTTCTCCTATTTCTATGCCTCTATTTTAAACAAATTACCATACTGCTGGTTATACTGAAACAAGTCACTGAGTCACAGGGATTCCATTTTAGAAGCTCTGACCCAACAATATGAAAGGGAAAAATAATGTTCTGTTTTTCTTTTTCCTGGGTGAGCTTCTGGCTACCGTGGCAGGAATCCTGATGAGTATAACTGGCGGTGGAGGCTCAGTTTATCTCCTGATTTCAGGTCACCGTGGTGAAGGGGCTTTGACAAAGTAGAACAGCTCTTGTTCATGGCATCCAAGAACCAGAAAGAGAGAGTGCCTCTAGAGAGAATTACATTTAATCTCCACGTGTGGACTGAGAGCATATTAAGTGCTAATTTCATTGATATGTGTGCAGAATATAATGATGAATGATAGGGTCTTATCTTCGAGAAAGCCACATTTGTTGAGGGAGCTCTAGCAGCCGACACATGGGTTTAAAGATAATAGTTCTTCAAAGAGGTTTATTTTCTCTTCCTTCAGCAAAAGAATAACTATTTGTAAATGTGTTACAAAACAGTACCCAGTAGAATTCAGACCAGTTAGCATATTTTAATTAGCCTCTTCACATACTAAAGTAGATTCTTAGTTATAAGACATGTAGTCAGTTCACAAAAACTCAAATGCCTAAAATTGCACCTTTCCAGATATGTGGGACACTGTCATGATCATTGAAATGCTCTGTGTTGAAGCTAATAAAAGTCAATACAAATCCAGTGAGGTCGGCCATCTGCACTGCCAGTTGTGGTACAGAATCTTGTAAACCTGGTATAAGAAAAGAGTTTTTCACACGTGGCGTATCAAAGGGTCCAGTGTGAGGATGAGGAGCTAGTTCAGGAGACAACATGTTTGCAGAACAAGCATGAAGACCAGAGTTAGTGTGATTATAGCACCAAGGAAAGGAGAAGAGAGCTAGGCTTAGTGGCCAGCACTAGCATTCCCAGTCTATGGGGGTATAGTTAAGGAGATCCTGGAGTTCACTGGCCAAGGTGCATAACCTAAGCTCCCCAGGTCCCAAGCGAGAAATCCTGTTACAATAAATAAAAACGATGTTTCCAGAGGATTTACAGAGAATAGGTTGAACCCTATTTTACCCCCACAAACTAGCACACTATATATACTTGCATACACACAAATACATACCTCCTCACACTAAAAGTTTAATGTCCCATATTCAGTCATGACAACTTGTCCTTTTACTGGAAAAATTACTGGGTTCTTGATAGAAAGTTGTCATCTTTGCAATAAGTGAGTCTGAGATAACTTGCAAAATAATGGAAGGATAATGTTTGATGCCAAGCATCAAAAGAGAAAAATAAATCTTTTATTCATTTTGAGGAGAGCTCAAGATAGGAACAGCCTGGAGTTCTTAAAAGTCATGTCTTCTCCAATGGTTAATATTATCCAATGGTTATTTCATTATTTTGAAACTTTGAAATCCAAACTACTTCAAAATACAACCTTTCAATTGCCCATTATTTGGAATGAAAATTTCACACCTTACTTATTGTTATTGATCATGGCACAGGCACAGTTAAAAGGCTTATATGATGTCTTTTTTTTAATAGCTGAGTAATATGCCATTGTCTGAATGAACTACTATTTCTCTTTCTTTCTTTCTTTCTTTCTTTTTTTCTTTCTTTCTTTCTTTCTTTCTTTCTTTCTTTCTTTCTTCCTTCCTTCCTTCCTTCCTTCTCTCTCTCTCTCTCTCTCTCTCTCTCTCTCTCTCTCTCTCTTTCTTTCTTTCTTTCTTTTTAACTTATTTACATTTCAAGTGTTATCTCTTTACCCAGGTTTCCCCCCTCCTCCCAGAAATACCCTATCCGATCTGCCCTCCCCCTGCTTTTATGAGGGTATTCCTCCACCAACCCACCCACTCCTGTCTCCCTGCCCTCGACTCCCCTACACTGGGTAATCTATTAAGCCTTCATAGAACCAAGGACCTCTCCTCCCATTGATGCCTGACAAGGCCCTCCTCTGCTACATATACATCCAGAGATATGTGTACTCCTTTGTTGGTTGCTTAGTCCCCAGGTGTTCTGGGGGGGGTCTGGTTGGTTGACATTGTTCTCCCTGTGGGGATGCAAACCCTTTCAGCTTCTTCAGTCCTTTCTCTAACCCCTCCATTGGGGACCCCACACTCAGTGCAATGGTTGGCTGTGAACATCCAACTCTATATTTATAGGGTTCTGGCAGGGCCTCTCAGAAGACAGCTGTATCAGGCTCGATTCAGCAAGCCTTTCTTAGCATCTACAAAAGTGTCTGGGTTTGGTGATTGCATCTGGGATAAATCCCCAGGTGGGAGTTTCTGGATGGCCATTCCTTCAGTTTCTGCTCTGTGTTTTGTCCCCATATTTGCTCCTGTAAGTATTTTGTTCACCTTTGAAGGAAGGACAGAAACACCCACAATTTTGTCTTCCTTCTTCAACTTCATGGTCTGTGAGTTTTATCTTGGGTATTTGGAGTTTTGGGGCTAATATCCACTTTATCACTGAGTACATACCAAGCATGATTCTTTTGTGATTGGGTTACCTCACTCAGGATGATATTTTCTAGGTCCATCCATTTGCCTAAGCATTTTGTCATTTTTAATAGCTAAGTAGTACTCCATTGTATAAATGTACCACATTTTCTGTATCCATTCCTCTGTTGAAGGACATCTGGGTTCTTTCCAGCTTCTGTCCATTATAAATAAGGCTGCTATGAACATAGTAGAGTAGGTGTCCTTGTTATATGTTGGAGAATCTTCTGGGTATATATCCCGAGGAGTAGTATAGCTGGGTCCTCAAGCAATACTATGTCCAATTTTCTGAAGAACTGCCAGACTGATTTCCAGAGTGGTTGTAATCCCACCAAGGAAGCAGTGTTCCTTTTTCTCCACATCCTCGCCAGCATCTGCTGTCACCTGAGTTTTTCATCTTAGCCATTCTGACTGGTGTGAGGAAAAATCTCAGGGTCGTTTCGATTTGCACTTCTTGATGACTAAAGATGTTAAACACTTCTTTAGGTACTTCTCAGCCAGTTGATATCCCTCAGTTGAGAATTTTCTGTTTAGCTCTGTTCCCCCATTTGTTCTCCATTTTTAAAATAGGGTTAATTGGTTCTCTGGAGTCTAACTTCTTGAGCTCTCTGTATATATTGGATGTTAGCCCTCTATTCAGTGTAGGATGGGTAAAGATCTTTTCCCAGTCTACTGGTTGCCATTTTGTTCTACTGAGACTGTCCTTTGCCTTACATAAGCTTTGCAATTTTATGAGGTCCCATTTGTCAATTCTTGATCTTAGAGTATAAGCCATTAGTGTTCTGCTCAGGAAATTTCCCCCTGTATCCATGTGCTCAAGGCTCTTCCCCACTTTTTTTTCTATAAGTTTCAGTATATGTAGTTTTACGTGGAGGTCCTTGATCCACTTGGACTTGAGCTTTGTACAAGGAGATAAGAATGGATCTATTTGCATTCTTCTACATGCTGACTGCCAGTTGAACCACCACCATTTGTTGAAAAGGCTATCTTTTTCCCCCCACTGGATGGTTTTACCTCCTTTGTCAAAGATCAAGTAACCATAGGTATGTGGGTTCATTTCTGGGTCTTCAATCCTATTCCATTGATCTACCTGCCTGTCACTGTACCAATATCGTCCAGTTTTTAATACAATTGCTCTGTGTACTGCTTGAGGTTATGGATGCTGATTCCCCCAGAAATTTTATTGTTCAAAATAGATTTCATTATCCTGAGTTTTTTGTTATTCCAAATGAATTTGAGAATTGCTCTTTATAACTCTATGAAGAATTGAGTTGGAATTTTGATGGGGATTGCACTGAATCTGTAGATTGATTTCAGCAAGATGGCCATTTTTGCTATATTAATCCTGCCAATCCATGAGTATGGGAGAACTTTTCATCTTCTGATGTCTTTTACTATTTCTTTCTTCAGAGACTTGAAGTTCTTGTCGTTCAGATCTTTCACTTTTTTGTTTAGAGTCACACCAAGATACTTTATATTGTTTATGACAATTGTGAAGGATATCGTTTCCCTAATTTCTTTCTCAGGCTCTTTATCCTTTGACTATAGGAAGGCTACTGATTTGTTTGTGTTAATTTTATATCCAGCCACTTCGCTGAAGTTGTTTACCAGGTTTAGGAGTTCTCTGGCGGAGTTTTTGGTGTCACTTAAATATACTATCATAGCATCTGAAAATAGTGATAGTTTGATTTCTTCCTTTCCAATTTGTATCCCTTTGCCCTCCTTTTGTTGTCTAATTGCTCTAGCTAGAATTTCAAGTATTATATTGAATAGATAGGGAGAGAGAGGGTAGCCTTGTCTGGTCCCTGGTTTTAGTGGGATTGATTCAAGTTTCTATCCATTTAGTTTGATGTTGGCTACTGGTTGCTGTATATTGCTTTTACTATGTTTAAGTATGGGCCTGGAATTCCTGATCTTTCTGAGACCTTTAACATGAAGGGATGTTGAATTTTGTCAAATGCTTGTTAAGCACCTAATGAAATGACCATTTCATATCATTTGGTCTGAAGGGAAATTGGTTGGAAATTCTCTTTCTTCATTTGGTCTTTGTGAAGTTTTGGTATCAGCAGAACTATGGCTTCATAGAACAAATTGGTAGTGTTTTTTCTGTTTCTATTTTGTGGAATAGTTTGAAGAGTATTGGTATTAGGTCTTCTTTGAAGGTCTGATAGAATTCTGCACTAAACCCATCTGGTCCTGGGTCTTTTTTGGTTAGGAGACTATTAATGACTTCTATTTACTAAGGGGTTATGGGGCAGTTTAGATTGTTTGATACTGATTTAACTTTGGTATTTTGTTTCTGTCTAGAAAATTGTCCATTTCACCCAGATTTTTCAGTTGTGTTGAGTATAGGCTTTTGTAGTAGGATCTGATGATTTTTTAAATTTTCTGTTTTTGTTGTTATATCTTCCTTTTCATTTCTGATTTTGATAATTTGGATACTGTCTCTGTAAGGGTTTATTTCTCTTGTTGATTTTCTTAAAGAACCAGTTCCTGGTTTTGGTGATTCTTTGTATACTTTGTATACTTTGTTCAGCTTCCATGTGAATGTGGGCTATCTGTTTGGGTTTTTTTTCTTTTTTTTTTTTTTTTTTTTTTTTTTTTTTTTTTTTTTTTTTTTTTGCTATTAAAGACCACCCTTATTCCATAGTGATCTGATAGGAGGTATGGAATTAGTTCAATCTTATATCTGTTAAGGTCTGTTTTGTGACCAATTATATAGTCAATTTGGAGATGATACCATGAGGTGCTGAGAAGTTATATTCTTTTGATTTAGGATGACATGTTCTATAGATATGTGTTAAATCCCTTTGGTCCAGTAACTTCTGTTAGTTTCACTGTGACTCAGTTTATTTTGTATTTCCATAATCCTTCCATTGATGAGAGTGGGGTGTTGAAGTCTTCCACTGTTATTGTGTGAGGTGCAATGTGTGCTTTGAGCTTTAGTAAAGTTTCTTTTATGAATGTGGGTGTCCTTTTATTTGGAGCACAGATGTTCAGAATTGAGAGTTCTTCTTGCTAGATTTTTTTCTTTGTATATGAAATGTCCTTCTGTGTCTTTTTTGACAACTTTTGGTTGAAAGTCAATTTTATCCAATATTAGAATGGCTACTCCAGCTTGTTTCCTGGGACCATTTGCTTGGAAAATTGTTTTCCAGCCTTTTACTCTGAGGTAGTGTTTGTCTTTGACACGGAGGTGTGTTTCCTATATACAGCAAAATGCTGGGTCCTATCTATGTATCCAGACTGTTAGTCTATGTCTTTTTATTGGGGATTGATTCTATTGATGTTAAGAGATATTAAGGAATAGTGATTGTTGCTTCCTATTATTATTATTTTTTTTTTTATGTTTCTGTGGCTATCTTCTTTTGGGCTTGTTGAAAGAAGATTTTATTCCTGATTTTTCTAAGGTGTAGTTTCATTCCTTGTGTTGGTGTTTTTCATCTATTATCCTTTGTAGGGCTGGATTTGTGGAAAGATATTGTATAAATTTTGTTTTGTCATGGAATATCTTGGTTTCTTCATGTATTGTAATTGAGAGTTTTGCTGTGTATAGTAATCTGGGATGGCATTTTTGTTCTCAGATGGTCTATATGAGATCTGCCCAGGATCTTCTAGCTTTCATAATCTCTCATGAGAAGTCTGGTGTAATTCTGATAGGTCTGCCTTTATATGGTACTTTACCTTTTCCCCTTACTGCTTTTAATATTCTTTGTTTACGTGAATTTGGTGTTTTGCCTATTATGTGATAATAGGAATTACTTTTCTGGTCCAATCTCTTTGGAGTTCTGTAGGCTTCTTGTATGTTTATGTGCATTTCTTTCTTTAGTTTAGGGAAATTTTCTTCTATAATTTTGTTGATATTTCCTGGCCACTTAAGTTGGGAATCTTCACTCTCTTCTATCCCCACTATGCTTAGATTTGGTCTTCTCATTGCTTCCTGGATTTCCTGGATGTTTTGTGTTAGGAGGCTTTTGTAGTTTGCATTTTCTTTGACTGTTGTGTCAATGTTTTCTATGGTATCTTCTTTACCTGAGATTCTCTCTTCTATATCTTGTGATCCAGGGTTGTCTCCCTTTGTGGTTTTTTTTATTGTTTCTATTTCCAGTTTTAGATACTGAATGGCTTTGTTCAATTTCTTCACCTTTATGGTCATGTTTTCTTGTAATTCTTTGAGGGATATTTTTGTTTTGTCTTTGAGGGATTCTACCTGTTTACTTATATTCTCATGCATTTATTTAAGGGAGCTATTTATGTCCTTCTTAAAGTCCTCTATCATCATCATGAGATGTGATTTTTAAATAAGAGTCTTGTTTTTCTGGTGTGTCGGGTATCCAGGGCTTGCTATGGTGGAAGAACTGGGTTCTGATGATGCCAAGTAATCTTCATTTCTGCTACTTCCTTTTGCCATCTGGTTATCTCTGGTATTAACTGTTTTTGTTGTCTGACTGTGTGTTGTCTGTCCTGAAAGTCTCTGTGTCAGTACTCCTGGGAGACCTGTTCTCTCTGAGCAGAATTTGGGTATAAAGAACTGTGGCACAGGATCCAAGCACAAACAGAACCTCGAATGTTCCTGGCCTAGGCAGCTCCTAGGTTCCTGTGTCCTGAGGCTTCCAGTTGAGTACCTCTGAGCAACTATGGTCATTTTACCTGTGCTCACAGGCTTGTCTTCACTCCTTTTCTGGCACTATTTGTATATGGAGCCCTGTGTCAGAGAATCAGCTCTGGCTAGATTATCCTGAGTCATTTTTTTGGCTGAGGGGCATCTAGGTTGTTTCCACTTTCTGACTATTATGAATAAAGCTGCTATGAACATAGTGGAACATATGTCCTTGTGGTATGATGGAACGTCTTTTGGATATAGGCCCAAGAGTAATGTAGCTGGGTCTTGAGGTAGAATTAATCCTATTTTTCTGAGAATCTACCAAATTGAATTTTCAGAGTGGTTGTGTAAGTTTTCCCTCCCATCAGCAATGGAGGAGTGTTCCCCTTGCTCCACATGTTGGACAGCATGAGCTCTTCCTTGAAGATTTGTTTGTTTGTTTGTTTGTTTGGTTGGTTGGTTGTTGTTTTTTTCTTTATCTTAGACATTCTGATAAGCGAAATGTGGAATCTCAGAGATGTTTTCATTTTCATTTCTGTGATGATGGACATTGAACATTTTTATGTGCTTCTCAGCCATTAGAAATTCCTGTTTCCCACCCAGGACCCTCCCTCAACTTCTACCTCTTGGTTGGAAAAGGGGACAGGGAAGAGAAGGGAGCATGATCAAGTATTGAGTGGAGGAAAAGGACTGAAGCCCTGAGGTTCAACAGAAAGAATGGAATTATGCCTATTTCTATTCTCATACCTCAGTATATATGAGGTTGGGGGGACCCTCCAGAATATATCAGAGATCTTGGAGGTTAGAGACTCTCAGGACTCAAAGGGAGAGACCTTAGATGAAATGCCCTACAGTGGGGAGAGGGAACTTGTGAGTCTACCTCAAGCAGAAACATAGGGCATCAACTAAGGGATGGGGTTACCATCCCACAGTCAAAAACTCTGACCCATAATTGCTCCTGTATGAAAGAACTGCAAGGATAAAAATGGGAAAAAAAAGAAAAAGAAGTCTAGTGACATGCCCAAAGTAGGATCCAGCTCAAGGGGAGTCCCCAAGGCCTGACAGTGCTACTGAGGCTATGGAGTTCTCACAAAAAGGGGGCTATTGTGACTGCCCTTTAAAAGATCCAACAAGCAGCTGAAAGAATCGGATGCAGATATTTGCAACCAACCAATGGACAGAAGCTGCTGACTCCTGTGGTTGAATTAGGGGGAAACTGAGTAGGAGGGTGACCCTGTAGGAAGACCAGCAGTCTCAATTAACCCCTGAGATCTCTCAGACACTGAAGCATCAACCAGGCAGCATACACCAGCTGATATGAGGCCCCCAAGACATATACAGCAGAGTACTGCTAGGTGTGGGTTTAGTCAAAGATTCACCTAACTTTCAAGAGCCTGAAGGCCCCAGAGAGAAGGGAGTTCGGTGGGGTGGGGGCTTGGGGCTGGGAACATCCTCATGGAGACAGGGAGCAAGGGGAGGAGGTATGGAATGTGGAACAGTCAGAGGGTAGAAAAGAAGGGAGATAAAATCTGAAGTTTAAAAAAAGATTAAATAAAATGAAAAAAGGGGATCTCTCTGTTGACAATTCTGTTTAGCTTTATTCACCACTTTATTAAAAAGTGGTCTATTTATTTTATTGGCATCTAACTTCTTGAGTTCTTTCTATATTGTGGATATTAAACCTCTGTCGCATATAGGATTAGTGAAGATATTTTTCCAATCTGTTGGCTGTTATTGTGTTCTACTGATGGTGTCCTTTGCCTTACAGAAGCTTTTCAGTTTCATAAGCTCCCATATACTAATTGTTGATCTTAGAACCTGAGCCACTGGGGCTTTGTTCAGGAAGTTGTCTTCTGTATCAATGGGGGGGGGTCAAGGCTATATCTCACTTTCTCTTCTATTAGATTTAGTGTATCCAGTTTTATATTGTTGATCCACTTTTATTTATTTCAGTCCACAGACCCCCAAAAAGCTAAATAACAATGAAGGCCCAAGGGAGGATGCTTGAATCTCACTCAGAAGTAGAAGTAAAATAATCATTGGAGGTGGGTAGAGGAAGGGAACAGGGTGGGAGTGGGGATGATCTTTGCATAACACTACTGTGTAGTCTTATAGAAAAGTCTTCACATCCTTTCTGGCCATCTGACATTAGTTTTTGTCATTAAATATTTCAAATGCACAATTTCTTCATCTAGAAAGCAGAGATAAGATTCTTGCCTTTGCATGGCTATAGAGATCAAATTAACACTCCATTAAAAGTGCTTTCCACAGTGACTGGCTAGAAGTTAAGTATAGCCCTACTGGAAGGTTCATCTTCAGAATCAAAGACCAAGTCTAGCATTACCACTCACTTTGGGTAATTTTCTGAAACCTCTTCTGCTATAAATAATTTCTCTCTCTCTCTCTCTGTCTCTCTCTGTCTCTCTCTGTCTCTCTGTCTCTCTGTCTCTCTCTCTCTCTCTCTCTCTCTCTCTCTCTCTCCTCTTCCTTCCTTTCTTTGTTCTTTGATTTTTTGGTACAATACTAAATAACAAAACAACCAAACTACAAAAAACAAACAAAAAACCCATGTGTATGTGTGTGCACTTACAAAAATAAACAAGTGTGTCTATATGACATCATAGCAATAAATGAGTTTGTTTGGAAATGATACTGTTGACAATTATTTCTGATTGTCTTATATGTACACGTATGCTGAATAAATAAAATAACTTTAACTACCATCTGTGCTCTTTTGTAGGTCTCAGCATCTCATGGGTTCAAAGGGAATTCCATAAAGTAAAAATCTCCTTTATTTATTGGCCATCAAGCATTTTTTGGATCACTGTTAAAAAAGAAAAACCTTGGTTTATGCCTTCAAGCTCAGAATTTCCACCCCAGGTTTTTCCTGTGAGAAATAGACTTCTATGAACATTGACCAAAAAAAGAAAAATAAATAAATAAACAAAAAAGCTGAAAATATGAGGACATCTGTTGATTGTCACTGATTCTGGTTTTTATAACCTAGCCAGGTGGGTAATGAATAAACTGCAAGCAATCATCATTCAGAGACTGCATAGAACAGGCCAGTACAAGGCCTGGAGTAACTCCTAGGTGTGGCCTCTCTACTTTCTGTCATGTAATCTTGAGTTAGATCCTTTAGGTTCCTGGCCAGTTGCTGCTTTGTAGAGAGGAGAAAAGGAGTTCCAAGAAGAGGGAGAGAGTGTTGCCAGACTGAGGGGCTAGCCTAGGAGTTTTAAAAACAGTAATCAGAGAAATCCTTGCTGAGCAGAGCATAAAGAAGATAAGGAGAAGCAAGGGGTAATCTTAGGAAAAAAGATAAAAGGCAAAGGGAACAGCTCCATTAGGAAGGGAGGGTGAGAGATCTATAGAAGAGTAACTCAGGCACAGCCTGGAGTGTGTGAGCTCACTAATGTGACTACTCGTGAGTATGATTGACTGAGGACACTGATGAAGTTTTATATACTAAAATGGACATGGTGGTGCATGCCTGTAATCCAAGTCCTTAGAGGAATAGTGTTTAGGATCACAGACCCCTATGTGGAATGAATCTGCATAGAAACTGTGAGGCCAGCCAGGGCTGCATACTGAGACTTTGATACGAAAGAACACAGAAGGAGACCCAACACCAAACTAAACAACTTGGCTAAGCCAGATGCGATGGGTTGAATCGTGCCTCGTGTCTCTCTCAAAGACAGCCCTTTCTGCAAATATTTGGACATCCAGTCTTTGAAGGTCTAATCAAGTTTAGATGAGGCTGTAGACCTCAGTTTAGAAGTTTAGAAGAAGACAGGAATTTGGACAGAGATGCAGAGATGAGTTGTGGAAGAGGCAAAAGAGAGGCAGCCACAGGGCAATGGGTGCCAAGGAGGTCTAGTAAACTAGAAAGGGATAAGGATGCCTCTTCTTAAGGCCCTCACAGGGTCATAACTCTTTGCACTCTGACTTCGCGTCTAGTCCCCACACCACAGAAAACTGCAGCTTTAACAAAATTTGTAGAATTTTGTTACAGCAGCTTTTGGGAAGGCCCAATACAGAAGGCTTAGAGTCCACAAGCCCGGTCTGGTGGTGGAGGTGGGTCAGTTAGGAGGAACTACAAACAGACAGTACTGCCTGGAAGCACAGTGGCAGTTCCAGTGGTCAAAACTGTTAGATTCTGGGTCTGATCGGAAGGTAGAACGGGGGTTACAGGCACGCACCACCACGTCCAGCTTACCACAAAACCTTTAACAGTGCCCATTGTCATTCTCAGTAGAAGTCGCAGTAGTGAGTCCACACCATGCATGCTCTGTTTTAGTTACCCATCTTTAGACCACTCACTGCCATCCGCCATGCCTGTTTGGGGTCTTAGCAGTGCGCTTGTTTCTTTAGTTATTTGTTCTTTCAGTTTCTTCTAGTCTTGTTGTAATGGTCATTGGACTCCTTTCCTGTTTTGTTACATTTGGTACTTGTATCCTGTAGGTACTCAACATATAGATCAAAAGAATGGTTATCAATTCAAGACAGCTTCTAGGTTAAAGATGGGAGCTTGAGTCCTTCCCCTTTGAGAATCAGGATCCCATCTGGCTTAGACAGGTTCTGGTCCTGCTGCTTGCTGCTGTCACAGTCTCTGTGAGTTCCTATGTATATCAGTCCTCTTGTGTCTAGAGAGCATCTTTATGCACTTCTTAGCCTCTCTCTCTCTCTCTCTCTCTCTCTCTCTCTCTCTCTCTCTCTCTCTCTGTGTGTGTGTGTGTGTGTGTGTGTGTGTGTGTATGAGCTGTCTTATTATGTTTTCTTCATTTGCTTTTGTTTATTCTTTAGATTATTTCTTTTCTAATGAGAAAGAAATAAAGGGCATGGAGTTGGATGTGTGGGGAGATGGTAAAGCTCTGGAAAGAATTGGGGGGACCATGTAGGAAAATATATATTTTTAATTAAAAATGTATACCTCAAAGTTTAACTTATTTCCCAGGTTGACTGTAATAAAAAATTGTCAACCTCATTCTGTTTTTGTCTTTATCTGTTATAAAAATGGTTTATGGTAAAGAAAAGTGAGTGTTTCTCAATGTGCAGAGTAGTCAATTACAGAGAGTTGACATTAACTAAAATGCCTATATGTTGTGCATTCCAGATAGTTTTATGCATGCCACAAAGCACCCAATGCTGAGTGTCACAACCTCTCAGGACGTAGTTTGCCTGGTCCTTATGGTCACTGTTTATTTGGAGTCTCACAGGTTTCAGACAGATGGTGTCTGTGGCTGGAGGTATCAGATGGGTTAGAATATGAACTGTACTTCTAATATTGTTGGCATCAATTTATATAGATTGGAAAGAAACAGACATAAATTCATTTATAGTATGTTTTATTAATTTTAGAAAAATGAAATTCATTTGAGGAAAGTGACAGTAATTCTCCTCCAGTCTGTTTTTATTCTCGCCTGGACCACCATAATAGCTATTCCTTTCTTCCAATGCTTGCACCCAAAAGTCTACTTTCCATACAAGTGGACAGATATATCATGTTATGGCAATCCTGTACTTACCTGAGGTTCAGTTTGTGTTCACTAGCCTCTTACAGGCAATGGCTAAACACTAGGAGGCAACTGTCTCTTCTTGACAATGCTGTTTTAATTAGAATTCCCTACATCAAGAACGCTGCCTTTTACCACTGAAAGGCATTTACTGTTGTTTAAGTATGATATCAAATAAAGAGTATTTAACACTTAAAAAAAACCCTTCATGTGTTTCTACCATAATGGAGAAAGAACAACAAATCCTTATATGATTTATAAGACTTGAATGTGGGATGATTTTCTTTACTCTTATCTCCCTCCTTCTGCCCTGATGCCTACCTAGCTCAGGGAATGAAAATAAGTGTCTGTCTCCAGCCTTCTACTGCTGTGAATCTGCTTAGGACTGAGAAGAATAACTTCTTCTGGAGCATAAAGAAAAATCTTATCAGTGGCCATTTTCTATCTCTCTTTTGTGGTTTGTACTGATATAGTAATTTTCTAGATAAATCACTTTATTCATATTGCAGGTGATACAATTTGCTGGGCGCAAGAATGAAATAAATGGAAAAATGTGTGAACAGTTGGAGCCAGAAGACTTGAAAACAGTAGATGGCTTTACCCTTGTGCTGTCTGTCCCAATATCAAATTGGTACATATACTTGGTTTTTTGTGAGCTTGCTATTGTTATTCATGCATATAATTTAATTATCCAACAAAACCATTTTGACCCTTGAAAAAGTACTTTGAAATTGCAGCAACCTTTATGCATCTGTGGTCAACACAGCGAGCTTTGATATAAACAGCCCTCTGCTTGGCGCCCACAGAGAGTTGAAGCAAACATCTGTTTCTTGTCCAACAGACTCTATGGAACCCAGGTAGCATCTGTAATTTACTATGTATCCTAATTTCAAATTTACTGAAACCATTTGTAGCTGTTCTTAAATATATTTTATATAGCCAAACAGGTCTACCTTAAGTAAGAGGATGTTTTTCTGATTCTAAAACTTCCAGGCCCAGAAATTCTATGTTTATAGTCAGATATGTAAAGGTGGGATGAGGGAGTATATGTTGTGACCAGTTTCAACCTATTCCAAGACAATAACACTGATTAATATCTCCTAGTTCTCCCTTTTTCTCTAGCCTTTACCTTTGTGGTCTCTGTTAAGAGAAAATGGCTTCATCTCTCTCCCTTCTAAGTTTTGATTTCCAGATGTGCTCAGCCATGGATTAACACTGGAAAAATAGTTATTTCATTGTGCATTCAGTTCATAGGGCTTCACTTTTCTGAAATGCTAAGTTGCAGAGTAATTATCTTTGTCCAGTGGACTTTTCAGAGAGATTTCCCTGCACTATTTAAGTCTTTCTTGTTATCCTTCTGTAATCAAGAACACTTCATATGAAAAAAATGTGTGCATTATGTATGCATAGAGCTTTGTGTTAAGCCTTCTAATCAAGGGACAAAAGTATAGAGACTGAAGATAAGTGATGTTAAAAAATGGCATTCGTTTTATTCATTCAGAATTGAGCACTGCATATAATAACCTTATGGGACCAGAAGTTTAGTAATCAATATTCATGTGGTTGAAATGTTGCTAGAAAAGAAGACATCTGATTATCCTTAATCCATTCATCTTGAAGAATACTACCACTTAGCTGGCTCCTTGGGATTACTGCAAATGTCTCTGTCTTCTCTCTGACCATCATGGAAAAATCTCCCAGTCATCAATTAGGGGAATGAGTCTAGTTGCTTGGTAACCTCAGTACTTACTCTACATCCTGGCTGTAGATTATATAGGCTACATCTACTAAGGCAATTTGCATCCTTTTTTCCTCTCTGGTCTATGCTGTAGAATGTCTACTACTTCTAACTTACCTGTCAGATGTGGCCTGAATCATCTCTTTAGTCTATAGGATGTTCTTCTTTCTTCTGACCTAGGATTTCCTAATTTTTGATGTTACTACCAACTACTAGGAAATCAGTTCTCATGAGGTTACTCTTGACTAAAAGAAGGAGGAAGAAAATGTGTCATCATGGCATCCTTTGTGTAGGAATCTTTGAAATGATTTTATGGTTTCTTTACACATGGTTCATAGTACTAGCTAACCTGATAACAAATTTTATTATCTTTCCATGTTTCCTTGTCCTCACTTTGCAAATATTTCACCTAGTCACAGACTGTAACCTTAGATTTTTCAAAACCTATGTTAACAAGGGTTCTTAGATGCTTCAACCCCCTTTTCAGCCTAACATCCAAAGGTAGGGAAGAAAAGATGGTAAATAGGATAAAGGGATATCCTTCTGTTCAGAAGTAGTTCTTTGGGGTGTTTCCAATCTCCATTTGTTAGGATATCAGCAGTCCAGTTCAGTAGGGTAAGGATACCAAATACTCCCATTCAAAAGTTTTACAAATCACAAATCAACAACTTCAGCACAATCCATCAGAAACTGCCAGGCCTCCACCAAATCAATGGGAATAACCAGGACCAGCCAGAATGCCAGGAGTTCTCTGCCATTCTTCAACAAAGAGAAGAACTGTGAAGATAGGAAATGAACCAAGTATTTCACAGTTAGCTATGCAAGCACAGTGTCACTATCAGTTGAGTCCCACTTATATGCTATTAAAACATCACATGTCCTCTGACAGGTCTTGCCTCAGCAAAACACCACTTGAGTCTATATCACATGACACAAACAGAAACTTCCACTTTAATAAACCTTTATCTTGTGATCAAATTACAGAAGAAACTAGACTAAGCAGATTGTTCTCAGCCATCATCAGAGAAACTTCCTCTTGCAGTAGATGGGAACTAATACAAACACTAACACTAGACAGTGTTAGTGAGAGAACATGGAACAATTATTTTTAAATTGGATGTCTCTATCAATCCCTCACCTCAGCCTCAGAAAATTATGTGGAAGAGGATGAAGAAAGAATGTAAGACCCAAATGGGATGCATGACACCAAGGAAACAGTCTTCCAGATACAGCAGGACTGAAGGACATATGAACTCACAGAGACTGTGGCCACATGCATAGGGTCTACACAGTTTTCCAGGTAGACAGGGCTCCTGAAAGCAGAGAGGAAAGGGATCATGAACTCTTATCCCTAACCCAGAAGCTATATACAGTTGGAAAACACCAGCAAATAATTTTTTACATTGGAATTGCATTGGGTATATAAACCACACCACATACATAAGGATAGGTTCCAGGTTCATCAGTAAATGGCCACCAGAAAATTAGCTAAATAGTATATTTTTGCAGACTTTTTGCTTCATTGCTTTAATTGTTGAATATTCATCTTGCTGGTCTTTCTGCTCTATATTATAAATTGTGATTTTGTGTTTGTATGAATTGTGTATGTGTGTGTTGTTTCTTGTGCTTTTTATTAGCATTTCTTTTGTTCTGGTTCATTTTCTAAAGAGAAAAAGAATTTGGCTAGGTGGGGAGGATCTACGAGGAGATGGGAGAGGGGAAACTATGATCAAAATATACTGTATAAAATTATTTTCAAAAAATAATAAGATATTCCATCGTTGTAGGAAGAAGGCTGTATCATTTTTAGTCTTCCATGAGCCTAGTAGTGTCATTTCATGCAATGAATTGTTTAGAATAACAACTTATTTTTGTATTGCTTTCAGCCAAAAGATATTTTATCAACAGACCAATATGTACTAACCTTGATGAAGACTTTTCTTTGAGGATTTCTGTCACCCCCTGGTTATTAGTTTGTGAACTTCCCTCTGGCTTTATGGCCTAGAGGTGACAGAAGAATAAGAGGCAATCTGAGATTTATGTACATTTTGATTTTTCCAATGTAATTTTTATTGATTATTTGGGTATTTCATATCATGTACCTCATCACACTCTTTTACCAGTCTTCCCATGTCTGTCCCCCACCAAAATGATACCCCTCTCCTCAAAACACCCAAAACACTCAAGAACAATTTGTGTTGCCCATAAATTTACTGGAACATGGTCAATCTCGAAGTGGGAAACCCATTAAAGAAAACTACATGAACAGGGATGAATCAGGGACTGAGGAAATGACCAGTCAATAACTGGATCAACTTGGGACCCATCTTATGGGTGTGAACCTCTCCCTGACACTATTGATGATACGCTGTTGTGCTTGCAGAGAGGAGCCTAGAATGCCTGTCCTCTGGAAGGCTCCACATAGAGGCTGGCAGAGGTAGAAGCAGAGACCCACCTTGAATGAAACTTGAAAAGTTTGTGGAAGAAACCAGTATTGGGAAACCAAGAGAGCACAGGAATTCCACAAGAGGACCAAAAGAGTCAATTAACTTGGACCCCTGGGGGTTCCCAGAGACTGAACCACCAACCAAAGATGTAGCCCACCCACCCACTCTACCACACACATGTGTTCATTTGTGTGGCTTTGTCTTTATGTGGGTCCCAAAACATCTGGGTCTGGGTCTTACCTTGAAACTATTGCTGTCCTTTGAATCCTGTTTCTCTATCTGGGCTGCCTTGTCTACCCTCAGTGGGAGAGGACTTGCCTAGTCCTGCAGTGAATAGCGGTGCCAAAATGGGTTGTTACCCAGCAGGGACCTCCCCATTTCTGTGGAGAGAGGGAGGAGGTGGGGGAGAAGCTGTGGGGTAACTATGAGGAGGTGGGCTGCATTGGGATGTAGAGTGAATATGTAGATAAATTGGTAGAGAAAGGAAAAAGAAAACCAAGTCCTTCCTAGCCCTTACCCCCACTAGAAGCCATTGATTGTGGAGAACTACACTTCACCATCCTTACCACAGCCAACCAATGGACTGAGCATAAGATCCTCAATGGAGGAGCTTGAGAAAGAACCCAAGAAGTTGAAGAGGTTTCCATCCCCATAGGAGGAACAATAATATGTACCAACCAGTACTCCCAGAGCTCCCAGGGACTAAACTACTAACCAAAGGGTTCATGTGGAGGGACCCATGGCTCCAGCTACATGTAGCAGAGATGGCCTTTCCAGACATCAGTGAAAAGAGAGCCCATTGGTCATGTGAAGGCTTGATGCCACAGTGTAGGGGAATGCCAGGTCAGGAAGGGCATTGGGGGAGAGGGGGCGCTGGAAAGGGCAAGGGAGGGGTGTTTGTGAGCAGGGATAGGAGAGATTCGATAGGGGGTATTCAGAGGGGAAATGAGAAAAGGGAATAACATTTGAAATGTAAATAAAGCAAATATCTAATAAAAAGATTTTTAAAAGGGGTTCTCTTAGATGGCTTCCTGTCTAAGCTATTACTTGGGGTAGGGTTGGGTTATAGGGTTGTCACAGAAGTCTTCTTTGTTCTTTTTTCTCAACTGTGATTAAGTCATCAATAGAGGTAAATACCTCTCACTGCAAAGGTAGCTTTCTTACTCTTTATAGTTGGTGTGAAGCAAGCACCATGGACTTCCAATGGTTTCTTGTGACAACATGGACCATGACCAGGCATAAAATGCCCTGCTTGATAATGTGGACCAAGGGCAACAATACAGTCTCTGGCTGCAGTAGGATCATTGACCCAGACATGGCTCTCAGGGGCAGCATGGCCCACAGACATCAATATGGCTTCAAGCATCAGCACAGATCATGGACATCTGCTCTGCCCTCGGCCACAAATCTCAACACAGCCCTGACTGCATATGCTGAGGAGGCTGCATCTGGGCATCGATTTGGTGAGGTATTTAGTATCTTTGTATCTTGGGTTTCCCAATTCTCAACCAAAAACATCCTGATTCTCACCTTCCAGAGACTCTGAAAAAATCAGACGAACTAGTCATTTTATATTTTTTCTTTTTTTCTTTTTTTTTTATTGAAAAGGGAAGAAAAACACTTTATGATAAAATTGAAGATTTTCATGGAAAATATTTCGGATAAAATAGAAGAGATACATAGAAAAGCATGTTAAAATTGACAATTTTCATGGAAAATTAAAGAGTAAAGTGGTAGACACGTAAAACATTGCTAAATTAATTGAAATATGAAATAGAAACATTTTATGATAGGATTGAAGATTTACATGAAAAATATTTCTGATAAAATTGTAAAAAAATATAGAAAAACATGTTAGAATTGAAGATTATCATGGAAATTGTACAGATAAAATGATAGGCATAAAGATAATTCTAAGTTGATTGAAGGTGGAATTATAAACATTTTCAGATAAAATTGAAGATTTACATGGAAAATATTTCTGGTAAAATTCAAGAAATATATAGACAAACACGTTAACATTGACTATTTCATGGAAAATTTTACATATGAAATGGTAGATATAAAAACTCTCTAAGTAAATGGAAGGTGGAATTAGAAACATTCGTGATAAAATCAAGGAATTATGTTGAAAACATTTCTGATAAAATAGAGGAATTATATAGAAAGATATTAAAATTGAAGATTATGAAAAATAATGCAGATAAAATGATAGACAAAAATTATTAAATAAATTAAAAGGGGGAATCAAACATTTTCTGATAAAATTGAAGATTTACATGAGAAATATTTCTGTTAGCCTATGTCTTTTTATTGGGGAGCTGAGTCTATTGTTATTAAATGATATTAAGGAATAGTGATTGTTGCTTCCTGTTATTTTTGATGTTATTTTTATGTTTGTGTGGGTATCTTCTTTTGGGTTTGTTGGAAGATTACTTTCTTGCTTTTTCTAGGGTGTAGTTTTGTTCCTTGTGTTGGCATTTTCCATCTATTATCCTTTGTAGGGCTGGATTTGTGGACAGATATTGTGTAAATTTAGTTTTATCATGGAATATCTTGGTTTCTTCATCTATGATGATTGAGAGTTTTGCTGGGTATAGTAGCCTGGGCTGGCATTTGTGTTGTTTTAGAGTCTGTATGAGGTCTGCCCAGGATCTTCTAGCTGTCATGGTCTCTGGTGAGAAGTCTGGTGTGATTCTGATAGGTCTGCTTTTATACCTTTCTTGCCCTTTTCCCCTTACTCCTTTTAATATTCTTTCTTTGTTTAGTGAATTTGATGTTTTGATTATTATGTTCTGGGAGGCCTTTCTGTTCTGGTCCAGTCTGTTTGGAGTTCTGAAGGTTTCTTGTATGTTCATGGGCATCTCTTTATGTTAAGGAAGTTTTCTTCTACAATTTTGTTGAAGATATTTACTGGGTCTTTAATATGTAAATCCTTGCACTGTTCCATACATATAATCCTTAGGTTTGGTCTTCTCATTGTGCCTTGGAGTTCTTGGATGTTTTGGGTTACCATCTTTATGCATTTTGCATTTTCTTTGACTATTGAGTCAATGTTTTCTATGGTATCTTCAGCACCTGAGTTTCTTCCTTCTATTTCTTGTATTCTGTTGTTGATGCTTGCATCTATGACTCCTGAATTCTTTCCAAGATTTTCTATCTCCAGAGATGTCTTACTTTGTGATTTCTTTATTGTTTCTACTTCCACTTTTAGATCCTGGATGGTTTTGTTCATTTCCTTCACTTGATTGTGTTTTCCTGTAATTCTTTAAGGGATTTTTGTGTTTCTTCTTTGAGGGCTTCTGCCTGTTGACCCATGATCTCCTGTATTTCTTTAAGGATTTTTGTGTTTCTTCTTTAAGGGCTTTTACTTGTTAACCGATGTTCTCCTGTATTTCTTTAAGGGAGTTATTTAAGTCTTTCTTGAAGCCCTCTATCAGCATCATGAGATATGATTTTAAATCAAACTCTTGCTTTTCTGGTGAGTTAGGGTATCCGGGACTTGCTGTGGTGGGAGAACTGGGTTCTGATGTTGCCATGTGGCCTTGGTTTCTGTTGGTAGGGTTCTTGTGCTTGCCTTTCTCCATTTGGTTATCTCTGGTGTTAGTTGGTATTGTTGTCTCTGGCTAGAGTTTGTTCCTCCTGTGGAGCTGTAAGCCTGTGTCCCTATTCCTCTCAGCTCAGAAGTGAAAGCACTGCTGGGAGGCCACTCTCTCCTGGGGGGGAGGGTATGCACAGAAGGCTGTGGAGTTTCCAGGCTCCTTGGTGCAAATGGCAGTGGGAAGACTTCTGTCCAGGCTGCTCCACTGACCTCAGGCCCTTTGTGCTCCTAGCTGTTCCCCTTCAGAGAGAAGGTGAAGATCTCACCTCTGCACTCAGAAGTAGAAGTGCTGCAGGGAAATCATTCACTCCTGGTGTGCTGTGCACAGAAGGCTGTGGAGTCTCCTGGCTCCCCAGTGCAAATGGGAGTGGGAAGACTTCCATCCCAGCTGCTGTACTGATCTTATGCCCTGTGTGCTCCTAGCTGTTCCCCTCCAGAGAAAAGGTGGAAATGTCATCTCTGCTAATACTAAATGTTTAATCATGCCTCATACAGCAAATGTCAGTACATTCAGATTTCTTAAGTGACTCCCGATGCTTTATTCTGTCTGGCTCTTTATTTGTGTCCCTATCTTTTACACAGTAAGTTTATCAGGACAAACATTGACACATTTTCACCCAATTACACTGTCTCCCCATCTGTAACCACACAGCAAGTCTGTTTCCTTGCTTCAGATATGGTCACCATGTGTCTGAGTTGTGGGCAACAGCATCTGGGAAGAAAGGATGCACACCATCTTCAGTCAGGGCCTGTGGATACCACCCTTGAGATCCCTAATTCTTGCTTCTATACCAGCCTGCTTTCTGCAGGGGAAACGGAGGGGGTCTTTGTACCTAGTGGAGAAAGGGAAGAGTTATAGAAGAGTCCTTATCTAAATGATATCATTACTGCAACACAATTCCACTTGTTGAACAGGAATATTCACTTTGATCCTGTGGAGAAATAAACCTGTAGATTCAATCTCTGGGACTTCAGGATTTATTTTTCACACCATTGCCTTGGCTGATATTTCTTACATAACAGAGCTAGTGCCTGGCATGGGTCAGAAAGCTACATATAACATCAGTTAATAAGTGTGCATGGAAAACTCTGCTCCCCCCTATTTCTCTCCAGCATTATAGGAAGATAGCCTTTGGTCTGTAAATTAATGGGAATGAAGTAGTACAAAATAATACCCCTGCCAAATAGCACATTCAAGTCTTGAAAGTACCCGTCCTCTAGGACTGACTCTTGTCCAATTTTAATATACCTACCAACTGCTCAAGTTTGTAAATGAAGATTCTAATAGCAGATCTGAGTGGTTGCTGAAGATCTGCATTTCTGTGTCTAGGTATTTATTTCTCACTAGCATAGCAACTAATGGGTTTTACTGTGATGTATATATACATATATATATATGTATATATACATATATATATATATATATATATATATATTCTTGTACTCTGCTCATAATCATTCTATGTTATGTTCTCTTGTCTTCTCACTTCTACTGGACCCTTCTCACCCAACAGTTTCTTTCACTTGCATACCATATATATGTATAAATTTCATATCAGTATAAAATATATATCTTTTAAATACAGAATTTGTATGCAAGAGAAAAGATGAAATATTTGCTTTTCTTAGTCTGACTTACTTTGTTTCACATAATCTAACTTCACATTTATATAATGTCGTATTTTGCCTTATTTTAGAGCTGACCAATTCTATTATGTATACATCATATTTTTCCTTATCTACTTATCTATTGATAGGTATATTGAATATTTTGAATAGTGCAATAAGTAGTGAAACTCAAATATTTGTGGTAGTCTAACTTAGAATCCTTAAAATATATACCCAAGTGATATGGTTTAATTATATGTTAATTCGATCTTGAGACTTTTTTTAAGCGGTGTGGTGACTTCCATACTGGTTTTTGTAATTATTACACAATTTACTTTCCTATCTGAAATGCATGAAAATTATTTTCCCCCACATTCTTATCACCACTTTGTGTCATTTTTTTCCTTAAGGATAAGGACTCAGATTGAGGTTGAGATGGAATATTGGTGTAATCTTTTTTAAAGTTAACATGAGAAGTAGTGGATTTTGTTACAGCATTTTCATGAGTTAGTCTAATTTTATCAAATGCTTTTTTCCAATTTAATATAGTATATATGTGTGTGTGTGTGTGTGTGTGTGTGTGTGTGTTTCTTGTATAATGTAGTTTAATACAATTTGTATTCATGAGTCCAAAGGATAATCTACTTTTTTTCTTTGTTCTTTTCTATATTCTTTGTTTACATTCCAAATGCCTTCCCCTTTCCTGGTTCACCCCACCGCATAAGTCCCATAAATTCTCTTCCCTCTGCCCATTCCCCAATCATGCCCCTCCCATTTCTCTGTCCTGGTACTGCCCTACAATGCTGCATCAAGCCTTTCTAGGACCAGGGACCTCTCCTTTCTTCTTCTTGGGAATCTTTTGATTTGCTAATTGTGCCTTGAGTATTCAGAACTTCCAGGCTAATTAATATCCACTTATCAGCGATAAGTGATTTGTGATTGGGTTACCTCACTTAGGATGATATTTACCAGTCCCAATCATTTGCCTAAAAATTTCATGAATTCATTGTTTTTCATTTCTGAGTAGTATTCCATTGTGTAAATATACCAGATTTTCTGTATCCATTCCTCCATTGAGGGACATCTGGGTTCTTTCCAGCTTCTGGCTATTATAAATAAGGCTGCTATGAACATAGTGGAGCCTGTGTCCTTATTGCATGCCGGGAGATCCTGTGGGTATATGCCCAGGAGTGGTATGACAGGGTCCTCCGGAAGTGTCATGAAATGTATGTATTGGCTATTTGTATTTCTCCTATTGAGAATTCTCCATTATCTTTGCTTACTTATTCATCAACTGTTTTGTTGTTGAACACTCAGAATTTTTGAGATCTTTGTATGGTTTAGATATGATTCTGTTACTGGATGTAATTGGAAAATGCTTTCTCTCTGCTGTGTCTTTCCCTCTGCTGATGCTCTTCTTTGCGTTCACGTAATGCCATGTACTCTCCATTGTTATTCCTTGGGATTATATCTGTGTTATTAGAGTTCTTTTCAGAAACTCCTTATTTGCCCATTAAGGTTGAAAGGTTTGGCTTGTATTTTCCTCAGGCAGTTTCAGAATTAGAGTTTGTATTCAATTACACACTTATTTTTGCAGTTATATGATAGGGATAACAGTTCATTACATGTGAATGTCCATTTTACCCAGCACCATGTGTTGAAGACTGTGTCTTTTCTCTATTGTATATTTTTTGACACCTTTGCCAGAGAGTGAGTGTATGTTAGCTGCATCTACCTCTAGGTCCTTACTTCCATTCCAGAGGTCTATATGTCTGTGCTGTGCCAATGCGATGGCTCTGTCTGTAGTGTACCCCGAAATCAGATATTTTGATATCTCCTGTGTTGCTTTTTCTGCTTAAGAAATTTTAGCCATTTGGTACTGTTTCCTTTCATGTGCATTTTAGGACTTGTTTTTCTAATTCTCTGAAGAATGGCATGGGAATTTGATGGCATTGCACTGAAGCTGTAAATTCCTTTTGGTAATATAGCCAATTGAGGAAAATTAATTTTGTTGATTTTTTTTAATTTTTATTTTCTATATTCTATGTTTACATTCCAAAGGCTTTCCCCTTTCCCAGTTCCCACCCACCATAGTTCCCATAGTTCCTCTCCTCCCCAACTATTCCCCAATCATTCCCCCTCCTCCCTCGGTTTCTTTACTAAACTGGATGCAATCTTTACAGGCCCAGGGTCCTCTCCTTTATTCTTCTTGGGAATCATTTGACTTGCTATTTGTGTCTTGAGTATTTAGGGCTTCTGGGCTCATTAATATCCACTTATCAGTGATTGCATTTCATGTGCATTCTTTTGTGATTGGGTTAATTCACTCAGGATAATATTTTCCAGGTCTAACCATTTACCTACAAATTGCATGAATTCATTATTTTTAATTGCTGAGTAGTATTCCATTGTATAAATATACCACATTTTCTGTATCCATTCCTCCTTTGAGGGATATTTGGGCTCCTTCCAATTTCTGGCTATTATAAACAAGGCTGCTATAAACATAGTGGAGCATGTGTCCTTATTGCATGCAGGGGAATCCTCTGGGTATATGCCCAGGAGTGGTATGCCGGGGTCCTCTGGAAGTGACATGCCCAATTTTCTGAGGAACCGCCAAACTGATTTCCAGAGCGGTTTTACCATTTTGCAATCCCACCAACAGTGGAGGAGTGTTCCTCTTTCTCCACATCCTCGCCAGCACTTGTTGTCTCTTTTAAGCATGGAAGTTTTCCCCATCTACTATCACCTTCTTCATTTTGTTTCTTCAGTGCTTTTATTTTTAATCTCTCTCTCTCTCTCTCTCTCTCTCTCTCTCTCTCTCTCTCTCTCTCTGTGTGTGTGTGTGTGTGTGTGTGTGTGTGTGTAAGTGTGTGTGTGTGTGTGTAGTGGGTATATATGTCTATTAAGATCCATTTACTCACTCTTGGAGAGCAAGCTCATAAGCAGTATCCTATGGCATAATATTCATGCCTCTAAGTTCCTGCATGAATTTCTGCTCTTGCTGAATTTCTGCTCTTGCTTCCTTCAATAAGGGAATATGATCAAGATACCTAAGTGAAATAAGTCCTTTACTTTCCATGTTATTTTTGGTCATTTTTTTAACATAGCATTAAATAGCAAACTAAGACAACACCTCTTCACCTCCCCTCCCCTCCCCTCCCCCCTTTGCTGGGGTTACAAATGTGGCTGTAGTCACACCCATAAGCAAGCCCTTCATCCTCAGAGCCATCTCCTTATCTAAGATACTGATTTCTGGCCATTGGTTTTACTATCCTGCTAATTTGCTGACAACTTTTTCCAAGTCTGGGGGTGGGGGGAATCTGCATTTCTAATAATATTCAAAAAGATGCTGATCTTATCATGCTGAGGTCACACTTCCCAGCATGGCTTTGACCAAGAAGTTATTAAAGCTTATCAAGACTCCCTGGGACTGTTATTGAAACTTAACTTCCTGAATTTCCACATTCTTCTTATAAAGTCTAATGAGTAGTTCTGGTATTTGGCCCAATGCTTTGCATTCACTAAGCCAGACAAAGATTCAGATATAGATTGGAGTTCACACTATATAAAAAACCCAACCCTCCTCTATATCTTTGTTTCATCAATTATCACTTCTTTGCCTGTGTTTTGACTTGTGTTTTCTAGGGGACTTCCTCTAGGACACATGTCCCTTATTTGTTTATAAACACTTATGTAGCACTTTCAGTGTGTCTGGCACTGTCCTGCATGCTTCACACACATCAACGTTTTATTCATCATCCAAATCTCATTCTCACAGCTAAGTGCATACAGAGTCCAGTCCGCAGTTCTGAACAGTAGCTAGTGGAGTTGTAATTTAAATAAAAGCAATATGGCTCTTGAATTCCTGCAGCAAATTACTAGCCTATGCTCCATTTCACCCCAGGTAACTTCATGTCTCTTTAAATGAGAGAGCAGATAAGTGAGTTTTTCCCAGCACCACCCCTCCCCAGTGTATGTGTGTACACATGTGCACATGTGCATATGTAGTCCTGTGTATATGATATATGCATACAAATGAGTGTTCATGTGGAGGCAGGTAGGGGAAGAAATAAGCCAAAGGTTACATTGGATATAATTTTCAGTTGTTGTCCACATCCACATTGTTGTTGTTGTTGTTGTTATTATCATCATCATTATTATTGTTGTTGTTATTGTTATTATTATTTGAGATAGGGTCTCTCACTGAACTTGGAACTTATTAATTTAGCTAGACCTACTGGGGAGCAAGCTACAGGTACCCCTGCTTCTGCTTTCTCTATGAGGGAGTTACAGATGCGCACTGCCACATCCAGGATTCCCATGGGTGTTGTGGCTTAAATTCATATCACTGTGCTTACACAGCAAGCAAGTTAGAAATGTAGCCATTTTCCCAGGCCCCCTTCTCTCTTCTGATACCTAGATAGATTTTCTTGGCTTCTTTAGCAATGATCATTCATATTTTAGTCCTGTTACTTCTAAGTCTGATTTGTTTGGAATCAATGTTAATATAAATTAATAAAACTAATTTAAAAGTGAAGAAAATGTGATCGGCTTATTGATATGCATACTTAATGTCAAATAAGTGATTAGAATTCAGCAAGCCTTCTATCTAGTTCCTGTGATAGGGCTTGCATGCTTAGAGGTGGAAAAACCACAAAATGATTTAAGACAGTATCTTTGATTTTAAGACTCTAGTAACACTGTTTCAAACACACACATACACGCACACACACGTGCACACACACATACACAAACACACACACATGCATATCTATGTATATGTTTTCTTGTTACATGATGTTCTTTAGTCTGATTTAAGATGTCAGATGATGCTACAAAGACAAGAAAAGAAGAAGCATAGATGGATATTAAGATGAAGAGACTGTATTAGGGTGGGTAGACAGCCAAGATATCTGGTATATGTAAAGCAAAGGAAAGGTTCTGAGGAGGAAAAAAATCTGTGGGCTTATGGTTGAGGAGGCCTGTGGTTAGGACTCAGATGTTACAATGTCTGTCTGATGGTCGAGGCAGAAACCATTACATAGACAATGGATGAACCATGTCATTAAAGAAAGCACAGGCCTGGGGTTGAAGTTCATTTGATAGAATGCTTGCTAGCATGCATGAATCTGGGTGTAGTCTCTGACAGGGCACAAACCAGGTGTAATGGCTGATATCTGTAGTTCCAGCCCTTGAGATGTGGAGGCAGGAGCATTCGGGGCCATTCTTAGTGGTTACACAGTGAACACCGTGGAACACCAGACTGTCTCAAAAAACAAGTTCCAAACAAGAAACCGTTTATCACCTGACATAGTGAGAAGAATATAAGGAGCCCGTTATGGAAGGCAGCAGCCATGCTGTGGAGCATTTATGTTGCTTCGGATGTTTTCCCACAACATGCAATTTATCAAATTATATAAATCAATTATTAAATATGTGTTAATTTTCATTATACATAGTCACACTATATCAGTGTGGTAAACACCAATATTGCTGTATGACAGATGATGTTGCTTAGGCCACAAAAACTCGGGGAGTAGAGCCTGAATTCAAATCTGGTTTTGAATCCGTGCTTTTTTCCTAAGACATCTGTTGAAAGAATATTAGGCAAACAAAGGAAGAAAAATCTCTTAAGTACAGACCTTAATCCCGTTGATGAAAAACAAACAGCATGACCAAAAAAATACTTGACATTATTTACAGAGTTGATGTAAGTGAGTCAAGATGCGAGCGGCTTTTTTTTTCCCTTTCCTGTGACTTTAGTAATTCAAACAATTATTTGTGTAAGGAATACTGAATATTTACTGATTCCAGATGGCAGTTCTTTGGAGGTGAAGTTTCAGGTATCTTCAAATCTTTGCTGGAATATGTAGACTGCATACAAACTCAACGTCATTCTCCACATGAAACCACTGTGTGGGTTTTATTGTCTTGTTCTGCATAGACTAGTAAAAAAAACGTGAATGTTTTCTTTCCCAAGAAATGAATATGGCAGGTCCTTTCAAAACTATTATTTATTCACAGGATTAGTGTAAGGGTTATTTGCATCTCGCAGAACTCAGATGGTGCTATTTTCATTACCTTTAATATTATCTTATGGAAAATGGATGGCAGATAAGATGTGGCATCCGGAGCCCTGATTTAAAATGCTGTCTGTCTGTCTGTCTGTCTGTCTGTCTGTCTTATTGGGGTTTTTATTACTAACAAATTTTGAGCTAACCTTCCTCAGCAGGAAGGAGGAAAGTGGTGGAAATAACCTTTCCTCCTAATCATATTGGGAGCAACTTGAGAAAGGACACGCGTCTAGTTCATCTCATTGTCTCTAATGTCCAGCATGGAGCAGGGCTCACTGAGTGAGCAGAGTCACTGACTATCTGTCAGTTCCAGGTTAAATCCTCAAGTCCTTCTGATAGTGTCCGTTGCCTTACAGAAACTTTGTAGATTCATGAAGTGCCATTTGTCAATTCTTGATTTTAGAGCATAAGCTATTGGTGTTCTGTTCAGGAACTTTTCCCCCATGCTCATGTCCTCAAAGGTCTTCCCTGTCCCGCGCTACCGTCTCGCCAGCAAGAATGATGCTGCACACTCAAGATCCTTCTGCAGCAAAACTTTAATGCTCTTGAGAGGGAGAGCATAAGCCTACAGAGCAGAGACCCAAACACCCAGAAGCCCATCCCTTATATAGGCTGCAACCCCTGCCTCAGATGTGTCATCCCCTGATTGGCTGCAGCTCAGGAGAGGCAGAGACCAAGGGATGGTAAATTACCCAGCACCTGCGCACTGACTTGTTTACTTCATGCCGGCAGGGGCAGGATGTTTGCGCAGGCAGGATGTTTGGGCAGGATGTTTGCGCCAGCAGGATGTTTACGCCTGCAGGATGTTTACGCCGTCGGCTCCCCACATCTCCCCCTTTTTTAATTATTTAACATAAAGACCTTAGATTGTCGATCAACCTTTAGGCTCTTGTCTGGACCTTTAGGGTTTAAGACAATCTAATAATGAGGCCCTTTTGCTCTTATAGCAAGTAGGTCACCCAATCTTTAAGGGGTGGAGAAAGAGGTCGAACTCTCAAGCAACAAAATTAAGACTTCCTACGAGAGTCGCCACTAGGCTGTTGGTTTGACCGGAAGCGCCGTCGACCTGTCACTCTGCCGTTTTTTCTGGGAAAGGGAAACTAGGGCAGGCAACCCTTATGCAGGACAACATGCCTCCCAAAGAGACCCTTATGTCAGGTGTCTCTCTGTGCGATGCTTTGCTCGGCATCCCCCATGGGCTGCTCAAGCTGGACACTCTACCCTGTGCAATGAGTCTAAGCTCTGGGTGTGCAAGAGCTGTCCAGCCGGCAGCCTACTGCTGAAGCATTGTTAGCCAAATGTCAGTGGGAGCTCCTTTTTCTAGAGCCACATGCGCTTGGGCAATAACCACCTTGTCTCTCTTGGTTTGAGCCCTGAGCCTACAGACCAGCCAGAGAAGTAACACCAGTCCACAGCAAAGGGCTGCGCCAAACAATCCCACCCCCACCCATTCAGCTGAAGCGATCCATGATGATAGTCCCTCCGTCAAGGACAGGTCAAGGCGCGTAGAGTTGACCTGGATAATGGCTGCTCTCAACTCTCGGAGTGTCTGCTCAAACTCGGAGGTCCAATTCGGCATCGGGAGTGGAGATGTTGACATGATTCCCCAGCGTTGCTCCCCCTGGACAGCTGGTGTGCTGATCATTATTATTAGCATTGGGAGGAGTGACTGGGCGATCTGTGGTGTCCTGCTCCAAAATTGTTCTAGTAAGCCTCTCAGGGACCCAGAAGGGGTTTTTTTCATTCTGTAGGAAGACACAAACGGCTCCCCTGGATCTTATTAGAATAGGATCTGGGCCTTTCCATTCATTAGTCAACACATCCTTTTATTTTACCAATTCTTTAGGTCGATGTGGGTCTGAGCAATGTCGCTCTGCTGCAGTCAGATTATGCTTATTTGAATTTAGAAAATTTAGAGTAAAGAGTGCCACTACTTTGGCAACCCGTGGCACAGGGGGCAGATCTTTTATTATTCCCCTTTTTTGTTTAATTAAATATGATTTGAGTGTACGGTGTGCACGCTCAATGATATTTTGTCCTTGAGGGTTATATGGCAAGCCCGTAATATGTATGACTTGCATTTGTGCACAAAATTGTTTAAATTTTTGAGAAGTGTAAGCGGGTCCATTGTCAGTTTTTAAGCACTTAGGCTTTCCCCAGGTACTCCATGCCTCAAGGCAATGTTGGATGACGTGAGAGGCCTTTTCCCCAGTGAGTGGCATAGCATGGATTATGCCAGAGCATGTATCTATTGATACATGTACATATTAGAGCTTCCCAAAGGAAGAAATATGAGTGACTTCCATTTGTCATACTTGTAATGGTAGAATTTCTTTGGGATTTATCCCGGTATGGCGGGTAGGGAGAAATTGACAACAGTTGTGACATTGGGTGACAATATCACGGGCTTCTTTTCTGGTAAGAGAGAAACGCTTGCGTAGGGTTTCAGAAGTGACATGAAAATTATGATGAAAGGCCTTGGCGGCTTGCAACGGGGGGACAAGGACCGTTGCAGCAAGTCTTGTGGCTTTATCCGCCAGGTCATTTTCTAGGCTCATCGGGCCAGGAAGCCCTGAATGAGCCCGGATATGGGTAATATATATGGGAGCCCTCCTATTTAGCAAGCACTCTTGTAGGTTTTGAAATATAGACGCCACTTTGCTGGAAGATCTAATGATTCCAGCTGTCTCTAATAAATTGACAGCATTCACCACATAGGAGGAGTCAGAGACAATGTTAAGGGGACCTGAAAACTTTTGAAGAACATCTAGCACCACCAAACATTCTACTATTTGTGGGGAGGTTGATGGTTCTATGTGTCCCAAAGCCAATTGTTTTGTAACAAGATTAGTCACAGCTTCTAGTTTTTTAGAGGTTAACGGCCACTGGGGAACCCACACCGGGTCCTCTGTCCTCTATGGTATGGGTCATGCTGCCCCAGTGGCACCTAGGAAAAACCCAGGCCCTGTCTTCCTTGATTTTGGACGGGGGATATAGGTTCTACCCACCCTCCTTCAGCGCCTTCAAAGACTGGGTAAGCAAGGCGCAGCTTTCTTTTTACCTTTTCAGACAAAAAGGAGCAAGACTTCGGGCGTGTCTCATAGGGAGAAGGCGCCGAAGGAACAACCTGTGAAAGGGCTGTTAGGGGCTGCCGTTTTCGAGGTTCTTTACTATTCTGCCTTCGATCATCTGGATGGTATCTTTCCTCCTCATATCTGGCAGCTTCCTCCTCTATCTCAGCCTCTTCATCGGGGTCCAAGACCTCATCCTCTGAGCTATTAGAGCTATCAGAGTTATCAAAGTTTAAAGCCTCAAGATCATGTACTGGATACAAGCTAGCTCCTCCTCTTGGTTTAACAATAGGAGAAGGTTCCTTAGGATCTGACACATTCACTCCCTTGTCTCTAGACTCCCTGGGAGGGCCTTTTTCCTTTTTTGGGACGGGTTTTTTCTTGCGCGCGCCCAACCTCTCACTACGCTTGGTTTCTGATATGCTATCCTGGACCTCTTCAAGGGTGTTCCGACCTTCCGCCATGGCCCTACAAGCTTTATCTTCTAGGCAGTTTTTAACAAGTTTTTAAATTGCTTTTGTCCCCTGCCTCAAGTCTCTTTCCACCATTTTGCGGTCAAGATCTTTACCTAATTTGTTCCGCGAGGCAAGAGTCAAAGACCTGGAGCATTCATACATGACAAAGAGAAAGATTAAAAGGGCTCCAAGAATGGTCACAAAAGCTTTAATGCTACCTTTCCAGGGTGGCGACAATCCCAAGTCGAAGCCAAAGAAGAACATACCTCTCCGAACGTATCTGCCTGCAGTTCTGAATCTTTCTCATAGCCCAGGGGTCTCCGATGGTGCTGACGATGATAAAGTCTCGTATCCCGGGTTTCAGCACCAGATGTCCCGCGCTACCGTCTCGCCAGCAAGAACGACGCGGCACACTCAAGATCCTTCTGCAGCAAAACTTTAATGCTCTTAAGAGGGAGAGCATAAGCCTACAGAGCAGAGACCCAAACACCCAGAAGTCCATCCCTTATATAGGCTGCAACCCCTGCCTCGAACGTGTCATCCCCTGATTGGCTGCAGCTCGGGAGAGGCGGAGACCAAGGGATGGTAAATTACCCAGCACCTGCGCACTGACTTGTTTACTTCACGCCGGCAGGATGTTTGCGCCGGCAGGATCGGCTCCCCACACTTCCCCAGTTTCTTTTCTATTAGTTTCAGTGTCTCTGGTTTTATGTGAAGGTCCTTGATCCACTTGGAGTTGAGCTTAGTACAAGGAGATAAGAATGGATCAATTTGAATTCTCCTGAATGCTGACCTCCAGTTGAACCAGCACCATTTGTTGAAAAGGCTATCTTTTTTCCACTGGACGTTTTCAGCTCCTTTGTCAGAGATCAAGTGACTATAGGTGTGTGGGTTCATTTCTGGGTCTTCAATTCTACTCCATTGATTCTAAATGCCTTTCACTCTACCAATACCATGAAGTTTTTAACACTACTGCTCTGTAGTATTGCTTGAGGTCCGGGATACTGATTCTCCCAGAAGTTCTTTTACTCTTGAGAATAGTTTTAGCTATCCTGGGTTTTTTGTTATTCCAGATGAATTTGAGAATTGCTCTTTCTAATTCTATGAAGAACTGAAAAAGATCCTCACCAACCCTACATCCAAGAGAGGGCTAATATTCAATATATACAAAGAACTCAAGAAGTTAGACCCCAGAGAACCAAATAACCCTATTAAAAATGGGGTACAGAGCTAAACAAAGAATTTTCACCTGAAGAACTTTGGATGGCTGAGAAGCACCTTAAGAAATGTTCAACATCATTAGTCATTAGGGAAATGCAAATCAAAACAACCCTGAGATTTCACTGTATACTAGTCAGAATGGCTAAGATTAAAAACTCAGAAGACAGCAAGTGTTGGCTAGGATGTGGAGAAAGAGGAACACTCCTCCACTGCTGGTGGGATTGCAAGATGGTACAACCACTCTGGAAATCAGTATGGAGGTTCCTCAGAAAACTGGGTATGACACTTCCGGAGGATCCTGCTATACCACTCTTGGGCATATACCCAGAGGATTCCCTGGCATGCAATAAGGACACATGCTCCACTATGTTCATAGCAGCCTTATTTATAATAGCCAGAAGCTGGAAAGAACCCAGATGTCTGTCAATGGAGGAATGGATACAGAAAATCTGGTATATTTACACAATGGAATACTACTAAGCAATTAAAAACAATGAATTCATGAAATTCTTAGGCAAATGTTTGGAACTGGACAACATCATCCTAAGTGAGACTCATTCACAAAAGAACACACATGGAATGCAGTCACTGATAAGTGGATATTAGCCCAGAAGCTCTGAATACCCAAGACACATCTCACATATCAAACCATTCCCAAGAAGGAAGGAGAGAACCCTGGTCCTGGAAAGGCTTGCTGCAGCATTTTAGGGGATTGCCAGGAGAAGTAGGAGGGTGTTGATTGGGGAATGATTGGGGAAGAGGGCTTATGGGACTTATGGGGAGGGGGGAACTGGATAAGGGAAAATCATTTGGAATGTAAACAAAGAATATAGATAATAATTTTTAAGAAATCCTCAAGTCCTCACGTAGCAGTAGAAATGTCCATACCCACAGATGTAAGAAATGAGAGGCGCAGATCAAAGCCTAGTGGTTGATTTTCACACTGCCCTTTCTACCTATTTTGCTAATGGTTTAGGTTTATCTGTTAAGTCATTCACCAGACGTATTAACATTGCTTGCCTTTATTGGAACAAATTTTCTGCTAGCTATTAAGAAGACACAACCATGAGGGCATGAAAAGATTGTGATGGAAATGGGTGGTACAATTGAAATGCAATGTAGTTATGATAGAGTTAAATAATAATCATTAGCATTTTATAAAACATTTAGAGGAATTCTCTGCCTGTCCCTCTGTGATGCACAGGGGATATCACGTGGTAATCATCTGACCGTTAGACATCTAGTATACCACTTTATGGAGGCCAGGTAAGAGGGTTACAATAATGATTTGGGCTTGGCTTCTCTGATGTGATTTTTGGGTTTTGTTGTTGTTGTTGTGTGCACTCAGCTCTGAAGTTTTGAGCTTCCTTTACTTTTATTTGTGATTTACTTATTGCGCTATTAGCAATATTTATTTTGTTATTATTAATGCTTTAGAATCAACAGCACATTCAAATTTACTTACTAACTACCCTTAGGTATGAACCAGATCATATGTTTTGAGTACTTTTCAGATAAGTCTACACCCTAGTTTGCACTATTCCAAATCATATAAAGCAGTGTTTTATCAGGATATGAGTTACCTTGAAAATCTGTTATAATAACAAATTTCTTATTCTATTTTGAAAATGCAGGGTGACTGGGCTCCAGGGTGGATCTGAAACAGCAACATCTATCCTGTTTCAACCATGCCAGGTTTTTTTTGTTTTTTTTTTTATTTGGTTTTTTCAAGACAGGGTTTCTCGGTATAACCCTGGGTGTCCTGGAACTCACTCTGTAGAACAGGCTGTCCTCGAACTCAGAAATCCATCTGCCTCTTCCTCCCAGAGTGCTAGGATTACAGGCATGTGCCACCACTGCCTGGCTTCTGATGTGATTTTAACACACATATGGCCCTACTCTATCAGTTCACCTTGATAAGTGAGTAGGGCAGCATTCTTCCTACTTCCAAGGATTAGTCATTTTTCAGTGTGTGTGGCATGGTTGAAACAGGATAGATGTTGCTGTTTCAGATCCACCCTGGAGCCCAGTCACCCTGCATTTTCAAAATAGAATAAGAAATTTGTTATTATAACAGATTTTCAAGGTAACTCATATCCTGATAAAACACTGCTTTATATGATTTGGAATAGTGCAAACTAGGGTGTAGACTTATCTGAAAAGTACTCAAAACATATGATCTGGTTCATACCTAAGGGTAGTTAGTAAGTAAATTTGAATGTGCTGTTGATTCTAAAGCATTAATAATAATAAAATAAATATTGCTAATAGCGCAATAAGTAAATCACAAATAAAACTAAAGGAAGCTCAAAACTTCAGAGCTGAGTGCACACTGGCAGTGTAACTAGCCATAGCTTGATTACAATATTAATTTTAACATTTTATATAAATATTATAGTTATTGATATAAAACATTAAATATTGATATAAATATTTATTAAACTATATATTCATCATATTGAACAATTAATTCTTTGAATTAGGTTAAAATCACCAAAACAAATTTATTTTTGATATTGTAGATGACCTAAAATGGTGTTTCTGTTAAATATTTTTAGACTGTAAATAAACACAATAAATATTAAAAATATTTATTATATTTATTATTATATTATATTATATTATATTATATTATATTATATTATTATAAACACTTTATAAAATGTTTATTGTTTAAGGCAGTGTTAAAACCATCTTTAATTTAAAATTCCAAAGACTCCTAACAGATTCTTTTTTTTTAAAGATCTATTGATTTTATGCATATGAGTAAACCACCATTGTTCTCTTCAGACACACCAGAAGAGGGCATCAGATCCCATTTCAGCTGGCTATAAACCACCATGTGGTTGCTGAGAATTGAACTCAGGACCTCTGGAAGAGCAGTCAGTGCTCTTAACCCCTGAGCTATCTCTCCAGCCCCTGATAGACAGATTCTTATTTGTGTTTTACAAATATGAAATGCTATCAAGTATTTAATGACTATAGTAATTAGGATAACTGACTACACAGCCAGTGCATTTGTTTGGTTAATTCAGATATAAGACATGGAACAGTACCTGCTAGCATCTGCATTTTCTAGGCAGTGGAATATAAACAAACACATGAAATGCAAGGTTCCCAAATGCTGCAGTGCAGAACCACATGGGGGACGTTTAAAATGTTTTAATCCTTGGGTCATAAAAAATAACTCTATGGGTAAGATGGAAATTAGTTGTTTTAAATCGTTCTAGGCAATTTCAATTTGAAGATGAAGAAGACCACTACTATAAACTGTCAAGTGCTGGGTCATTTTGAGAGATCTCCTTGTCTCATTTTCCCCCATTCTGTTCCTGAAAGTTCAGAGTCAGAAGACATGAAGATATCTAACTTCAGGCATCAAGTCTCTATGCTTGACCCACGTTTGCTGGGAACATAGAATTGCGCTAATCATTGGTTATACAGGCAGTTCGGTGGTTGTAATTATTAGTCAAAGGGTAGGCCATAAACAGCTTGCTTAAGAAATCAGTTCTATTAGAACCCAGGGCCTCAAAGGAAAGAGAAATTTATTCCTGCGTGTGAAACTTGAGTGTAGATCACATGGCCATGGCTATACTATCTGCAGCTAGTGTCAGAAAACTCTGAAGAAATGAATTTGATTATTCAGCTACAAAATAAAGTAAAAACAATTCAGTAGTATATCTAAAAGCTAGTCAGAGAAGTAATTTAGAGCTAAAAGTTACAATTTCTGGTTTAAAAGTTAGGTTTATAGGTTCATATCAATACATCCTCTTTTTATAACAAATTCATTAATAATATGTGAAAATGCAGTGATATATGAGTTGGCTTAGTCATATGTACAGTTTCAGATCGTTATGATTGACTGCTGATGTTTCTGGAACTATCGTTCTTAGACTAAAACAATGTTAATGATTCCTCCAATCTTCTGCTACCTAGCCAGGCTCTGAGTTCTGTGCTTAGCACAAGGAGGTGTGAGGCTGGGAGTCATCTGTGTAAAAATCCAGTCTCTAAAGAGGAGTGGCACTGATTCTTTTGTTCTTGCAATGGTAATTCCAGGCCAGTTCAGAGTGGGTCATCCTCTGTCTTGATTTGCATGGTGGAATGTACAAGAAGCATGGAAGGGCCCCCAAACCCAAGCCACACAAGGCCGGAAAAAGAGAGCAGGAAAGAAAGAAAAGGAAAATGGAGGTCTTCGTAACCTTTGAGGAAAGCGAGACCCCAAGAAATCCCAGGGAACAGAGGTTAGATCCACATGAAAAACCCAAGTGAAAGATGATAATCTAAGTATTTGAACTCAGTCTTGTGGTTTGATGTTTTCACTGGAGGAACCCTGACCTCAGTAGACTCACTACCTGCTCCACACGGTTGCCACCAAGGTCTGAAACAGTCTCTCTTACTGAAAGGACATTCTATTATGAAGTATATAGTCATAAATAAAAGTCCTAGCCCCACAGGAATATCAACTGGAAGGCATGATTGTTCAGATCCGCATGGACTGGCAACAAAAATCTTGTAAGGAACAATGAACCTCGAGTATTTAAGTTCCTAGCTGTGGTCATGAAAGTGGATCTCAGGCATTGTTCTGTACATCCATGGGTACGAGAGGCAGGGCTCACTCCTGTGCTTTGTAAGGTATGTGACACCATTATCTTTCACTTGTCTATCCTGTATCATATCCTTCAGTGTAATTTGAGGTTCCTATAGTTCTTCCAGTTTCCACTTTATGTGTAAAGGTTGAGCTCTGGGTCTTAGCAATGATCAGCTGATTCTGAAAATTGAGAGAAATGACTGATGCATCTTAGTTGTTTAAGCCAGGCTCTTGGGAATAGGCAAGAAATTAGAGGATTTCTTTAATGCAGGCCTTGTGGATCTTCTTGTGATTGGTTGCCATTGGAGCAAATGTTTACTTCTGGCCCAAAATGTTGCATTAAAGGGAAACAAATTACCAAATTGTAGTGCTGCTTGACCACCACGGTCTTTGGCATGGGGCAGCATGCTCTTGAAGATAATGTGCTTAGAAAAAGAATTATTGAGACACATGAATAGATATTTTTATGTTTTCATTAAGAATTTATGACACTGACGCCTCCTAGGCTGGTGGGGGGGGGAGGAATAGCTGCATGACAAGGAGAGCAGAGGTGCATGCTGGGAACAGATGACACTGATGCCTGCCACATGCGCAGCCTCAGCACCAGGCAGAGCTCCTGTTTTCCAGCACTGCTGCTTACAGGCTGCATGGCACCATGCAATTGCCTAACTCCACCAGCCCAGGGTGATGCACATTCAGCTGACCTCATGAACATTAGGGAGTCATCGTGGAGAGGAAGCGTCATAACAGAGGAAGTTCCATATGCAGCATCCTGGAGCACATCGATATTGATGATGTGGAAGCTCTTGTTTGCATGAGGTCTTGGGGACAAAAGTCCCAGATGAGACTCCTCATGCCTGTCTCTGATTCTAGTTACGTCACCACTGCTGTGCAGCACGCCAGAAGATCTACTTCAAATTTCCCACCTTTAAGATCATCTTTGCATACATACTTACCTTTTCCCTGCATCTGTGATGTGATGGCTGGGACAACAGACTTGCAAGGTCAGATGAACTGTCTCTCCACCACAGAACTCACATTGGAGGGAAGAAGCTGGTGTGTCCTGTGTGTGACTGGCACTCCATACAGTGTGACCACCTGACAAAGCATGCTTATCCACACATGATAAACAAAAAGATCCCAGCCTGGCAGGCAGAGGTGGCCAAGCTGAACAGAATTGCCTTGGCATAGAGGCCCGGGAGCATCCTCAAACCCTTGCCGGTCTTTGGCTGAGGCATCCTGTGGCATCCATCACCTTCAGGCTTCTTCGAAAGCCTCTTCAGGAATGGTATCTATGTTCCTCTCCACAAATACACATGGTCTCTAGGCTTTTGAATTTGGGGGGCTGTTTCTGATGGAAGTATATTAATTTTACTTTCCTGATTGGAACTCTCTTTGATATCTTTTTTAGTTTTAGAACTTTGTCTCTGTCTCTATGTGTATCTCTGTCTCTCTATCTCTTTATCACTCTCTGTCTCGCACTCTTGTAAGGAAATGGAAGAAAATTTGCTCTAAATCATCAGCATTCAAACAAATATTACTGCAATAAAATTTACAAAATCTGAAGGTTTTTGTACCTTTCTGTCCATATTTTGTAGAAATGTGACAGTGTACTTATATTTATAGTTTTATAAAAACATTTATATTGAACTCATATTACCAATTTGTGGATAGACACTCAAGCAGTCCTCTTTTCCATGGTTTGTGACAAAAATTTTGTAATTATCCTGCTTGAGAGTAAGCCTGGTAGTTAGAAAGAAACAAAATAACAAGTTTGATACCAGCCTTAGAGAGTGATTGTATAAGATCAGAACTGGTTGAATAAAGAAGCCTTAAAATGGAAAAAAGAGAATTATCATGGCTGGTATATTTAAGACAAATCCATACTGTTAAAATTAGAAGTTGATCTGGGTTCTGAGGCCCCAGTTTAATTAAACCCAAGAGTATGGGATTCTATTCACAGACATTTCTGAAGTAAAAAATAAGTAGAGTTATTCTTTGTCACTGAAGTTATTTCTTCCCTATCTCTTATTCCTCCAAGAGCTTTCACACCACAACGCATGGTGCCATATTCACATCATTTCACATACTGCCCCGAAATTATCCTGAGAGTTCTCCATCCCATGGCTCAGTAAAACTATGTAGATCTGCGATGTAAAGACTCAGAAACCTTGTACTAAGATCAACTCCAAGTGGATCAAGGACCTCCACATAAAACCAGACCCACTGAAACTATTAGAAAAGAAACTTGGGAAGACCCTGGAGGACATGGGCACAAGGGGAAATTTCCTGAACAGAGCACCAATAGCTTATGCTCTAAGATCAAGAATTGACAAATGGGACCTCATAAAATTACAAAGTTTCTATAAGACAAAGGACACTGTCAGAAGGACAACACTGCAACCAACAAAGTGGGAAAAGATCTTCACCAACCCCACATCTGACAGAGGGCTAATATTCAATATATACAAAGAACTCAAGAAGTTAGACCCCAAAGAACCAAATAACCCTATCAAAAATGGGGTACACAGCTAAACAAAGAATTTTCACCAGAAGAAATTTGGATGGCCAAGAAACACCTTAAGAGATGTTCAACATCATTAGTCATCAGGGAAATGCAAATCAAAACAACCCTGAGATTCCACCTCACACCAGTCAGAATGGCTAAGATTAAAAACTCAAGAGACAACAGTGCTGGCGAGGATGTGGAGAAAGAGGAACACTCCTCCACTGTTGGTAGGATTACAAAATGGTAAAAACCGCCCTGGAAATCAGTCTGGTGGATCCTCAGAAAATTGGGCATGTCACTTCCAGAGGACCCTGGCATACCACTCCTGGGCATAAATCCAGAGGATTCCCCTGCATACAATAAAGACACATGCTCCACTATGTTCATAGCAGCCTTGTTTATAATAGCCAGAAGTTGGAAGGAGCCCAGATATCCCTCAAAGGAGGAATAGATACAGAAAATGTGGTATATTTATACAATGGAATACTACTCAGCAATTAAAAATAATGAATTCATGCAATTTGTAGGCAAATGGTTAGATCTGGAAAATATCATACTAAGCGAGTTAACCCAATCACAAAAGAATACACATGAAATGCAATCACTGATAAGTGGATATTAATGAGCCCAGAAGCCCTAAATACTCAAGGCACAATTAGCAAGTCAAATGATTCCCAAGAAGAAGAAAGGAGAGGACCCTGGGCCTGAAAAGATTGGATCCAGTTTTGTAGATCCAGAACAGAGAAATGGTGGTGGTGATGGTGGGTGATTGGGGAATAGTTGGGGGGGAGAGGACTTATGGGACGTATGGTGGGGGGGAACTGGGAAAGGGGAAAGCCTTTGGAATGTAAACAAAGAATATAGAAAATAAAATTTAAAAAAAGACTCAGAAACTTTATTCTCAGGATCAAACCTTAGGTTTGAGAGGCTGGTCTTCTCTGAAAAATGGAGATGATGAGAGTCCAACAGTATGTGTCTCTGAGGTTTCTCTGAAGAACACCCCTTTTGGTTTGTTGCTCTGAATTTTTGTAGTTATTATACAAACTTAAAAATCAAACAATCGGTGGTGGAAATTTAACCATTAAATTTGTGGCAGTTCTAGGCAGCACGTGGTTGTCACATCTACCCCTAACACTTGATTGACCTATAACAATGGCCACTGCTGTCTTCTTTGTGTGTACCCCTAGCTCGCACTCCTCTTTCTGTTTTAGAAATGAAAAGGCAACAAGATGAAATCTTTTCCTTTCGATTCCCATAGTGATTATTACACATAATTTTGTTTTGACCCCAATTTAGTAACTAAGAACTATGGAAAGAGACAGTAATAGTTGAGAGAAATGGGAGTTCAGGCCGGGAGAACCTGAGCTGGTTAAAGCTTGCTATTCCTCAAAAGAGAGACATCTTTCTGCCTTTATGAGAAATCCAATGGTTTTTGGAAAATCCTTGGCAAACCCCTCAAAATATGTTTCCAATGTTTTCAACTCAAACAAATTAAAAACATATTTTTTTCCTGGCACTTTCCTCCTCCATTTTAAAGGATATGTGTGTGTGTGTATTTTTTCAGGGAAATTTCGGGCACGTGGTTCTAATTTTCACTTAACTCATCATGACATTATTTTGTAAGAGCTATTCAATGACTAAGAACCTTCTTGCATCCCTTAAAAAATACATTAGTCCTTTAAAAGAATCTTATTTCTTAGAAATAGGAAGTCAGAGAAACCAGCAGGGAGCACAAGACAAGGAAGTGTTTCAGGGCTTCTCAGGCAGGGCAAGATCAACTCTGCTCTGTTTTCTTTAAATGAACCCAATTCCTTGAAGTCAGGTCCTTCTCTGGAAAAACCATCCCAGAATGAGTCAACTCCCCTGTGTGTGATATGATCCCAGTTGGAGAGAGACCTCCTTTGCTATGCAGCATGATGGAAGACTGAAAACTCTTCAAACTTTCTCATCTCTCATCGTGCCCTCAGATCTCTATTCATCAGAGGAAGACCCTACATTATCTTCTGGTAACTCTGCGAGGTGAACATGTAGGCTTTCTCAGGCAACACTCTGACTTTAAGTGCTGATCATAGGAGCCCTTTTCCTCAGGTTGCCATGATTAAACAACTCCCTATTTCCTTTAACAAGTCCATTTAAATGGTTGTATTCTTGAAATAAAACTGTAATTACATCATTTCCCTTTCCCTTCTGACATCTTCTACCATGTATCCCACCCTACTGGTCTCTTCCAAATTCATGGCCCCTGACATCATTTTCTTTAATTGTTGTTAAATGTTGTGAGTGGGGGAAAAATAGTCTTCCTCAGGGATGAGTTTCAATTAATTAACTAGTACCAAGTAGTCAGCTCTGAAATCATGCACATATAAGTAACATTATAAGGACCAAACATAATAGTTACATGTTTATGAACAAATTAATTTTTACTACACTGTCATAATATGCCCTCTATCCCCTCAGAATACTTTGGAAAGAAAAGGTTTCACAGTGTCACAAGCCAGAAATATACACATTCTGTAATACACACATGTGTATACTACACACACACACAGACAGACACAAACATATGTGTATACTACAGTATGAATATATATACACAAACACATATCTAATTTCCTAATTTATTAAATATTTCAACCATGTTTATTGATAACTGACAAAGTTCAAGGTTTTTTAAGATATCAAAGGTGCAAGGTGGAATAAGTAAAAATTGTAACCTCAAGCAACTCAGAGAATATAGGTTGAAAAATAATTGTAAAGTCCATTAAAGTACAATCATCGAAGAACATTAGAGGTGAAAAGAGGACAGGGAGGCAGATGGGCAGTGAAGGATGACTGCTCAGAGCAGGAAGGAGTCTGAGTCTTACAACTAACTTGAATGCTCATCACCACCATGCACACAGGGGAAGGTCAGCCTGGCCGACGGAGCTGGATAAACAAAGCAGAGGTTAAAACCTCCAGGCCCCTCTGGAGCATGTCGGGGCTTTGGACATGAGTTGTTCTTGCTATGAAAGAAAGATGGCTCTAGAGAAGCCCAGTGATGAACATCGTTAACAGTGGTGCAGGTTCAGGTTTTATCACAAAGCAATTGGGGATGGTCCCATTTGCGATTTGATACAAATCTTCTCCGAGGCCTTCTAGCCAGCTGAGTGGGCCATGAGATGTGCAGAGAGACAGACAGTAACAGAGAGGAAGAAGTTCAGGGAATGGTCATAAATGCTTACTCGGTGTGAGAGAATGAGGAAGAGGAGAGGAAGGCTTTCCGGATTGTGCTAAGGACAAATGTATGGACTTTCAGTGAGGATAATGAATTATGTTTAAAGAAGGGAAGTTGCACATCCCTATGGGATGTTCATGTGCACAAATTTTAGGCAGGCCTGACTGCATCCTGTAGGCTCACTGTCATAATTTTAGAAAAATAACACTGGAAAGCAGACTTCTTAACCACATCATTTCCTTTGACATAATTTTAATAGGAGGATCTCTTCTTCCTTGTTCCTGGAACTTAGGTTCCAAGTCCTTAGTCCAGTCTTCCCCATCCTTACCTTTAGCCATTGCTTGCTACAGACCCTTGCAATATTAGGTGATTGCACACATGAGATATGACCATCATTGCCTACCCCTCGAAGCACTGATTTCTGCAAGAGATTTCTACCATTTATTGTTTATCTTTTGTTCTTCATGATGTGTTCTTTGTTCCAGTCTTTTCTTTTTTTAAACCTTTGCTTTTGAACTCTTTGTCTGTTTGCTCTTTGGTAATGCTGGAGAACAGAATAAGGGCCCTACCACTAAGACACAGCTTTTAAGTTTTATGAACTTATTTGGTAACAATTACTCATATTAATCTCTGAAGTAAGACAATACACTCTGTAATACTAACATTGTCATGGTTTACTGTATCCGTATTTCTGGGAACCAGTGCTGCTGTAGTAATTGCTAAAATTTATTTTCAACTCTCTCCTACATTATTTTCAAATACATTGTTACACACTGAAACACATTAGAACACATTCTCTCCATCATTCATTGAGAAATGAACTTGTCCTGCTTTGCCATGTGTATCACCTGTCATTTTACTGTCATTTAACATAAATTATTACTATTTACATTGGTCCCTTAAGGCAGGGTTTTTGTATGTTTTTTAATCACCAATAGGTCAAGTTTAGAGACAGAAAAGGTATGAACTTAATATTTGTTAAATTAATAGATAAATATTATTCTTCTTTACTTGGGAGGATGTAATACAGATATTGGAATTGGATAGATCTGGATTAAAATTTTCACTCAATTATTTAGTCTACTTGTGTTATTTAGCTTCCTTGAGCTTCAAATCTCCATGTGTAAAATGGAGATCCTAAAGATGACATCAATACCAAGAGTAATACGCATCACATACTGAAGTATCCTAAGAACCTAGCATTCTAGCACCATTTTATTATCCTTAAAACTCTTATATAAATGCACATTACATTTATATAAACCAATTCATCCTCATAAAAATCACAAATTAGATACTACTATTACACAGTTTTAGATAAGTAAATAGAGTTATAGAATGAAACAATGGACTCAATAAAATTTCTTCACAGGTTTAGCACAAGGAATTAATATGTCCAAATAAGCAAAGCACCAAGCACAATGCTCATACACTATACATAAATGCTCAATGTATGTTATTACCACTTCATTTATTGTTGATATACTTCACTTGTAAGAGGGTCTGTTTCAGAGCCCAAAATTCTGCATATAAATTAAGAGGGTAATTATTATTCATCCATTAGATATCAAACATGAACTCATTGGCCAAGAAGCTCCAGTTTTATACTAGCCAAGGGAAGCATGCAATTTGCATTTAGTAAATCATGACTTAGTCATAATGTTTAAGAGGTAGATTAGAAATTAAAAGGACCTGCTAGGTATGCTTGGTATGATGATGTCGAAAATGGGTTAAGGCTTTTAGTCCTCATGACCTTAAATCTCCGAGTGGGGAAAAAATCAAACAAAAGTTACAAAGATTAATCCTAAAATATTCATACAGTCTCCCATCCTCACCACCAAGTTATACTGAAATTTAAAGAAGACAAATCCACGAGATAGAGAGATAGAGTCTGCAGGCAACCATCTCGGATAGTACTTCCGCACATTTCTGTCTTATGAGCAAATTCATAATTGCCCAGTGTTCCAGCTCTCTTTAAGTCACATCATCTGTATGTTGTAAAGCAACTTTGAAGTAAACTCATTTTATCTCTGTCTTTCCATGTGTGTTTCATTTCCTTTAACCACTGGTTTTGAAATCCCTTTGCCTAGAGCTTTCCCATTGGTCTGGGGAGAGCTTCCCCCCAGTGCCCCTCCCCCACCATACTGACTTGCAGGGATGGGCTCTCTTTGTCCTGAGCAGAGACTAGTGATTCAGGAATGGCAACAGACTCATCTCAGCAGCAGCCAGGCCTTTGCTACAGCACATCCCTCCGTCCTTGCAGGGTGAGTTTTAGGAACTGTGCCTCTCACTTCAGGACTGTCCTTACCCCTTTCCTACCTTAGTCTTTCCAGAAATTGGGGGAGGTATTGTTAATGATTACATGAAAGAACAAGAAAGGCATAAAGAGACAAGAAGAAACAGGAAGATGGTGGAAGGGAAAGCATGTGGAAATACTGAAGGTCCTGACTCCGATTTTCATAATTGGATAAACCTTTCACTGTTGCCAAGAAATTTGGAGAGACAAACAAACACTAATGAGCCAATACAAAAACCAAAAAAGTTGCAATATTTAGAGATACTTTTAAATATTCAAAAATGCAGTGACCTATGAGGATCAATATCTGTTTTGCAAGCATTCTTGGTTTCTATTTTAAAATGCTTATTCCTCAAGGGTAGGAGCTTTGGCTGGCATTTCTTTATAACACTGATGCTCATTGCATAGTATGTTTTCGGTAAATGCTTGCTTATTCAATAAATGAATGAAGTTTCAATTCCCACATGAGAAGCTATTGACAATTATCATAGGAAAAGCAACCAATATCTAGGAAGGAAACTCCCTGTCCAAGGGCTTTAAACAGAGAAACCTTATACCAGTGATGAACCTGCACAAAGAATCCGGTATTGATTTTCCTCTATATGCATCAAAAGAAAAATAGGAATCTTGGCTATGTTAAAGAAGTAATACTGGAAGTAAAATAATTGCTCAAAGTTAAAGCAAAGAGAAATTACATATGCACAAAACTCAAGCTAGAAGAAATTAATTACTAGAGAAATATTTTTATACAACATATTTATTAAATAATCATAAATCATCTCGTGAGTCCTAAAATGCACATACATTCTCGCTACATGTACATGGAGGAGAATCTACTCCATGAGGTCACTTGAAAATGCCCCATTCTTTCTGTATGGCCCAGGGAAGTTTCTTTTTTCTTTTCTTTCATTGTTTTTGGTGTGTTACTGCTCAGCCTCAAGCCAGAGTGTTACAAATTTTTGGTTTCTTTTGAGTCTACCTTGAGTGCTTTGTATAACTTGAATTATAGCCCTTTGTCGGATGTAGGGTTGGTAAAGATCTTTTCCCAATTTGCTGATTGCCATTTTGTCCTTTTGACAGTGTCCTTTGCCTCACAGAAACTTGATCATTTTATGAGGTCCCATTTGTCAATTCTTGATCTTAGAGCATAAGCTATTAGTGTTCTGTTCAGGAACTTTCCCCCTGTGCCCATGTGCTCAAGGCTCTTCCCCAGTTTCTTTTCTATTAGTTTCAGTGTGTCTGGTTTTATGAGGAGGTCCTTGATCCACTTGGAGTTGAGCTTAGTACAAGGGGATAAGAATGGATTGATTCGCATTCTTCTGCATGCTAACCTCCAGTTGAACCAGCACCATTTGTGAAAAAGGCTATCTTTTTTCCACTGGATGGTTATAGCTCTTTTGTCAGAGATCAAGTGACCATAGGTATGTGGGTTCATTTCTGGGTCTTTAATTCTATTCCATTGATCAATCTGCCTATTACTGTACCAATACCATGTAGTTGTAAAAAATGGGGTACAGAGCTAAACAAAGAATTTTCACCTGAGGAATATCAAATGGCTGAGAAACACCTAAAGAAATGTTCAACATCCTTTGTCATCAGGGAAATGCAAATCAAAACAACTCTGAGATTTTTTCCTCACACCAGTCAGAGTGGCTAAGATCAAAAACTCAGGAGAAAACAGGTGCTGGCAAGGATGTGGAGAAAGAGGAACACTCCTCCATTGCTGGTGGGATTGCAAGATGGTACAACCACTCTGGAAATCAGTCTGGAAGTTCCTCAGAAAATTGGGCATGATACTACTGGATGACCCCGCTATACTACTCCTGGGCATATACCCAGAAGATTCCCCAGCATGTAATAAGGATACATGCTCCACTATGTTCATAGCAGCCCTATTTATAATAGCTAGAAGCTGGAAAGAACCCAGATGTCCCTCAATGGAAGAATGAATACAGAAAATATGGTATATTTACACTATGGAATACTACTCAGCAATTAAAAGCAATGAATTCATGAAATTCTTAGGCAAGTGGGTGGAACTGGAGAATGTCATCCTGAGTGAGGTGACCCAATCACAAAATAACACACATGGTATGCACTCACTGATAAGCGGATATTAGCCTAGAAGCTTGGAATACCAAAGACACAATCAACATATTAAATGATGTCCAGAAGGAAGGAAGGAGTGGCCCCTGGTTCTGGAAAAGCTCAGTGCAGCAGTGTAGGGGAATGCCAGGACAGGGAAGTAGGAAGGGGTTGATTGGGGAACAGGGGGAGGAAAGAGGGCTTATGGTATTTTCAGGGAGGCAGAATCCAGGAAAGGGGAAATCATTTGAAATGTAAATAAAGAATATATCGAATGAATACAAAACAAAACAAAATGAAAAACAAAATTTTGTTTTCATCTTCCATTTCTCAAGTAGAGAAGCATATCCTTGAACTCTTGAGAGCAGGAAACAAAGAACACAGAAGGCCTTCAGGGTCCAATCACAAATTAAGCTGCTCAAAGATAATCTTTTATTGCTAAATTGGCTTCAGAGCATAACTCTGAGATATTCTATTTTAAGAAGTCCATGTTGTTTCTTTGTCCTACAAAATACTCCCATCTATTGTCTTTGTGTGGTATGAGTTATAGCCCAAAAAGGAGGTGGTGTGGGGAACAAAGCTTTTACTATAGAACCACACACCATGGTATCACAGTTTTCTCTATCCTCTGCCCATACACACTGTTTTCTACTGCATTTAATTTCCAGGAAATGGTTTTATACCAATGTCACTAACTATGACCACTTCATTCTTTTGGAATATCATTAGTTTACTCTATAGGGAACCTCAAAAAATGCTCTACTATTTACAGAAAGTTTATATCAAATAATGATGATGAACATTGTCTTACCAATAGCCATGAGAATAAACCCTTTAGGTGCTGACCTAAGCCATTATACATGGCATATCCATTATATATTCTAACTTGCCTAAGTCTCACAACTACTTCAAGATGTGGGTATTATTATTCCCATTTTAGAGATGAGATAACAGAAACAGAGATGTTTAAAAAATTGTCAATGTCACAGAACAAGTAGTAGAGTATGTGAGGAGTAGCAGTGAATCCAAGTCTTACAACCGTTACAATTTTAAGCCCGTATCATAGGAGTCTATCACACCTTGAGTGCTGTGTAACACAGTGATAAAGTATGACATACTGGTTTGCCGATCATTATGATATAAGCTATGCTCCCCTCTCTGTTGCTCATTGGTTATAGGGTATGTACTCAGGAGTGTATGTAGCTTTTTCTAGATTTCAGAGAAAACTCAGGGAGAGGAAATGTCAGTCTTCCTTGCCATCACCAGGCTTAGCAATTTCATCATTTCCGTTGGTTTCAAGAAGCCAGACAACATCTCGGCACTGAAAAGTACTGTCTGCTCCATTCACTGAGATGGAAGCCGCTTGCCATCCAAAGTTTAAATTATTAATGTACAAGTATTTAAAAATATATCCATTAAGGCTGGTAAAGTTGTGCCTGATTAACAGGCTTTTCATAAATGCACTGACACAAACTTTTTTTTTAAAAAAATTAATTCAGCCTGCAAATGAACATCATCCATTTTGCTATCATATTTTATCAGTCTGTAAAGTGCATTCTCACTTCAGCTTTCAGCTATGAATGCAGAGCACTGTGAAAAATGACAGAATTTTAATGAGGAAGTGAACAACATGCCATCAACACCCTTTTTCCAGTAAAAATGGCACAACATCAAAGTTTTAAATCGTGTTCCCTCCACACCTTTGGACATCTGTGATTCTGTCTGAGTCCTCGAAATCTGCTACATCCATCACCAGGTGCAGCCTTTAAACATGGAGGCACTGTCTACTTCACTGGTTGGCATGGCAACAGTTGTCAAATCATCCCTTGATAATGCTCTTTAATTGATTGTATAAATTATTCTGAGCTATGTGATTGCAAAATGATGTACTGAGGCTCTTAAGTGAGCAGGTCGGCTGCATTCCAAGGTACACCACATTCCCCGCCTTTGCCCGTGAAAACGACCTCCTTAAATTGCCAAAACACTCTGGATAAAGCATAAATAGTAAGTGTTAAAGAATACATTAAGGCAGAGGCATAGGCAGTTGCCTCTTCAAGTGTATGTTAACTTTCCAAAAGCCAACAGGCTGCTATCAATGTGTACTATAAAGCCACTTCTGAATAATCACATATAGAGACTCGTTTATTCAAAGGTATATTGATTATATAAGAATTCAGTAGTTGCTTGCACTAGTAGAGATGTTATAGGTTGCCTGTTATAGGTGTGATACGTTTCCAATCCTCAATGTTATCTTTATTCATTAACGTGCCCTGGGCTTCTTACTCTTGTGATGTTTTTTTAACCATATACTCAGCAGAGAGGGTGTTGCCGTAGAATAGGCTCTCCTGTTGCTTCCATCCTTGGCTGAATGGCCTCCTGGGATTCTGGCATCTCTGCTCCGTTGTGAGAAGCATGGAAGTGCTTGGAAACTATGCCTAAAGCAGCCTGATATTTTCATTTCAATTCTGTTCCCTCCACGAAAATACTCCTTCTAGTATTCTACCTCCTGGAAACGTGAAGAAGTTGAGCATGCTAGCGTTTATATAAATTTATCAGTGAGTGGCTTTTACCATGTAGCTCTCTGTTCCTCAGCTGACATAGTGCTTAGGACCTTAACTGACCTGTCATCTTAGTGAGCGCTCCCAGATATTCTGATATAGTTCACATTTGTGTTAGCCACATGTAGAAAGGTGTGGAAAACTTTAATACTATCAGATCATGGAGCATGTTCCTCCAAAGACACGGATTCAGCTGGTCTGAGGTAGCCTGTACTTTCCTGGAACTTAAGAAATAGAAATTCCCAAATATGTTCCAGGAACAGAGAAGCCTGGAGAACTCAGCATAGGACCAAAATTTTGACTATAAGATGTCCTTACAAGTTGCTATGTCGTTATTTATTTATTTATTTATTTATGATCACCATTTCACATTTATTCATTTAGTCACACTTCTAACATTTACTTATATATTCGTGTCATATATTGCATCCAGCTTTGGAGACATAACAAAAAAATCCAGATATACATTAGACTTCTTTAACAGTTATGACAAGGAGCCTGAGACTGGCACATTATAAAGGATTTGATTTGTATTTGAATGTAGTTGTTCAAGGTTGAGAAGTTCAGGATCTGCTGAGAAAATTGGTTGAAAGCATAATTCTAGTATAGCGAGAACAGGAGAGCAAGCAGGTCTTGGCAGAAGGTCACATGGCAATGGAGGGAAAATTAATCTCGCTGCATAGTCACCTCCTCTCATAGCAACTAATCTCAACCTGTGTTATGGAGCATTTACTCCAAGAACAACATGAAGCCTAGGGAATGACCTAAATACCGCTTAAAGTCTCTTGAACCTCTTCAACCTGTGACATGGAGACCAAAGGTCAACATGAATTCTGGCAACATAAAACCTTTTTCAAAGCAGAGATAAACTTTACATTGAGACTTGTTGTAATACTTAATCAGGAAGCAAATATATATTATGCTTCCTGATTAAGTATATATATATATATATATATATACATATACATATACATATACATATACATATACATATACATATATGTCATATCTAATATATATATATTAGATATGAGAAAGGATTCGGCAGACTTGCTTTATCGAGAGAAACAGAAAACTAAAGAACAATTGCATCCAAGTCTGTGCTGAGATAAGAGCTCAGTGGAAAGGTTCATTTATGTGATTGGAAATGCCTGAACTATTTTGCATAGAAATAATCACCTGTACACACATACTGAAGGATAAGACGTTCCAGGAGGTGAAGAAGGCAACCATGACTTTCTGCTTCCTGATTTCTATGCAGTGTAAGCATCAGCTCCATTTTGCCACTGCCAGAGGCATTGTTGCCATGCTTCTTCAGTACCCAACTGATGAACTGTGCCCTCAAACCCTGTGCCCAAATAAATCCCTTCTTCCTTAAGCTGCTTCTTGTCAGGTATTTCCTCGTGATAATAAAAAGAATAATAGATTTGGAAAATTACCCTACTGAGAAGTAGGGTAGATTCTTAGTGATCAAGTTGTCTTTAGATCTTTGGAACTGGATTAAAGCAAGAAAACAAAAGATTTGGGTGATATTAGCCAAGGAAACCCTAGAGCATTATAAACAGAATAGGACATCTTGGCAAGACTTCTAAAGACAAGAATGCTGATGGTAATATAGACAATAACGGCTAGAGAGTTGAGCTATTGGGAATTGAGCTAGAGATCATTTATGTCACATTCTGGTAACGAACTGGGCTAAATTTTGCCCATGTCCTGAAAATTTGGGGAAACTGAATTTAAAATCATAGGACTAATTTGTTTTAAAGAGGAAAGAGTACAGCCAACCCAGAGAATGGAGCCAACGCATGTTCCAAGTCACTCCTGATCCCATACATTTCCCACTAAGATGGACTGTAATTTTAAATTGTGAACCAAAGTGAGATAGAGAGAGACAGAAAGACAGACAGACCAACAGAAAGAGAGAGAGAGAGAGAGAGAGAGAGAGAGAGAGAGAGAGAGAGAAGAAGGAGAAGGAGAAGGAGAAGGAGAAGGAGAAGGAGAAGGAGGAGAAGGAGAAGGAGAAGGAGAAGGAGAAGGAGAAGGAGAAGGAGAAGGAGAAGGAGAAGGAGAAGGAGAAGGAGAAGGAGAAGGAGAAGGAGAAGGAGAAGGAGAGGGACAGGGAAAGGGGGAGCGGGAGGGACAGGGACAGGGACAGAGAGAGAGGTTCAGGTTAGTTTGGAGACAGGAGAATAGGTTAGGATTTGGGATATGTTGTTCTGAGGTATAGTATAAAGGAAAAAAACATTGTATGAAGAGATAAAGTAAGTAGATAGAGTCAGATGGTTTCAGATAGGGGTCTTTGAAACTAATGACGTGTTGTTGGCCATCTTAAATTGGTTGCTGTCTCTTTAATTCAGTATTCTGACTCCATAGGGAATTCTTGGCCTTGCCTTGTTAGAGCATCCCACAATGGCCCTTTATCTGAGATAACAAAATTCCATCCTGACCTTTAAATGTAGAGTGACAATAAAAGTCTTGAATATGGATAGATTCTAAGAGCTTGGCTTCTCTTCATTTCCTAGCAGCACTGCGTGATGTAACAACCATTTTCCCAAGTAAGTTTCATGAGAAAAGAGTAGTCAGGCATTCGCCCTGAAGATCACATGGAGGGCTTTCTGTGCTTTTGTTTCTTTTATGCTGTTCTTTAAATGCATTTGTTAAATGTTTAATATCTCTTATAGATGCTTTTGGCAAGCCAATTTTTATAAACTTTGTCCATCCTGACTATTATTGCCACATGTTACTTCTGACTTTGAATTTTAGTGTCTTATAAACATTGACATTCATTTGGAACTAGTTCCAAGGATCTTCCAGCCAAGTTACATAGCAAAAGACACTTTAAACAACCCAAATGATTAAGTGTTCATTTGCAATCGAAGAGGCCCAACATTTCAAATAATCAAATTAGATCATATCAGCAAAAAATGTTAAGATAAACTTTGTAAATGACCATGCAACAGAAAATGCAATTTTGCAGGGTCTTTGCACTCAATATATGTTTAAATAATTCGAAAGGAGTAGTCTGATGATTAGTGGAAGAGGCTTTTTTGTTTTTATTTTCGTGTACAGAAACAGTGAGGGCAGTGGGCAAATTGCAATGGAGTCTGGAAACTTCCTTTGTCATGCTTCATGAATTTAAAGCAACAGTAATGATTTCCATTCTCTCCAGCACCTTACTTTCCAAAAGGGACTCTGTAAACAATCACACACACACACATACACACACACACACACACACACACACACACACACACATTCACATACACACACCACACACAAACACACATGCACACTCATAAGCATACACTCACATGCACATGCATACTCATAAGCACACATACATATACTTTCTCAAATATCAGAGTACAGTTTAATCCCATTATTCAGAGGACAGCAGCTCTTAGGTAAAGCCTGAGGAAAGTACTAGAGTCAGAGATAAGAAACAGCTAGTGACTGGGAGAGAAGACACTCTTTTACATCTTGTCCCACTTCAGAGACTTGTTTTAATGGTAATATTAAGATGGTGACTTCAGCTATTCTTAACTGGTTATGAACAAAACTATAAACCTGACATCTCCCATAATTTCCATAATTTTCCTTGGGGCAATATCACTCCTCTGTGAAAAACAACTTTGAAAAGTTGCATATATATATATATATATATATATATATATATATGCAGAAAAATAACATTCTCCACCTAAAATTGCATTTATTGACAAGCATATCATACGAGAAAAGAACCTCACTTTGTGTAGACATCTGGAATGGAATGCAGGAATTATCTTTTATATTCAACAAAATAATGTACCAAATTATCTCCATTCACTCTCCACTTTCAGACTGCACTCAACAGGCACATTGTACATGAAATACCAGCAGTTAGAGAAAAACTGTGGAGAAAGAAAGCCTGGAGTTGACACATGTGCAGAAGTGGAGCATGCTATCTGGTCTACCACGGCACAATGCACACTGGGGATGTTTTTTGTAGCGATGCCTTCATTGGAATCATTAAGTGTAACATTGTGAGCTCTTAGGGAGAACACGACTTCTAAAAGAAGCATGTATAGGAATTTCTCCCAGGGTGGGGGGAAATCCCATTCATTTAATGAATAGTTTCTGAGTGATTACTAGTTGTCAAACACTAGGACTACAGAAAGTTTATTGTACACTTGGGAATATAGATAGTGAAGTGACTATAACACAGTGTAGCAGCAGCTAACGTTTATTTTTGTGTGTGTTTCCATGATAAATGATTTTTTATCTTGTTTAATTTCATAGAACCTAGCAGGTTCTTATAGAATTTCTGTTTTTATTACAGTATCTATTATAGTTGTTATTGTCATTCCATATTATAGATGAAGAAACTGAGATCCAAGCACTCTAAATGTCACTGAGCTCGTGCAGCTGACAACTGGAAGAAGAGCAGTGCTCATCTAAGAAAAAGCGTGACTGAATTTTTTTAAATAAAAGCTAGTTTCTGCGAAGTGGAGTGGTGCTTTAGTTCATAGAATTTATTTTTGTACAACATCGCAGAAAAGCATGTACTACACAAATATTCAATACATTTTCAGAGTTTGTTTTAAATATCCAGAGGTTGTGCATTGTGGCGTATAACTATAACTTGGGAGATTATGAGTTCAAAGTCAGCCTGGACTGCATAGAGAGATTCGGTTTCCTACCTGCTGCTTCTTAAATAACAATAGATATTGCTCTTTGAGAAGGTGAAGAAAATTACTTTGCTTTATAAACTTCCATCTCAGTAAAACAATTATTCATCTAAAGTAGACTGCAGAGGCTGCTGTGATTAGTGGGGTCCAGAAACTAGAGATGATACAAGCTTAAACCCAACTCTCAGATTCCAGGGATCACCCTAGAGTTTGCTTTGAGGCATTCCTGGATTCCAATCATATATTTGTTTCTTGACTGTTGAACAAGCATTTTAGCATCTTATTTATTATTCCTCTTTTGGGTAAATGAAAAAATAGTATAATTAAAGAAAACATTTTATGACACAATTCAGTGTAGAGTGAGGAACTAAATGGTAGTTGTCGTGACTATTGCTATAAATTTAATGAGGATTGGGGAAAAGAAGATTGGCTTTGAGTCTATTTTCCTACTACCTGTCAAGATTTATTGCAGTAGCTTAGCAGATACATATTATATATAATATTTGTACAAACACACACACACACACACACACACACACACACACACGTGTGCAAGATAAAATTGTGTGGACAAGCCAAGGAATGGAAGCCCATCAGATTGCTCTTTGTTTTTATGGGTTTGTTTTGTTTTGTTTTGTTTTGTTTTGTTTTGTTTTGTTTTTTGGTGTAGTAGTTAGGGTCATGTAGCTGATGACACATTAAATGGTTCTGGAGTCTAATTTGTTTTCTTCTTTTGGGAACATAACAGAGAGATGCCTCAGCTAACTGATTAGAGATAGCAAGGCATTATGCTGGTATCAGTTTTCAAGAGGAACCAGTTCACAGTCAACCAGTGGACTGAGCACAGTGTCCCCAATGGAGGAGATAGAGAAAGGACCCAAGGAACTGAAGGACACTACAGTCCCATAGGAAAAAAAGCAGTACGAACTACCCAGTACCCCCGAAGCTCCAAGGGACTAAACCACCAACCAAAGAGTACTCATGAAGGGACCCATAGCTCCAGCTACATATGTAGCAGAGAATGGACATCAATGAGAGGAGAAGACCTTGATCCTGTGAAGGCTTGATGTCCCAGAATAGGGGAATGCCAAGACAGGGAAGCAGGAGTGGGTGAGCAGGGGGAGGGGGGAATGACATAGAGGGTTTTCAGAGGGGAAAAGGAGGAAAAGGAATAACATTTGAAATGCAAATAAAAAATATCTAATTAAAAAAAAGAGAAACCAGTTCAGAACTTGGTCTTAACACACTTATGAGCACAGCTTTTTTGGTTTGGAGCCTTGAAAATATGCCTTACTACACAGAAGACCTGTTATAACTAGTCTTTGTATGAGTAAGTCTGGTAGAGAGTTCAGATTCAATCATTCCTGGAGTGTTGGCAATCAGCAGTCATGGCCTTCCCCTTGTCTTTGGCTCTTTCCATGATGCATGACGACTCCAGGGCCTGGCTTCTGCTGCCAAAAAGTGTCAGTGCTATAAATATGTTATTTGGCTTCTCTTCCTGTTTTATTTTTTCCCACAACCAGAGTCTGTTTCATGAAGCATCAGTGCTAGGCATCCATGAGATGACTGTACATGATATGGACCAAAAAATACCTTTATGTTTATTCTTAGGTGAAAATGTTCTTATTTTAAGTGAGGACCCAAGACCTGGTGATGAGTCATTGGTAGATTAAATCAAATGAATTGTGCATATAGCAACCAACATTTTCATATTTCAGAACTCTCCACATTTTAAAACTCCTCCACCTCCATGCCTCTGAATAGTTGTAGATAGATCATGATTCAAATAAGTCGAAGAGAGATCATAGTCAAACTATCCTATATATTTTATGGGGGGCTTTGATGACTGTAGATGACAAACCATTCATTGTTCTGCCTTCATGGTAGCCTCCTAGCTGTTTCCTGTACACACCAAAACATGCCACAGCTTTACAATGATGGTTTCTTCTTCCCAGAAAATAATTACCATAGCTCTACCTACAGTTTATATTAATTTTAGTTTACTATTAATTTTTTTGCTTTGTGCCCTTGCTGTCCCTGACTACTCTGCCCACCCTATCCTATCCTTTATTGGTCTGAAGTAGTTTGTGCTCTAGAAATTTTTCCAATGTCTGTCATGAATGCATAAACCTACATTTTGTTCTCTGATAAATGTCCTGTACCTACATAAATGTTAACTATATATGCTGAATCCCTATTCAATATATATCCCGAGCAGATTCTGGTATCCAATCAATCTGTACAGCACTCATTCAAAGCACCCTCCCTTGTCCACTAGAAAGGCATACTATCTATTTCTTTAAGGTATAGGTCAGCAATGATTATATTTATAATCCACTGAAAAATCATGACTAGGTACACACATCGTAATGGTTCTCATGAATTGTTAAATTCATGAGGCAAATCAGTAGGGAATTCCACATCTTTGATTTTTTTTCTAGTTGACTTTATTTACACAGTTAAATAGCCTTCCCAGCCCTACAAGACAATTGGTGGTTGCTAAATCCTTACAAAGTCTTTGTTTAGTTCTTAACACCATTGTGTATTGTTTTGCTAATAACTATATACCGAATCCCTTGCTGCTCTAACCTTCCTCCAGCCATCCCCACACCCCAGCACTTCAGATTTGCTTCTCTTCACGGCCAAAATTTATCTTCTGTATTACCTTTATTTGGGACTTTAGTGAACCCACAAGATTACCATTTTCATTAGGGTTGGATGCAATACCTAATCAGTATCTTGTAGTAATTTAATGACCCCACTGAATGGGAGCTATTCTTGCAAATTGTTCCAGTTGGTATTAAATGGGACTCAGTCTAAACCCAAGTCTTTGACTCACCCCTGGATACCTATTTGTCACACTCAGTCTATTACTGTTTATCATTTTTCCTGTTTATATTCCTCTCACCCATTTCCCATTTGTGTGCAGGTTTTTTGTGAGCCAGTCAATTTTAACTTCAGTCTTAAAGCAAGATTGCACAAGTTTCAATTAAGTATTTTTCTAATGTGCAAATGTACAGTACCTACTATAAGATTTCCTTAGTGCTCTAATTATGTAACAAAACTGAAAGGAAATCAATCAAGCTCCCCTGGCTATTAGAACCCCATGCCCTTGTGCTGTTTATTGCTTATTGCGTGTTCTCTGGATTTTACAGAAACAGATTTCCTTTTAACTATACTTCTATTTTGACAAGCAAACCTTTATCATGTCTCCTCTCCCTCCCCCAGAAAACCAAAGTAGGCTTACATTTTCCTTTTTCTTTGTTTTATTCCAGTCATGGCTGACTTTAAAGTGATATTTAACATGGGATGATAAGCACTTTTCTGACAAAAAATATTTTCATTCAAATTATTAGTTATTTATAATACATGAAGTCAGATTAATCTAATCCATCAAATATTTTTTTACAGTTCCTTTGGAAAGGATGCTCTATGTGATGAAAGAGAATCACAGTTTTAGATTTTGGGGTTTATTGGTCTTTTCATGAAGAAAAGTTAAAAGCGTTGTCCAACTTATTAGTTTGTTTTAGCTCCTGGAAGATGTAACCACAAATTTTGTGGTTTAAAGCCACGACTTTTTACTGTTCTTTGGAAAGCCTCTGTGAGATATCTGTAGTGAAAATCTCACTGTCTGGTCTTTCTTGATGTCTGGCTGTGGCTGTGCCTCTGTACTTTGCCCCTTCCTACCAGAGGGCAGTTCATGTGTCTTCTCTGTATCCTCTTGTTTGTCAAACACTCTGCCTTTTTTGGTAAATAAACTGACTAACCACTGGGTTTAGATACTATCCTCACTTAGCATAAACTAATCTAAGTGTGACTATATCTATATACTGTTTTTTGTCTGAGTAAGGTCATATTCCCAGGTAGCAAAGATTTTTGTCCTTATCAATTCATATTTTGAAAGATAAGATGTTGCTAATTATAGACAAACCCTCTAGATTCTGTCTCTTTATCTATATACTTTGAAAATATACCAAGAAAAAAGGGTATTGTTTCCTGTTTCTGGCCTGTTTTCTTACCCAAGAGACCCCCCAAAATAGGTTATTTTCAGTAATGAGTAATTTAAATTTTTCTAATTTTTTTCTATTTAGAAGCACTCTGATTCTAGAACTGAGAACCAAAATCTAAAAGGCAAAATAACCTTCAGGTAGCAATTGCAGAGGCAGAAGAAGGAAATATATGCCTCAAATACTCTGAAACACAGTTTTAAAATTCTTTTCTTCTTCTTTGAAAGTACTTAGGATAAAGAAATGAAAAGGTGGAGAAGAGGAGAGGAGAGAAGAGGATAGGAGATGAGAGGGGAAGGATGGGGAGGAGAGGGGAGGGGAGGGGAAGGGAGGAGAGGGGAGGGGTACCCATTCCGACTCTGGCTAATTGTGACTGGATTTCTGACAGAGTGGTTAGATAAATGGAAGACATGAGTTCTGTGAAGAATTGTGAAAATTTCAAATGAGCCTCAGGAGCACCAATACAGTTTTAACCATTGAGGAACTCACAATAAGAGATCCAAAATCAGAACTGTGTTGGTAAAGTTAACTATATTAAACAAAATTAGCCCTGACAAGAAGTGTTTAATAACTTGCATTTTGTAACACAAATGGTATAGCTACCGGTTTAGGAATCCATGACAATTTCAGAGGTGACTTTTGTAAGCCAGGCTGAGTTTATTCCAGAACACCACTTAATCCTTTAACCTGTTTTTTATATGAATGTGCCGATGAGCCTGGGTATCATATAGAAGATAGATATTAATTTGGCTAGATTATAGGTTAAAATATGGATGATACACAAAAGGAAACATTTCCTGTCACCAAATTCAATTTGTATTTTCAAATCTAAAAATTCAAAGGCCATAGCAGGGGCCAGAGAGATGGCGCAGATGTTTCAGAAGCAGGTAGGGCTGAATTCAAACCATAAGCAGCCTTGTAAGAATGTGCACATGGGTATATGCTTGCCTGTAACCACAGCACTGATTGGAGGTAGAGATGCTGGTAACACTGGCGTTTGCAAACTCCTTGCCTAGCTGCAGATTCTGTGAGAGAAGGACACTCAAAAATTTCCCCTGACCTCGATATGCAAGCACATGGACACATAATTTGCCACCTATGTACATATGCACTCACAAACATACAGGTTAGAAGACATAAAATTATTTACTAGTCCAAAAATTACATTTCCTGATGTTGATGAAGAAGCACTGACATGGGATACTCATATGCTCTTTGTGCCCTTACATGAGTAAAAAGAAAAATCAATAACTTTTACTGGAATGTTTGAAATGTTTCATATTGTAATTATTTTATGCCTTTTAAGGTGAGATTAAGTTTTCTGACTAAAAAAATACACCATACTTCAACATCAACACACATCCAAGTATGGAAGGGAGAAGTTCCAAACTTCCACCTCCTAGATGAAGATGTACAGAAAATTAATGGCTTCTAAGAGAGGGGAAATAAGTCTCCAAAGATGAGCCACCTAATAGGTTGGTTATCTAATCCCAATTGCTCACCCTTAAAACATATACATATATGCAACACTAAATAGACTAAATGCATTCATATATTTATATCATATATATATCAAATATATGTGTGTGTGGATATATATATATATATATATATATATATATATATATATAGAGAGAGAGAGAGAGAGAGGTTGAGAGAGAATTTGAGAGGTTGAGAGGGCACGGACTGAACATGCAGGGATCTGGAAGGGAGAATTGGGATATAAAATGATATAAAAATAGCACTCACATAGGAAATTCTCAAATAACATAATAAAACATATCCAACTATTTTTTTATCATTTTTTTTTATTTTCTATATTCTTTGTTTACATTCCAAAGGCTTTCCCCTTTCCCAGGTACCCCCCACCATATGTCCCATAATTCCTCTCCCCCCCCATGCTATTCCCCACTCTTTCCCCCCCCCACGATTTCTCTGTTCTGGGTCTACAATACTGGATCCAATCTTTACAGGCCCAGGGTCCTCTCCTTTTTTTCTTCTTGAGAGTCATTTGACTTGCTAATTGTGCCTTGAGTATTTAGGGCTTCTGGGCTCATTAATATCCACTTATCAGTGATTGCATTTCGTGTGTATTCTTTTGTGATTGGGTTAGCTCACTTAGGATGATAGTTTCCAGATCTAACCATTTACCTACAAATTGCATGAATTCATTATTTTTAATTGCTGAGTAGTACTCCATTGTATAAATATACCACATTTTCTGTATCCATTCCTCCTTTGAGGGATATCTGGGCTCCTTCCAATTTCTGGCTATTATAAACAAGGCTGCTATAAACATAGTGGAGCATGTGTCTTTGTTGTATGCAGGGGAATCCTCTGGGTATATGCCCAGGAGTGGTATGCCAGGGTCCTCTGGGAGTGGCATGCCCAATTTTCTGAGGAACCGCCACACTGATTTCCAGAGTGGTTTTACCATTTTGCAATCCCACCAACAGTGGAGGAGTGTTCCTCTTTCTCCACATCCTCGCCAGCACTTGTTGTCTCTCGAGTTTTTAATCTTAGCCATTCTGACTGGAGTGAGGTGGAATCTCAGGGTTGTTTTGATTTGCATTTCCCTGATGACTAATGATGTTGAACATCTCTACTAGACAAGGCTGTCCTCTCTCTCCATATCTTTTCAATATAGTACTTGAAGTTCTAGCGAGAGCAATCAGACAACATAAGGAAGTCAAAGGGATACAAATTGGAAAGGAAGAAGTCAAAGTATCATTATTTGCAGATGATATGATAGTCTACTTAAGCGATCCAAAAAACTCCACCAGAGAACTTCTACAGCTGATAAACAACTTCAGCAACGTGGCTGGTTATAAAATTAACTCAAGCAAATCAGTAGCCTTCTTGTACTCAAAGGACAAGCAGGCTGAGAAAGAAGTTAGGGAAATAACACCCTTCACAATAGCCACAAACAACATAAAGTACCTTGGCGTAACTCTAACCAAACAAGTGAAAGATCTGTATGACAGGAACTTCAAGTCCCTGAAGAAAGAAATCGAAGAAGACCTCAGGAGATGGAAAAATATTTCTTGCTCCTGGATTGGCAGGATCAATATAGTAAAAATGGCCATCTTGCCAAAAGCAATCTACAGATTCAATGCAATCCCCATCAAAATCCCAAATCAATTCTTCATAGATCTAGAAAGAGCAATTCTCAAATTCATCTGGAGCAACAAAAAACCCAGGATAGCTAAAACTATTCTCAACAATAAAAGGACTTCTGGGGGAATCAATATCCCTGACCTCAAGCAGTACTACAGAGCAATTGTGTTAAAAACTGCATGGTATTGGTACAGCAACAGGCAGGTAGATCAATGGAATAGGATTGAAGACCCAGAAATTAACCCACAGACTTATGGTCACTTGATCTTTGATAAAGGAGCCACAACCATCCGGTGGAAAAAAGATAGCCTTTTCAACAAATGGTGCTGGTTCAACTGGAGGTCAACATGCAGAAGAATGCGAATTGACCCACTCTTATCTCCTTGTACTAAGATCAACTCCAAGTGGATCAAGGACCTCCACATAAAACCAGACACACTGAAACTATTAGAAAAGAAACTTGGGAAGACCCTGGAGGACATGGGCACAGGGGTAAAGTTCCTGAACAGAACACCAATAGCTTATGCTCTAAGATCAAGAATTGACAAATGGGACCTCATAAAATTACAAAGTTTCTGTAAGGCAAAGGACACTGTCAGAAAGACAAAACGGCAACCAACAACGTGGGAAATGATCTTCACCAACCCCACATCCGACAGAGGGCTAATATCCAATATATACAAAGAACTCAAGAAGTTAGACCCCAAAGAACCAAATAACCCTATCAAAAAATGGGGCACAGAGCTAAACAAAGAATTTTCACCAACTATTTTTTAAAAAGATTTATTTATCTATTTTATATAAATATGAGTACACCACCATTGCTCTTTTCAGGCACACCAGAAGAGGGCACCAGACCCCATTAGAGATAGTTGTGACCACCACATGTTTGCTGGAAATTGAAGTCTGGACCTCTGGGAGAGCAGTTGGTGTCCCTAACCTCTGAGCCATCTCTCCAGGCCCCATATCAAACTCTTTAAAGCCCTTTACATTCTCTCTTCCTTTTCCTGTTCTAAAAGCTCTTCTATAAGCTTCCCATATAGTTTTCCATTGTTTTACTTAGTGAAACTTCCACTGTACTCGACTTTGAGTTGGTTTTCTTTCCCATACTTCTTACTATTGTCCATCACCTCATTTATGTCAAGACTTCTCAGATATAGTCTTCCCTTAGGGCCTTCTCTGATGACCTTACCCAGAACAATGTTGATTCCATCACTCTCAATTCAATCACCCTACATTATTTTTCCTTCACCATATATCACTATGCAGCATTTTATATTATTATCAACTTGCTCCATTCTCATAATGTATAATATTGGCCTACAGAGATTCTAATTATCTTATCCACTGTAGCACTGCCATATCTAGAAAACTGTTGATGCAGGCACTCAATAGATATTTATTGTAACTATAAATGAATGAATAAATGGATGTATTAACAAATCCTGAAATATCTTTGCTGATTTACAACTACTGTCATGATTTAGTCTTTCCAAGGCCTGCTTATTACTAAGTGGATATACACAATTAATTTAATGAATCCATTAATGAAGAGTATTTAAGCAATTTGGAGTGTCTCCTCTTATATTGCATAAGCTTACATACTCATCTTTAAATGCCTATTTATCCCCAGATTAACTATCTGTAACCTAAATTCTTGGCCAATGGATATACACATAACTTATTAATGGGTAGTTCTGAGTTATTTATGGATTTTTTTATGGATTATAATTTTTTCAAAAAAAATCTTCCATTTTTCAAAAGAAAATTTACAAACAAATCAGTCTTGATAGGCATTTTGATATTTTAATGATATTATGGGTAATTTGAACCTAAAGTTAGTCTTATACTTGATAAGAAATACTAGAATTTCCATTTTTATTAAGAATAAGGCTGAGACATTCAGTAAAGATGATTGAGCTGAATGATGCAAGACTCCAGAGAAGGTTGATGATGCCTGAACTCAGGACCATTACACACATGGATGTGCAGTTGTATGCCTTGCAAGAATATGTAGGAAAGATCACACAATAGACATCAAATTGTGTATTCTATATGAAGATGTTTTAAAGGTTGCAGAAGAATATGCTATTCTAACAAAATAAGGGTATTATAAATCTCTGGTATACAAAACTAGAAAACAAAAAAAGTTCTTTCAAAGATGTATGTCTTATTCTGATTTGCTCAAAAGTACAATATGGCCAAGTACTGAATTCAAAGCAATATTTAAGAATATTGAAAATCATGCTACAGCTGCCTGTGGCTATGGGGAAGCAAGTTCACCTGGAATGAGAGCTGGGACTGAAATAGAACAGGTGGGCAGGAGAAATAATGAGCCAAGACAACATTTTTCTGATCAAGTCTCAAGGTTTGATGGGTAGCTTCAAATCTGAAGGTGGGGGAAAAACCCTTCCTCCAAAAGGCTGGGAACTCATCCACAAAACAGTTTTGACTGCCCAGCAGGTACCTGGCTCCTCTCAGGAAACTGCAGATCCTTGGAGAATACTAGGTCCAAAAGCCCCACCCTAGGTGGGCAACTGTGGAAAATACCAAGGTCCGAATTCTCCCCCATCCCAGTTCAAAGGCTGGGGGAAGGGCACATCTTGCTTTCTACTGATGGGAACCAAATAGAGCCAAGGACAGAAATGGATCATTGATGGTCATTGGTATCCATTAGACTCATTAGACTAATGAGTCATAAGGACAGTTTCCTCTGCATAGTCTGATGCCTATCAACTGACAACTGCCTATCAACTGACAGCTGAATGTCTTGTGTTAGAAGTGGGGCTTTGCCAGGCTTTGATAATGTTGAGAGTTAGCTTTTCATCTCCCTAGAGTATGAAATAGTCTATTTGACAGAGGATGGGATCCTTGACATGAGCCAGATTGTGTGTAGGAAGAAATCTTCTCCATGTCTGTTGCTAGATGAAATAGAATGGTTGTGTGACACACATTTTTTGTGAAAATCAAGCAATAATAAATGCATAGTGTTTTTAAATATACATGACTCTGTATGTTTATGGAAATGTACACTGGGTATAAAAGTCTCTAGAACAAATTTAGGCTCTTAAAGAGAACAGAATAATTTGCTAGAAATGAACAAGACTAAAATAACTGTGTGATGGCCACAAGAAAAGAAAATTGATTCAGATAGAAACAAAAATGAACAGTTATAGCAGTATATAAATATCTAACTTTAAAAGAAAATGGCCTTTATTGTCCCAAACTCCAAGCTCCTCTTGTTTGTCAGTTTTCTGTACATGAAAATGACGGATCCATGGTGTATTGGGGTTAGGAGATCCCTTGTCACTTTATCACCATACAAGGGTTAGTGTTAGAGAAATCTGAAGCTTCAGATATTTGGAGCAAATCCCAAGAAGCAAATATCTTATTTTTATTTTTTTCTACAATATATTGATATTCTTGCTGTGTTCTTGGGAATGAACTTCCTTCTTAAACATTTTGATAAATGATTCTAGCATTTAAATTCACAAAGCCAAGCATGGCTTAACTTTTTAGGAGTTATTAGTAATAGAGGTCCCAGAAGCATATAAAGTGTGATAGGATATTATGCCTTCGTTCTTGATTGTCCACCATAACACATTGTTAATTCTCTATTGCTGAAGACATTACACACTTTAGATTGAGTCCATAGGTAAGTCAATGTAAAAGTGACCAGGAAGTTTTCTCACATCTGGTTAGCTTTCATAGTGCTGGAAGGTGCTGTGCAAGCTACTGGAGGTGGGATGGAAGACATCAATGGTCAAAGTCAGTCCCAGACCTATATAGTACCATTCTGATGTTCTAGGTATATGTCCCCTGGTGAAATAGTAGCTTGACTGTTATGGGAGTGATCAATTGCTTTCTAATTAGATTTGAGACTTTTTGAATAGAAGAAAATTTATATTTAACACTGTCAATCTAGTAAACGAATGAAAACAGTTGGGAGGGAAGACAGCTGTTCTAGGTGTGCCAAGAGGTCTACCTATGGTTGCTGTTTTCCAGACTTGTCATGTTGTGAAATTAATTTCTAAATATCTATGTTTACATTTATATGTTTTTATAGCTCTCAACTTTAGTTAGAGAAGCTTCCTATTGTAGAGAGTCATAACTCTTCAAAGTAACAAGAACAAGTGACCATGAGGTGAATGCTCACATAGAGAGAGGATCTATAGAATTCCCTTCCAAGGCTCAGAAAGCACTGCAGAGGAGAATAGAGAAATAATGCAGAGCCAGGGGTTGAACAGAACAATTCTAGCATGATCAGTTAGAGGCTTCCAAGGCCCATGCCCAGCTGAGAAGCTATTGGAAGTTAGTTATTGGTAGGAAACAGAGCAGATTTCTTTGGAAGTTTAGTCCCTTCTTTATAGAATACCCATGCCCCAATGGTCGGTCTTACCAATCTGCATATGTACAATAGTAATTGAACTCAGTAGGTTCTTTAAAAAAATAGTATGAATTTGGGAAAGGAGTATCCTGGAGAATTTGTATGTTTGCGATATATTTTGTACACATATAAAATTTTCAAAGAATAAATTAAAATATTATTTAAAACACACTGTATAGACTTTTAAATTTTATTCTCAGAGTTCTCATTTAATGTTAAAAATATTGTAATATTTTTATGTGTTTCCTAAGACAGTCTCATTTTGCTATACTTGCTTAGGAGTCTTGATCTTCTTGCCAAAGAGTCCCAAATGCTGGGATTATAGTTGCAAGCCAACATGTACAGCTGAAACAGTGTAGTAGTTTTAAATAACAATCATCACAAACTCAAAGGAAAAAAAACATGTGATCATTTCATTAGATGCCTAGAAAGCATTTGACAAAATCCAATACCCCTTCATGATAAAAGTCTTTGAAAGATCAGGAATTCAAGGCCTAAACCTAAATATAGTAATAGCAATATACAGTAAACCAATAGCCCACATCAAATGAAATGGAGGGAAACATGAAGCACTAGACAAGGCTGCCTACTCTCTGTACCTATTCAATATAGTATTCGAAGTCCTATCCAGAGCAATTAGACAACAAAAGGATACTAACTAGAAAGGAAGAAGTCAAAATATCACTATTTGCAGATGATATTATAGTGTACTTAACTGATTCAAATTATATTCATCAATTAAAATTAAACATAAAACATTGTGACTTGTGGGAATGTCAGTCAAATGTTGAAAAAAAATATGTTTTTGATCATATATTCCACAAATGCTAGGCATCTCATGTGAAGTGTTTTGTGGCTCTTATAAGAGGTGAGAAAGAAACGTGAACTACTGAGTAACGTCTATTTATTTGCTTCTCATAGCTTATAGAAATAGCACAGGCTTGCAACAAAATAAATGGGGTGTGAAAACATCATTGGGGGAGAGTACAAGAACAGTAAAGTGGGAGGGGGTGGATGCGGGAACAGGGGGAGGGAAAAGGACATGTGGGACCTTTGGGGGTGAGGAACCAGAAAAAGGGAAATGAATTGTAAATATAGAATATATACAATAAAAAAAATCAAAAAAAAAAGAACAAATATAGGATCTGGATAACAGTGAGTAGTAGAGTCTATAAGTAATATGGACAAAATTAATACTTTGTATAGAGAAGATTCATTTTATATTGGATATATTCTTTATTTACATTTCAAATGTTATCCCCCTTTCTCAGTTGCCCCATCTCATCCTCACTTTCCCTACTTCTATGAGGGTGTTCCTCGATCCACCCCACTCCCAGCTTCCTGCCCTTGAAGTCCCTACATTGGGGCATCAATTGAGCCTTCATAGGACCAAGGACCTCTCCTCCCATTGATGCCTGACAAGGCAATCCTCTGCTACATCTGCAGCTGGAGCAATGTGCATTCCTTGGTTGGTAGTTTAATCCCTGGGAGCTCTAGGGGGAGGAGGTCTGGATGGTTTGATACTGTTGTTCTTCCTAAGAGGTTGCAAACCCCTTCAGCTCCTATAGTCCTTTCTCTAATTCCTCCATTGGGGATCCTGTGCTCAGTCCAATGGTTGGCTGTGAACATCTGCCTCTGTATTTGTAAGGTTCTGGCAGGGCTTCTCAGGAAGGAGCCAGCCATATCAGGCTCCTTTCAACAAGCATTTCTTGTCATTCATGATAGTGTTCTTAAACTCTAGGTTTGAGCTGTACTTTACAAGGGGTGGAATTCTTCAACTCCTGAGATGGCACAGACACTGACTTGTAGAATTGAGCAGAGCATAAACTCCATTTTTCTAATAACCAACTCAAATAGAGCCAATGATCTAGATGGTATAGGGAGATTGAGTGCAGGGAGGGAAAAGGAAGAGAAAGCCTGGTGATGTCAGATGGAGTGCTAGAGACATGAGCACATGTATTGTCTTTAACTTTCTAAACAATGGGAAATTGTTTTCAGTTGTTACATTAGTAAGGGTATCACAGAGGAATAGAACCACCAGGGGAAAAAGTATCAAGTGATGATGGAGGCTGAGAACCCCCATGATTTGCCACTGGCAGGCTGGGGAACTCAAGAAAGACTGGTGCACATGTTAAAGTCTAAGTTTGAAGGGCTGCCAATGATGTAAGTCTGCTTAAAGGATGGTAGAAGCCCGATGGCATGTGGCAAAGAGTAACCCAGAGTCAATTCATCCTCTGTCTTTGCATTGTGTTCAGACTTGAACAAACTAGATAATGTCTGTATCCACATGGGGAGGACAAACTGCTTTCCTCAGCCTGCCAATTCAAATGCTATCTCTTTCTAGAGACATATAAAAGTATATATATGTACATATATATGTATATATTATATATATATATTTCTATTTCTTTCATATGGTTCATAACATACAGTGCCTCAAATCACATTTTTATTCAACTTTACAGTGGCTGGTTCAATAGAATCACACTCCAAATTTGAATTTTGTCATAGGGTGTCCACTGCTGTGAATTGACACCATGAGCAAGGCAACACTTAAAAAGGAATATATTGAATTATATACATATATAATATATAAATATATATTACACAAATATATATACATATATATGTGTGTATATATATATACATATATATATGTGTATATATATATATATATATATAAAGTTATATTCCAAGTAACTGTTGAAACCATTGTAAGGCAAAAGAGAATTAATTATTCTTAACCTTTACCACACTTCAGTTTGTAGCACAGTGCTGTAAGACACAAAAATTCTTTTCCCTTCATCTTGGTATAGCTGACTTCTAACTTCAGCTTGATGCCACATTTCAGTATCACCAGACGGGACTGCATTATACATTGCTAATTCAGGACAATCTGTGATGGCATGAATATGCTTGGCCCAGAGACTGGCACTATTAGGAGGTGTGGCCTTGTTGGAGGAAGTGGGTGACTCTCGGGTGGGCTTCAAGAGATCTTCCTCCTAAGTCCCTAGAAATCAGTCTTCTACTGTTTGCCTTTAGAACAAGATGTAGAAATCTCAGCTCTTCCAGATCCATGCCTACCTGGGCCACTGCCATGCTTCTTGCCTTTATGATAATGAACTGAACCTCTGAACCTGTAAGTTAGCCCCAATTCAATAAATTCCTTTTTAAGTGTTGCCTTGGTCATGGTGACACTTCACAGCAGTGGACACCCTATGACAAAATTGAACCAGCCATTGTAAAGTTGAATAAAAAGGTGATTCGAGGCACTGTATGTTATGAACCATATGAAAGAAATATAAACAAAAGTTTTCATGGACTTTATTGTCCTCTGAGACCAGAGTATGTGATGGGATTGAGGATAAAAGAAAGATGAACTTGAGAAGAAAAGGAAGTTAGAGCCCCAGGAAGACTAGATATTAGGCAAATATTGCTGGATGCAGTAGTATGTGGGTGATCAGCTGGATTCTCTGGTCAGTTGTTGGATGGAGAACTATTGAGGGGAGTAAGAAGAAAGAGCTTATAGACCTGAGATGGAAGAGAAAGATTTTCATATTTCTTCAAGTTTCTTATGACTCACATAATAAAAAATTGAAAAAAAAAAGGAAAATCAGACAAGAGCATGTACAGAGGTGCTTGATGTTGAATGTTTAGAACCCTGGCTGCCATCACTGGTGGTATCTGCAGAGTGTAAAACAGGTGCTCAGTGCTCTGCACTTTTTCCTCGGACATTTTAGTTGACATTTGCATTCTAGTTCTTTCCCTAAATTGGGCTTCTTGAGGGCCAGCAACATGCTTCTCTCTGATCTTTCATATGAAATATGAGTTAGTGTCCAGCTGTGCTAGGTCTTTAATCCTGTCTATGGCACTGAAGGCAACAAAGGAAATAATATTGATTTAAGATTTGAATAGTCTAAGCCAGGATACTCTAAAAACTCACTACGATGATGATATTATCTAGCTAAAATCATAGAGAGCATGATCTTTTATTCAACAAACCAAGCAGAATTGAAACAGGAAACATCTCTATACTCACATTTAAGGTTTTCATCTCTCCTTTTTTTCTTTTTTCTTTTTGGTTTTTCCGAGACAGGGTTTCTCTGTGTAGCCCTGGCTGTCGTGGAACTCACTCTGTAGACCAGGCTGGCCTTGAACTCAGAAATCCACCTGCCTCTGCCTCCCAAGTGCTGGGATTACAGGTGTGCGCCACCATGCCTGGCAGGTTTTCCTCTCATACAGGAAGGCAGAGGTGCAGGACAAAGCCTGTTTCTCCATCACAGAGCAGATGGTAGTGACAAAGATCCCATCTCCTCAATATCCTTTATTAACATCTATTTTGAAAAGAGAAAATGTGACTGTCACTCTCTCAACATTGTATTGTTATGCCTTCTTACTGTGATGGGATATTGAAAGCAGATTATGCGTCTCCTCCATTCTTATACTTTGAAACAAGTACAAGAAGCTCCTGTGGTGGAAGGTTACTCACCAAGAGTCCTGGCTCTGCCTTAGAGCATAGGCTGTCCTTGACACTTTATGACCATATGACTTGTGTTGACTAGTAGTTGTGAGTGGGAAGGATATTGATTCTTTCTGGATTGAGTAGTCATTGCTAACACAGTATTCGCTGCCACAGTCCTCCATCTGTTTTGGTGAACCCCAAAGTATTGTGTAGGAAAGATGGCATCATGCAATAACAGAATTTTGCTCTTTTAATATCCCTAACACATATGGCCACACACCCTTTTCAGTCTACTAACTGGGAAGTAAATGCTTTCAAGCACTGAGATTTTTGTGGGTGCTTATCACCTAATACCAAACCAGCTTTCAGAACCGAAAGATCCTTCTGGTAAAGAAGACATTTCCACTGTAATTCTGATTGATAGAGAAAAGTTCTTATATATCTGTTATTGTCTTCATAAAGATAAAGCTAAAATACACACAGAGGTTTTCTTTTCTGCTAAAGGACTGAAGCTACATTCCATGTTTGCTTTTGTGTTTTCTACTCCATTGACATCAGTGTCTCTGTAGTTTAGTATGCCTGGGGGAAATTATTGATAGTACTGCTTTAACTATTTTATGCCTTTTTAGAAAGGTGATTTGTTTTAATTTTCTATTTATTTGCATTAGATTTAATGGCAAGAAAAAATAAACTGACCCACAGCCTTCAAACAAAGGAAGTTTTACTTTCTTGCAACACAGATGTAAAAGGACAATTAAATTTTTGTTTCGAAAGACTGAAGTCGAGGTAAAACAATACAGAAACCAGTTCATGTTGTATACAGATTATTCTTTATTTCCCCCATATCTTGTTTTAAATGTTTCTTTTGCATGCAAATACATAATGCTTCTACACAAAGAGACACACACACACTCACACATGGGAATCCCCTGTGAGCTCTCAGCTTGGGAGAACAGCTCTTTAAGATTCTGCTGTCTCTATTCATTGCATTTACTATAGCTTTGTACATGTTTATTTTGCTAGTTATATGTGTTCAGGCAGGAATTCAAATATGTGATTCTCATTCTAGCTTTCCAAGGGAATTCTCCCGAGGGGAGAAAAACAATGTACATGTTTCATTTCTTATTTGACAAAACCAAAACCAATCCTGGATTTAGACCCTTACAAGGAAATATGTTCCACAGCAGTCTATGCAAAGGGCTGTCTTTGTTTCTCTTCCAAGGTTTGCCTCAGACCTGTTTTTATTAAGAGAAAGTATAGACAGCGTAGCATTAACTCTAAACTAAGAGATCTGCTCTTTCCTATTCTCTTGCCAAGCAGGAAGGGAAGAGCACTTATAGGCAAGTCAAATTTCTTAGCAGAGGAATGACATAGCTCTGGTCAAAGATTTTTTTTCCTTCCCTGAGAATCACTGATAAAATATTTTCGTGTTGGGACTCAGGTAGCAAAGGCATTTGTGTCCTTGAAGGTAGGAAATACTTAGATGTTCAAAGACAGAAACAGAAGTTAAAACGTAGTTTAGGGGAAATAATGTAAGTACAAGAAAATTTGTCCCCTTAAAGTCAGATGAAAAATGGTTCCTGAACCCAGAAGTGCATAACATTCATGAAAATGTCCTCATGTCCTCATAAAATAACAATTATGATTATTCTCTGCCTTAATTACCTTTCAACTGATGTGGAACTCCAGATCTTATCAGTGTCTGCTCTACTGAAGTAGACAGTTGAGCCACATAATATTATGTGGACACAGAAGAACCACAAAATGCTCAAAATGATGGCGAGAGAATGCTGCTTACAAAGATTCGATACAGTCTTTGTTGGACATTTCCTCTCTTTATCACCTTGTATTTTACTTTCGAGTTGATAACTCCCAGGCTGAGTTGAAACACGGGGATGTATCTGCTATTCTCTTCAGAGTTCATTGTGTGTGTGTGGGTGTTTTTTTTTTAAATCAGTGGCAGGAATAGAGGGAAGACTGAATTAAACAGGAGCCATGGAACATGCGTGTGCGATAACAATACAAATGGATTTTCTCTAACAGAGAAAAACAGCTGTCTCCATTATTTGAATGCTTCACCTTTCTCCATTCCATTAATTGGGTCTTTGATCACAAGCTGAGGTGGAGAGGCCCTGATAAGGAATAGGTTATTAGTAAAGTAGCCTAAAGGAATGAATTGGACCTGGCACTTGCTGCAGAAGATGAGATAAATTCATAATGCCTGTGTATGTGAGTGGTGGCAAGCGATAGGGCTTCCGACTGCCCTGAACTGCTTGCAGAGGGAGAAGACTAATACTCCAGTGCTATGATAGCTAATGCAGGATATAAATTTAGCTCCCGGGAATGGAATAGGATAAAAATTCCATAAAGAGTTTTCTGTAAATGGCTTACACTTTTATATCAAACTGTGACGAAGTACTTGCTAAAAATAAAATAAAATAATAAAATAAAATAAAACAGTTTCTTGATCTCACTATATGTTGAACACAACTGGAGGCTTTTGTATAAGAAGGGGGGGAAATGACTGTTAAATTTGTTCACCAAGACATTAATAAGAGCGCCCTTTGAAGTGCGGTAAAGCTAAATTGGAGGAATTAAATTTGATTGAATCTAAGCCTGTTTATTTTTCATTTCTACAGATCGGGTGTTGAGTGATTTGTAATACTTCACTGGAAATCTTCAGGAACTTGCTATCATGTAATCCATTTTTTTTTCTGAAGACTATGACCGCAGGGGACAAGGCCATATTGGTTTGTTGTTAATGTACTGGAAAGAGGTACTATGGAGAAAACAGTTAATATTAAATTACGAACACAAGGTTATCTTTCTGCCGCACATGCTCCACTGCCCTAGGCAGGGGTAATCTGTTAATAGCATTCAGCCAAAATGACACCATTAAGGAGCTGAAGCTACACATCTTTTGCAAGCTGAATGATGTATAAAGCTGGTTTTCTATCATCCTAGATGCAATAAATTATCCATGCTGCTAAAAATTGATACAAGACAGAAGTTTGATAGAAAGAGCACCCAGACATAAATGAAAGGCCAGGCTGGGAGGAACGGATGTGAAGATGGGGATGCCTCTACCAGAGGGGTTTCATTTGTGGATTTCTGTAGACCCTGAATCTCTGAGTTTTTTTAGGATTCTGGTCTACTATGGTAGGAGAGGGAGGAGAGCCTGAGTGAGAGAGAAAATGAATAACACATACAATTATGCAGATGAAGCCTTCTGAAAGGTTTGGGTGTCAGAGCTACTTTGAATGAATCACTGTGTTTAAGCTTTAGTTTCTGATTGGCAATGCCTACATAGGACATGAAGGGTATTACAAAGGGCTTGCCTTATAGAGAAAGTCATTAGCATTATTTCCTGTCATAGTTTTACTTCTTCTAAACTAATACAAACATTTAATAGACTTGAGAAACATGGAGTCTCTATTACCCTAGCCTTTCCCTCACACAGGAACAGTCTTCTTTCTAGATTGTAGCAGTAAAGGCAGAAATATTATTAAAGTAAATATGAACTGTATAGTGTGGCTCTACTATATTATTTGATATAGGATATGCAGGAAAAAGAAGCTATTGTCATTCATTTAAGATTGTATAACAAATAATATATCAGAGAATCAAACAATTGCAATGAGACATTATAATAATGGAAGTTTGTACAATTGAAAATGGAGGACAACCCATGTCTGCTAGTGTAGTCAGAATTGGCTTCAAATAGGAAATGGCTAACATCAAAATGCAGATGAAAGACACTCAGCTAATATACTAATCAAGGTATCATCACATTTTATTAGTCTGGGATTAGCTAAATAGAACAATATAAACAGATAACTAGAATTAAAACAGTTTTCTCACATGTCAAACAGGGACAGCTTATGAGGTGTTTCTAAAGTCTCAGAAGGGAGAAAAGATCACTGAACTGGGGTAACCCAAACGAGCTCCAGGGTATCATAGTTTTGTTCCCAATCATTGTGTATAACAGTAAATTCCTCAGCTTAAGTATCTGCTTCAGTCTTAAGAACATAACTGTAGACACTGTGAGCCTGGACTTGTATCACTACCATACCTGTTTTCTCAAATCTCTGCCTCAATTTTTTACTTCTCTAAAAGGGGACTACAGTGATCTTTCTGAACACTGAACTGTCATGCCTCAACTTGAATCCTTGTCTATGGCTGAGTTTAAGACAAAGACCACACCCCCTGGAGTTTCAAATTTGCTTACATCCATGTCCAATGCAGCATATTTTCTCTTCTTCTTCTTCTTCTTCTTCTTCTTCTTCTTCTTCTTCTTCTTCTTCTTCTTCTTCTTCTTCTCCTTCTCCTTCTCCTTCTCCTTCTCCTTCTCCTTCTCCTTCTCCTTCTCCTTCTCCTTCTCCTTCTCCTTCTCCTTCTCCTTCTCCTTCTCCTTCTCCTTCTCCTTCTCCTCCTCCTCCTCCTCCTCCTCCTCCTCCTCCTCCTCCTCCTCCTTCTTCATCTCCCTCTCTCACTAATTTAAAGTTTTTTATTCAGGTTCTAGAACATTCCCTGACAACTGTCTGTGAGATTAGATGACATTGTTGCTATTATAATACCCTATTCTCTCTAGTGTTGGGAGCTATACCTCTCTTGCATAGCATCAGTCCTGTGAGGGTGGGGTCTGTGGTAGCTCTGTTCTCTTTATTCATCCAGTTCTCAACAGGGGGCCAGGCCCAATGGAGAGTACATGATGAGCATTGGAAACAGGTTAATAATACACAGAAAAATTGCAAGGAAGAAATCGGGAATTATCATGAGACTATTTGGACTACAGGAAAATGTGGTTGCAAAATTTTCCTTCTTTACTTTCTTCCCTCTAGACGCTCCCATGCAGCCCCTTGAAATCATTCAAATTCATGTAATTTTCCCCTTTGTTGTAACATGAATATGATATGCGTTTATGTATTCCTAAATATATAAATAGAATCCTTTCAATCCATAAACATGTTTTCTGAATGTGGGCTACACTTGTTCTTGTGTTAGAGTCTTGAGAAGAGTGAAATGAAGGGAGGGAGATGGACCCAAGCACTCAGCTGTCTCTACTCCTTACCTCTAGTAGGTACAACGTGGCCAGATGCTTCATGCACACTCTTGCCACCTTGATTTTCCTGCCAACTGGAAAAAAAGAGACAAAACTGAAACTTCAAGCTGTTTTTGTCAGATATTTAATTATATTATATTATATATTAATTATATATTATACTTCTATACTATATTTCACCACGACAATAAGAAAAGTAAAATACTTTTACTTTTACTGAACTCTCATTGAAGTAAATGAAAATTTTGTGGAACTCCTATTAGTCATATTCTGTGAATAAAACCTTGTTAGAGATAAGCATATTGGATTTCTAAAACAAAGTTAGTGCTACATTAAGCTCATATGTCTACACAGCAGTTGTGAGAGATGAAGGTGTGTTCCACACACTTGCACGCTATCTGGAAAAACAAAAACACACGATAGAACTTTAAAAACACAAAAGGCTTTGTGTAATCTGTCAGTGATATTACATGAAACAAACATTTCTAAGGCACATGAAAGAACTTTAAAAGCACAGAGGGCTTTATATAATCTGTCAATGATATTACATGAAACAAAAGTTTCTAAGGAATTTTTAAGGGGAAATCCATGTTTTCTATTGACTTGATCAAGAAGAAATTTCCAGGGGGTTTTTCCTTGTGTGAGGCTGACCTCTACTGTGTCTGGTCCACCATGGAGAGCTTCATACCTCAGTGGTGCTGTATGCACTGTGTACCCTCCCTGCAGCCCCTGGGCATGCTTCTTCTCCTAATATGTGGCTTGGCTTCAAGTCTTGAGGAAAAACACTTACTCAGTGAAATAAGTATTGGGAGACATTTGGGGTCTGTATTGTGATCGTTCAGTCATTACTTCTAAAAGGTTTCTGGTAGAAATACTGCCAATGAATGCGTAAGATTTTGTTTATTGTAAACAGTGGACTTATTCAAGAACTTTCTGGCCTTTTTACTTAGGCTATAGTTTGTACCTTCTGGGATCCTTTGCTCTTTGCTCTTGGATAATCCCCAAAGGACTGCCCTAAAGACTAGGGCTCAGCCAGTCTCTACTGAACTACTGATCTATCCTTGTGCTGTTCCTTTGTTCCCATAGCCCAAGCTCACCTCATGTTGCAAGTAAATCATCACAGCACTTCAATTCTTACTCTCTCTTGACTTAATGAGGTACATTGCACTATACTCCTGGTATAAAAATCATGATGAATATACATAGTAACAGATGTGACTTGGCAAATACTGCTTCGAAGGCTGTTGGAACACACTGGAAGTCTCCCAAGGAACTGTTTGATAAATTCTGCTGCTCCAAAAGAATGAGATTATTGCTGATATATTCAAATAAAATAAAACCAACTGAAAAAGAAACATCAATTGACAATAGGAAAAAGATGAAAGAAAATAAAAAATGAATTTTAAGACAGTCCTATAAAGAGTCTATAGACAATCTTTGTCTGAATATGGACAATCTATATAACAGTAAAACTCTATTCTACACACTGTCAGGTGTCAGTGACTAAACTGTGGAAGTCACCACTTTTCACATGGCTTCCATGCTTTTGGTGAGTAGATCAAAGTGAAAGGTGTAAACATCTCTCTTTCCTCTTCCAAGAGATCTTAAACAGTGAAAGAGCTTTTAACTTATTTTTAAAGAAACTCCTATTTTGGGGGAAGTTTGGCAAGAGTTATTCTTCTAGCTGAATGACATATTTGACAGTCAAACTTTGATCACAGGTTGTTTTTATTTTTTTTCCCATCCATCAATCCATTTCATTGGTCTATTTACCCTTATGCAGAAAAACATAAAGGCATTTGAATAGATTGAGAATTACTGGGTAAAAATCATCCTTCAAAGCATGTAATTTCAATGAAAACCAATGCAATCTCATAGTACCTCTGTACTACTAGCATTTCAGAAATTTAACATTCAAGGATAAGTGAACATCCAATGGTGCATGGGTGTGACCTACAAGTCCCTTCCACCAGTGACATTACTTACTCCAGCACCTCTCAATTGCCAATAGCTCCTCAGATAGAGATGGGACCTCAGGAGGAACTTCTGTCTTGATACTAGAAGTATTGATATTGTTCTTATTATTCTTATTCTTGTTAAATTATTTTATTTATCTACATCCCAGAATTTGTTCCCCTTCCTGGCTCCCTCCCCCGACCCCTGAATTCTTCACCCTATTCCCCTCACCTCTGAGAAGGTGCTCCTCCACCTGCCCACCTACTCCCACCTCACCCCCACCGGCATCCCTTTGCCCTGGAGCATCAAGTTTCCAGGATGGAGCAGATCCTTTTTCACTAAGGCCAAAGAAGGCAGGTTTCTACTGCACATGTGCCTGAGGCCATGGACCAGCCAATGTATGTTCCTTGGTTTTTTTGGACCCTCAGAGAGGTCAGGGTTAGTTAACACTGTTCCTTGTATACATTGGATATTAACACTGTTCCTCTTCCTGTGGAGCCTTCAGCTCCTTCAGACCTTCCTCTAACTCTTCCATATTCGTTGACCTCCAATGTCCAATGGTTGGCTGAAACCATCTGAATTTGTCTCACTCAGTTGCTGGTAGAGCAGCTCAGAGGACAGTCATATCAGGTTCCTGTCTGCATGCATATTATGGCCTCAATAATAGTGTCAGGATTTGGTGTGCCCATATGGGATGGATCCCATGTTGGTCTGGTCACTGGGTGGCCTTTCTTTCAGTCTTTGCTACATTTTTGTCCCTGCATTTCCTTTAGATAGAAACAATTCTAGGGTAAGAATTTTGAAGATGGGTGGGTGGTCCCCTGCCTCAACTTGGGGGCCATATCTATCTACTGGAGGTGGTCTCTTCACGTCCCATCTCCACACTGTTGGGGAAATTTTAACTGGCTTGATCTTGTGTAGGCAAGCATATCTGCTGAGAGTTCACCTGTGAAAGATTCACATCATATCCACAGGACTGTACATCAAAGCTCTCCTCTACACTCTCTGGCTTCTGCATTCTTTCCACACCCTCTTTCATGAAATTTCTCTTGGGTGTATGTGAGGAGAGTGGATGTAGTATTATAAGATAGACACCTTTTTTTTTTTAAAGAAAACGATCTACTTCATTTCCTATTTAAAGAAATCTGAAACAAGAAGCAAAGAAAACCTACCTGGTCAAGCCCTCTTCATTTCCACTGCACTTAGCTCTAGCTCAAATACAAACTCTGTTCTGAATGGAGAAGGGAGATGACTGAGAAAGTGCCTAGAATGTCTGCAGGAAGATATATATATATATATATATATATATATATATATATATATATATATATATATCAAGCCAGCCAGCAGCATCTTAAAGGGAGAAGGCACAGTCCATGTGGACATATACATAATACCTTATCCACAGCATGAAGGCAGGATATATGGGTTTCTGTTCTGTTTGGAGATGCTGATGCTGGAATGAAAACTATTTGATTTTTGCAGAAAAGCTGCAGAGTGAATGGGAAATGTTTGTGCTGTTTGACAATCCACGTTTGCTAGGAAGGTAGAAAAAAGAAAATCAATTCACTGACATGTACAACCTTTCACTGGAAGAAATCTCAGTGTGCCAAGCGATATTTCTGTTGTTCTGGAGCTCTGGTCTTTTTTCCTACACAGATCACTCCCAAATTGTTGTGTTGAGGAGAACAATTCTCACTTTAGAATTAAATAAACCAGATAAGGTGTGAGAGCTATGGACGAATACTACAGATGAAAAGAAAGGAATAAAGATAGGGAACTGCTGAACATTTGCTAGAAAAAATATTACAAAGCACCACAGAACAATTTGATGGTGAATTGTCTTAAGAAGCACAAGCCATTTTCAAGTTCAGAGTAGAAATTAAGGCATACAGATGCTATATGATGACAACTGAAGGAGATATCCAACGTTGAAGCCATTTTAAGTTACTAATGAAGAGAGTAATAAAAATTAACCATTCTAGTTGGGAACAGCTATAACAAGGGAGACTCATTATCTTAGTAAATGTCCTAAGGTATGTAGGAACAGACTGAGAAGTGTCCATGATTAAATGAAGAGTGGTGGATCTATGAGCAAAGGAAATGGAGAAATACTTTAAAAGCTCCGTCTCCTCTCTTTCACTCTCCCTCTCCCTCACCACATCCTTCCCTCTCTCTTGCTATTTCCTCTCTCCATCTCTACTCTTTCTCTCTTTCTGGTTTAGCCTCATGGAGTCCAGGGTGTTTTCTAACTCACTATGTAGCTGAGAATAACTAAATTCCTGATGCATTTGCTTCAACTGTCCATGTGCTTGGATTACAGGTAGGTACCATCATATGCAGCAGAAAACCTACTCATTTTATTGTCTGAAAAAATCCATACATTTTATTAGCTTAAAAACAACATTCAATTATCACTCAATAAACTATGAAGGCTGGAAATTCAGGACAACTCAACTGGGTCCTCTAAGAGTGGTTTCAAAGGGCTGAAATGAAGGAGTTGACCATTGGCTGATTCATCGGAGAAAGAATTACTTTCAGGTTATTTTTACTGTTGTAAAAACTTTGTTTTTGCTATTCCAGATATAAGGATTTTTCTTTTTGGCTGTTATGTGTGGGGCACACTCAACTTTTAGAGACTGCTCACAGATAAATTTCACTATCATGTCAAATTCTTCTTGGTTTTAATCTCTCTAACTTCTGCACTTAACCTCTGAAGACTGGGATCAAAATGGTTGATATAGTTGCATTTGATCCATCAATATAATTTTTAAGGCAAACTGTGCCATGTCCAAAGTTTATTATTCCAGGAGGGACATCTTGTTGTAATGGCAGATTATGGCGTTTAGCATATAAAATATCTATATTGGTTTTAAGTTTCTGTCTAGTGTACAAATATTACTATAATCTTCCTTAAAAGCAAAAGGATAATTAAATCTATAGTTTGAAGCAGCACAGTGGCTGGAATAACAAAAACTGAATATATGACAAAATTTTGACTTGACTTTAGAATGCAGACTTTGTTTATAAATGAAATGTCAATACACCCATAAATATTCAGGGTTATTCAGACTTCTTTATAGTGACAATTTAAGTCCACCTTCCCTTCAAAAACACCAGCTTAGTGTTGCCTGCAAAATTCTCAGGGAATGAAAGTATATACAAAATTATATTTTATTTGTTTATGCACATAAAGTATATATGAACTATACTGCATAAAGCTATTATTTAAATGTAAAAGTCACAAACAAGCATTTAATAATGTTCTGGAAAACAAATATAGCTTCAATTAAGCTTTCTCAAACACATAATTAGTCAAGAGACTTCAGCTAATCAGATACTCAAAAAGATACAGATTCTCAAAAACAGGTCTTGTCTTTACATGTAAACTGCTTCAGCAAATATTCCCCCAATATAAGCAGATTAACATGGACTATTTATGTGCATGATGTTATTCATGATGTAGATATAGAGGCAGCTTGATATACAGACAGCTGCCCCCATGGCTAGTATTGGCTAACAAGGAAAGGTGGGGGAGGGGAAAAACTCAGGTGCTGCTATGGTTTGAATTTTAAATATCTCTCCAAAGTTGTCTGTTGAAGGCCCTATTGCCAACAAATGGCATTAATTGGAATATCGTAAAATGACATGGAGCCTGGTGGGAGAAGTCAGGCCAGTGGGAGCCATGCTTAAAGAGACATGAGGGTTCTAGCTTCTTATGTCTTGCCTCTCTATTTGCTTTCTGGATACCATAAAGTAAGAAGATGCTGCACTATGTGATTTCCTCCAGAGCAAGTATGATGGGCTAAAGTTGTTACATTAAGAAAATTCAGAAACTATCAACCAAAATATGTTTTATTTTACTTTTAAGTTATCCATCTCAGAAGTTTTGCCACAGTGATGGAAAACAAGCCAGCATGAATTCATATACCTAAAATTGGTAGAACTGTTTGAGAAGGATTTGGACGTGTGAACTTGTTAAGGAAGGGCAGGCTTTGAGTCTTCAGAAGTCATTACCATTACCAGTTTTCTCTCTCTGGTTCATGCTTGTGTATCAAGATGTAAGCCTCAGCTCCTCAGCTACTACCCCAGTGCTAAACCTGCCTGCCTATTTCTGTGCTCCCCACCATGATGGTCATAAACTCCTAACCCTCTAAAACTGTAAGCCCCCCAAAACTTGTTCTTTTATGAGTTGTCTCTGTTGTGGTGTTTTATCACAGCAATAGAAAGAAACAGGCAGAATTTGGTACCAGGGTGAAGGCTATAGTTTGTGATAGGACAGACCATATTTGTTTGGTTATTTGGTTTTTGTTGTTTTTGTTTGTTTGTTTGTTTGTTTTTGAATGGGGAAATGATTTTATATTATAAGTGAGTTTTAATGAGCTATTCTAATAGAAATGTTAAAGACTAGAGTTCTGGGAATAATGTAGATCACAGAGGCCCAGTTTAAGACATTTTAGCGAGGAACAATATTAGCAACTGTGATTCAGACATTTTCTGAAATATTTTGTCAAAGAAACAAAGAATGCAGTTGTCCTTTGTGCTTGTCCTAAGAATTTGTCTGAAGTTAAATTGAAAAATATTAAATTCATTTCCTTGGTTGAGGAGATTTCAAGACAGCCTAATATTGACTGTGTTGCATAGTCATTAGAAATCACTCCTTTTTTTTTAATGGCCAAAATCAAATTTTAATTAATGAAGAACAGTTTCAGTATATATATTCATTCGATTTTTTTTGTTGCAAAATGTATTTTATTTATTATTATTTTTTAAATTTTTATTTTCTATATTCTATGTTTACATTCCAAAGGCTTTCCCCTTTCCCAGTTACCCCCCTCCCTATGTCCCATAATTCCTCTCCCCCCCAACTATTCCCCAATCATTCCCCCTCCCCCCACGGTTTCTCTACAAAACTGGATCCAATCTTTACAGGCCCAGGGTCCTCTCCTTTCTTCTTGGGAATCTTTTGACTTGCTAATTGTGCCTTGAGTATTTGGGGCTTCTGGGCTCATTAATATCCACTTATCAGTGATTGCATTTCATGTGTATTCTTTTGTGACTGGGTTGGCTCACTCAGGATGATATTTTCCAGGTCTAACCATTTACCTACAAATTGCATGAATTCATTATTTTTAATTGCTGAGTAGTATTCCATTGTATAAATATACCACATTTTCTGTATCCATTCCTCCTTTGAGGGATATTTGGGCTCCTTCCAATTTCTGGCTATTATAAACAAGGCTGTTATAAACATAGTGGAGCATGTGTCTTTATTGTATGCAGGGGAATCCTCTGGGTATATGCCCAGGAGTGGTATGCCAGGGTCCTCTGGAAGGGACATGCCCAATTTTCTGAGGAACCACCACACTGATTTCCAGAGCGGTTTTACCATTTTGCAATCCCACCAACAGTGGAGGAGTCTTCCTCTTTCTCCACATCCTCGCCAGCACTTGTTGTCTCTTGAGTTTTTAATCTTAGCCATTCTGACTGGTGTGAGGTGGAATCTCAGGGTTGTTTTGATTTGCATTTCTCTGATGACTAATGATGTTGAACATCTCTTAAGGTGTTAGCCTTCTTGTACTCAAAGGATAGAAATCACTCTTAAGCAGTCTACATTTAAAAATAGCATATAAGGTATAAAGGAGTACAAAATGTAGAGACTGAGAAGAAAAGGGGCAGAAGAAAATTTAATTTTAGAGCCAAGGCTTTTGTTGACGGAGAATACCTATGTAATCATTCCATCTAGTTCAAATAATGTGAATAAACAGTGTTCTGGTGAGAAAAGTTTTTTCTCACCAGAACAATGAAAGCAGGGACATCATGGGAAGAACCAATTATTTTCTGATTGGATTTAATCCTGCTCCACAAGAGGAAATTCATACTTGATATAATTGGTAGGCCAAGGACTTGTGATTATATAGGCCATGAGAACCTACTGGTGTTATTCTGCAAAAAATGGACAGACTATCAAATTTAAATGATTCAGATTAATGCATCACCAGAAAAGCTTCTATTTTCAGAAGATGTTGACTAACATAGATGTCCACAACTGGTCAATATATATAGAATGAGAGATAGTAGAATACTCAACCACACCACTTCAATTACCACAACTATCTGAGGATACACAGAAAGTTAGTTTGTTGTCCTAGGATTGTGCAGAATACTCTCTTAGACATAGAGATTTTATTTATAGTAAAGAAGATTTAACAAGAGCCTCATAGACCTTAAGACTTTAACCTGATAAAACAACAAACAAATCTATTGGGGACTCACTTAAGGCATTTGCTTGTCTATGGCACCATATGATTAGAATTATGTCTCTCTCACACACACACACACACACACACACACACACATGTGCACACATGCACATGTAAGTGTATACACAGGTGCTCATGCAAACACATACTCATATACACACATATGTTAAAACTGTCATATTCATTCGATTATACTTGATAGTTGGACTATATGGACTGGGTCACATAGTGTAAACTAAAGATATTTGCTCCTATTCAATGCTTTTGTGGTAACTTGCTATTTTTATATTGCTTCAATTTTATTGTCTAATGGAGTAGACTCCAAACATGAAAGCTGGAATATTTGGGGGGTAATGGGTGAGTGGGGCTTCCTCTGTCAGAAACGAAGCAAGAATTTCAGTATATCTGGCTAGAAATATCATCTGGCCATTTTTTGGACCATGTACTAGTAGATTAGTAATGAGAGAAAGGACTCTTATTTTCTGAAAGAAATAGTGTTGCCACTAATAACAATGACAGGGTAAAGGAAGTTAGAAGGTCAGCTGGAAAATCTCTCATTTTTTGCATGTTTGATAATGGCATAAGTGGGTAATGTCAGCAATTGTAAAATGTTATGGGCTCATCATTGAGGAGCCCAGATTACTCCTGCAGAGTTCTAGTCTACTGGACTAAGCAAATACTCAAGGTCAGAAGAAGTACAGGCTTAGGGAGAAAGAACACAAAGTCTATGACTACAAGCATAAAGTTCAACACACTGATGATATCTCAGTTTTTCTTCCTTTTTGTTTTGGCTTTGCTTTAAAATAGTTATAAGCTGCCAGCAGACAACCAGGTATATGTACAGACTGTGAGGAAGTGTCACACTTGTCTGACATCACCAGGACCCACCATTTTGTGCACATAAAATAGCATCTAATTACTAGAATCTCCATTCTTGTCTAAGGGCTCTCCAGGCCCATCACAGAGCTAGGAAACAATATTCTACTTTTCCTTGCAACGTGCTGGGCTCAGGGATGCTCAGCTCTCAGCTCTGAAGCCATGTGAGCATCTGATAGCTACAATTGTGGCCCAATGCAAAATCATGAAATTACTTAAAACGTTATGTGATTTTCAGGTACTGTTAAAAATAAATAAATAATAAAAACATAATTTAAAAGTTAAAAAAAAACCAACAACTCCACAACATAGTTCTCCAGTGTGAACTTAGTAGATTAAAAAAAAAGTGTCATCATTCCCATGTCAAAAGGTTGGGCATACCTACTGGTGGTTTTCAGTGCTATATGGCCACTTGGCCTCATTTTGACCAGTGATGGCAGGTTGTTAGTAAACCAGTACCCAGGGTACTTAACCATTTTTGTGTTACATAATAAAATTAGCCTTCTTCAGAGAAGTAGCACTTCTTTGTGTGCATGTGTGTGTGTGTGGGGGGTCTATTCTAGGGGGGAGAACCAGGAAAGGGGAAATCATTTGAAATGTAAATAAATATATCTAATAAAAAATAAATTGAAAATAACTATTCTAAAAAATAAGTAAATAAATAAATGATATAGCAAAAAAAGAGAAATAAATATTAACAGCTGCCAAAAACAAACAAACAAACAAACAAAGGAATTGGTCAGTGTGAGTGGCAGGACCAGCAAATGTGAATGTCTGAGACAGGCCGGCATGTTGGATATGCAGGTAACCATCGCCACTGTAGGTTTTAGTCGGTGCCTGCAGGACCATCCACACAGCTGGAAACTCTGGCACGACTCTTGTAGCCTTAAGGCAAAGTTCCTTCAGGGGAAGAATCCGTCTTGGCCATTAAGGCCTTTAAACTGCTGGACAGTGCTCACCCACATATGAAGGGTAACACGTGGTAAGGTGTACGGCTAGTACACATTAGTTAAATCTAAAAAATACATTCACAGCAGTTCCCAGGCTGGTGTTTCTTAGACAACTGGGAAGCATAGGGGTGCCAAGTGGACATACAAAATTAGCTGCCAGTTCAGGCTTGTATCTCACACTGCTCCACAGCCCTTCTCCCTCAGGATTTAGCTTTAGTGTTTTTTTTACTGGCATTTTAAATTTTATTCTTTTCCTTTTGTTCCTACACTTCTCTAACAATAGTGGTCTTAGTGCTTCTGAAGGAAGCTATGCATTTGCATAGTTGAAGAATTATTAATTTTTACAACTTGAAATATTTATTTGCTGGATGTTTACGACAGACTATCATGAGTTTCAAATACAAGTATCCTTTTACAGCCAGTGTGGCTTTCCTGGGTCCAGTAGCTGGGGCATGTGGGAATGGAGAGGCTAACCCAATTTCCAAGTCAGGGAAGGCAAACGCAAGAGCGGGAGGCAGAAGACCACACATCTGATGCTCCCTCACGAGCCTCGGGAGGAAGTACAGAAACTGCCAGAAACTTTTGAGTAGCTTCTGCAAAAGCATAGGCAGCAAATTGGCACCAGTACAGTGGCACTCCCAGCAATTCCCTGGCATCGCAGGGCGGTGCTGACAGCGCTGCTTCGGGCTGTGTGGAGGCTGTCTTGAGATGAACAACAAGCCCTTCATTTGTCTTGCTCCCCTGGCAAGGGAAGGCAGACTGGTGAAGCCCCACTTCATTTCAATTTTCTTTTGTTTTATATTGAAAAACAGAGGACCGAGTGTGGACATCAGAGAGGGACTGTGAATAGATGTGGGATATAAGCCAAGCAACAAGTTACAATTGTTTATGGCTTAATTGTTTTATTCCTAATTGCATGAGTACACAAACGACAATTTAGGTCCTGTGAAAGTCAGGTAAACGGGTAAGGAGATTAATGGCATGAAGTCTTTTGAATTTCCTTTTCCAATTTGATGGCCCTAGTTTGGAGACTTCAAACTAATGGATTGTTTCCATTTAGCCATTTATGTGCCCAGGAATAGAAAAATAACAAACCCGTTTAATTCTAATTAAACCCCTTCATTATTTTGAAAAGTCTTATAGGTACTCACTCAGTTGAGTCTCTTAGTATGTCTATGACATACTCAATATTGTCTCGTCATTTTTCAGGCAAGGAAAATTAGTGAGACTAGTTAGTGCATTGCACAAAGATCATACAGCCTGTGACTGGAATGCTGGGTTTGAACTCAGGCTGTCCTTCAAATTTCTAAACTCTTCCTGGCATTGTGCATCTGTGAGTCATAACATTACTATGGTATGTGATATGTGGACTATTAGGCTAGCCTTGAATTCACAGGGGTCTACTATGCCTCTGCCTCCCAATTGCTGGGAATAAAGGCTTATTGCCACCAGGCCCAGCTAGCTAGCTACTGTAGTTGCTTAAAATAAATGATGAACTGTTGAACAGGAATAGTTTCTTAGTCGGGTATAACTCAAGCTTAATGTTAATATTTAGGATATCAGTATTGTCTTCTGATAGAACAACCATAATAAATCTACTATTCAAAATTTTAATATTTTAGAGAAAAGACTTTTCATGCAGAATAGAAAACATTTTCAGTGGCATCATTATTCTTTATGGTTTTTTGCATGTGTCTAAAAGTTCATTCGTCTGCAGTTATTGTGGTAGAAGGAATAATTTGGGGGAAAGGGAAGAGGAAGTTAAAATACTTTCCCTTGACTGTACAGTGAGTTATTTTTACCACAGTTTGGTATTAGCCACATGCAGGAAGCACTGAACAACCCACTTTATTCATGATTACTATTCGACTGTCATTACTGATAATTACTATAGACTGGATCCATTTTACTGTCACGTGAATATATATCTTATTATTATAAAATCAGAGCATTGGATAGTCTTATTTAAATATCCTGATATACAAGAATGTTGTTCTTCCTATTTTCTTGGCTACCTGTGTATCTCTGGCTGTTAAGATTTGAATTTTAAGTATTCCTCAGTAGTGCAGGTTAGTTACGGCTTGGTGCCCAGCTGATGTTGCTGTTGGAAGGTAATCAGATTTACAGGAGAAGTAGCCTAGGAGCAGGAAGTTAGGCCATTGGTGGACTGCCCTCAAGGGGGCTATTCTTACTGAGGCCCAGGCCTCTTGGTTTCTAGCAGCTTTGCTGGATTCCACATCCCCTTCTGTGAAGGTCTACTATTCTGCTTAAGGGCCAATCAATGGAGCCAGTCAATGGTGGTTTGAGACCATCTTTGATACAAGATACCTTTTTACTTCATAGATTTATTGGCATCTGGTATGTTGTCATAACTATGGAAAGCCAGGGCTAATATTCAGGCAGTTGTTGGAAGCTTTGCTCATCCAGTACTCTAAGGCTGTGACTACAGAAGATGTGGGTGTAAATGTCAGTTTGATAATAATTTTGTTTCAGCCTTCATAAAGAGATGTTTTCGAAGTTCTAATTACTGACAACCATTTATTCTATATATAGTTACAATGAAATATTTCTCAATATTAAAATTCTTTTATGGTGCATGAATTATTATAATGGTATAAAGAAATTGTTGTGTATTCAATAATAAATAGAAATGAACAGAAAAATAAATGGTGGCTAGGACAGTGTTCTTGTAATCTGATGTTATTATCATTTATCATAAAGGAAAGTCATAAGAAAATCCAGAGATCACATAGCATTTCCAACAATTCATAAAGCAGCTTTTTATTTAACCAGTATAACTAGTTTTTAACAATTTACAACATTCTAAAGTTGCAGAAAATTTAGAATATGAACATTTTCTAAATGCCATTTCTCAAATTCTCCATTATTATTATTTTGCTATTGTTTTTGTCTCTGTCTCCACCCTTCACCCATTATCTTGCATGTATGTATATGTATGTGTATATGCCTGTGTGCATGTATATGTGTATGCATGAATGATGGTCAATCTACATGTCTATTTGTATATGCCTGATATATGTGTATTTGTTATTTCAGTTGAGAAAACGTTGTGAGCATTGCACTCTTTTACTTTTAAAGATTTCAGGATGTATGTCTCTGATTGATAGTTACAGCACTTTGTTCCAAATGAGGAGAGTTAGTATTACTTTGCTGCAATTATCTAGACCAAGAAACTTAGTAAAAAGTATTCAATTGCCATATGTTTTACAATAGATTTATTTTTATTATATTATGTTATTTTGGTTTAGACTCTATCCCCATGGTGCATGTTACATTTAGCTTGTGGATTGTCGTTTATGACAATGGTAGTGCATGCCATTTACTGTATGGACTGCTGCTCTGTTTTATTGGGTTGATGCTCCTCCATGAGTAGCCTCAGGATATAACCTTCAGACAAGAACAACCCATGGATAAGTCACGTCTTCATCGCATTGCTAGTACTTTGTCCTGGAGTTTGTCATGTTTTTCAACCATAAGATGGCAGTTCTACTATTTCTTTTGCTTTGTAAACAAAATTAAGCTTTTAAATAAAAAAAAAATATTCAAATTTACAGGTTGTTTCTATGATAGAATAAGGTAATAACTGGTTCTTCTGGGCTTTGGGAAGAATGATGTGGAGTGCTATCTATTTTTGTTGTTTGTTTGGTTTGTTTTCTTCCAGTAGAGATGAGGTAAGTGAACATTGATTTTTCTATAGAGTAGGAAATTGGGTGGATAGTCAGTGGCTATAATGTTTCCTTGCTTCCCCATTTTGGTATCTCAGAGTATGTCTGCTTTATAGCACTTGGGAAGCCAAAGGGAAGACTTGATGGGCAGCAGTGAGAGAACAGGGTGGCCTGTTCTCTCTGCCTCTCATTCATGCCGCTTCATTGAAACTGACACCGGAAAACATTTCATGATATAAATCTCTGTCATTCCTTTATGGAACTCCATCATGAGGACACATTCAACTGAGAAACACCTCTAGAATGTCTATAGCGAGATTTCTTTAAAGCAATTGGTTCAAGAAGTAGTGGGATCAAGAATGCTGGCTTTCTGTATCAATGGTTAATATCATTTGGCATCTTCAGAGGGATCAGGGCTAAATTCTTCTAACAAACTTGCAAAACACCAACTATCATATATTATTACTAATTCCGTAAGAATAGGAAGGAGCAGGTATTTGATGTTGATCAGAATCTATGAGATTTTTATTTCATTAGACTGCCATATATTTCCTATAGGACTTCACTGTCTAGATTGCTGTGGTAAACAACAACAACAACAACAACAACAACAATATCAACAAAATCAAACAAACAAAAATGAAAACCCACCACTACTAACAACAAAAACATGTGTTTTCTATGTGTGGCAACCCCCTACCACCTGGAGGAAGAGTCACATGAATTCTTGGAGAATAAATGATACCATACCTAATCTCAGGTTTTTCTGATGGTGGCATGACTTAAGAAGACAATTTTTATTGGTATAACATATCTTGCCCTAAGGTTTTCTGCATTGTCTCTTTAAGTTTCGAAGGAAATTTGTAATTATGCAATGAAATGATACATGATAGTTGCAAACAGCCAAAGAAAATGAAGGGGAAAAAAAGACACTGGATATCTGTGGAAGTACAAGAGGAAAATGAAGAGCTGGGTTAACCAGAAACTAAAGCAGGACGATTATTACAGTTCTATGTTATGAGGGTGTTATGTGTGTATCTCTCTCTCTCTCTCTCTCTCTCTCTCTCTCTCTCTCTCTCTCTTTCTCTCTCTCCCTCTTTGTGTGGTGTGTGTGTGTGTGTGTGTGTGTGTGTGTGTGTGTGTGTAAGTGTATGGATGTGTGTTCTGTATGTGTGATTGCGATTGTGTGTTTATATTTGAAAAAGAGAAGGAAAAGAAAATGTGCTGACAAGAGAGGAAGAGAGAGGAAGAGAGAATGAAAGAGATGGAGGGGGAAATGAAGAGGGAAGAAGAGATAAGCATCTTGCAGAATTAATTTTTTTTTCATCTGAAGCATTACAATCAGTTTTGGTTTCTTTGGTAGGACCCTATCGCACTTATTATAATTTTTAGTGGCTGTTTCAATGGGCCTTAAGAAAAACTGCATAACAAATGACATCCACATATATTAATAAAATATATAAGGGCATGGTCTTCTCGTGGGCTCTATGTAAGGTGGCACTTTCTTGGAACAGTTGGAACATGTAGAGCAAGGAGCATCTGCTTTGGGAATGGAATTGCTCACCCCATCCCGTTAAGGCTTCCGGCACAGCCAGCAGCATCAGGGTTCAATGCGTGCATTGAAGCAGCAGAACATCCAGTGACAGCAATAATTACCAAGCTTTGCTACTGATGAGGCAGGAAGGCAGGGTCCATGCTATTTAGCATAAACAATTATAGAATATTCACATTTGGATTTAGTGACTTTGCAAAAGGAGTAAAAACTGAAGTACAGCACGAAATGTTCACATTCTTGTCTGTATTCAAAGCAACATTTAAACTCCATTTTTTTATTTGTAACATTGTATTCAAATTACTTCATTTTTCCCAACACTGATGGCATACTCTTTGTAGATAGATTTTTTTAAATTTCTATCACTTCTACCTTAGACTTTTAAGTGAATCTTTAGTTTTGATAGTAATAATTTTAAATAAACCTATGTCATGTTCTGTGTTTGCTCAAATATTTAGTATGCTTTTATCGTCAAACTAAAAATTCAAGGGCAATATATTCTCTTTTGAGAGGCACATTAGTGTGATGGCTACTGAGAGGATCCCAAAGACATTTGGTATACCTTGATTCTCTTAGCATTGCTGAGGGAGTCACAGATTTGGGAAGGCGAGGAGCTTCCTAAAATACTTACATGTGCACTTCCCACTAGTGCTCACATATTTAAAGGAAAGGATATCAGTGTGTTGAGGAAATGACTGTTCTTCCATATGTATTGCTGAGTTCCCCAATAGTCACCACATGAAATAGATTCTGATGCCCATTAACTGATGAATTGATTTTTTTTAAAAAAGGGTGTATATACACAGTTGAGTATCCTGCCATTAAAAATGTCAAAATCTTGTTCTCTGTAGTAATATAAAGGAGCCTGGAGGACATCATCTCAAGTGAAAGAAGCCTGGCCACAGAAGAACACAGTTTATATTCCCATGTACGTGGGACCTGATTTATGTCTTAAACATAGAGTACAGCAGTGCCTTCCAGGGCCTGGAAAGAATATTCTGGAGAATGGCTATGCTTTGAATAAAAATGGCCTCCATAGGCTCATATATTTGAATCCTTAGTCCTTGGTTGATGAGGCTATCTAGGGAGGATTAAGAAGTGTGTACTTATTGGAAGAGGTGTCACTGGGACTGGCTTTGAAATTCGAAAGCCCACATCATTGCCAATACCTGGCTCTCTGCCCTCCTCTCTGTCTTCTATTTGCAAATCAAATGCAAGCTCCTAGCTACCACTCTAGCACCATGCCTGCCTTCCTGCTGCCGCTGCCGCTGCTGTACTCCACACCACAATGTTGACAGACTGACCGCCTGGAACTGTAAGCTCCAGTAAGCTCTTTCTTCTACAAGTTGTCTTGATCATGGTGTCCCATCATAACAAAGAAAAGCAGCTAAGACAATGGAGTAAGCGCTTTAAAGACTTGATTAGAATAGAGACATAACTCCCACGGTTCTGTAGTATGAGGGGCTCACTATGATTTACAACAATAAGTTGTATGCATTAAATTGATAGAGGATTGACATGTTGGATCTGACCTGGAAGCTTCCTCACTGAGGACTCGCTCTCATTGTTTCAGAGGGAGCCATGAAAGCTACTAGTGGAGGAGGGTAATTGAAAATTGAAAAGCCCACATCATTACCAATGATGTCCTATCAAGTCCTATCAAGATGTTATCCCAATGAACAACAACAATGACCAGCATGGGAAGATATTCTGAATATGCATACATACATACATATATACATACATACATACATAATACATACATACATACATAAGAGATAAACAACAGACAACAATTGGATGTAAGGCCTGCGCAATAGGAGGGCAGTCATGCCTGTCACTGTAAATTTAACCAACTACTCTTGGCTGACGAGGCATGACTGCCCTCCATGATGGCTGCTGGTAGAGGGATAATTAATTTTCTTTAAGGTTGTAGCCTTTCTGGTACGTGGGTCATTTCCATTTATTGATTCAAGTGACAGAAGCTCATCAAACATGGTGACATAAGTCTGTAACCGCCAAATAGGGAGGCTGAGGCAAAGTGATTTGATTGGGAAACAAAAGCAACAAACATACAAGCAAACATAAAAAATAACACATATACTTTGAATCTCATTGATATTTTGGTGCATATGTAAATGTGTATGTCGTGTGTGTGTGTGTGTGTGTGTGTGTGTGTATGTGTGTGTGTGTGGTGCTTGTATGTGGTATGTAATGTAGATGTATATGTGGTGTGTGGTGTGTATGTGTGTGTGGTATAGTATATATCGTGTAGCTTGTGTGTATGTCGTATATAGGGAGTGTTTGTGTGTGGTATATTTATATATGCTGTGTGTTATGATATGGTACGGTATATGTGGAATGTGTGTGTGTTTATGTGTAGTGTGCGTTCACATAAAAATCAGGGTCTTCCTCTCTATCACCCTCTGCCTTCCTTATTTCCCGAAAGCAGTGACTTTCAATGGCTCTGGAGATAGGCTGACAAGCGGCAAGCTGTCTCATTATTCTTCTCACTTCTCTGTCAGTGCTGGGTGACCAGCATGCACAGAGCCACACTCAGCTTTTTACTTCAGTGCTGGGAATTTGAACCCAGGTCCTCAGGTTTGTGTAGCAAGTATTTGACCACCAGGAGCATTCTCTCAACTCCGACCTTATTGATTCTGAGCTTTCCACAGAACCCTGGAAGGATATTTGCTAAGCCTGCCATCGCACGTGTTTAATCTTGCTGATTTAATTCAAACATTGCCTCTGGAAGACCCATGATCACACAAGCAAACTTGCCAACTCCTTCATTATGCTTCTGGGATGTTTTAATGGTTTCTCTCTTTCTGCTCTTGGCACACCATATTTCCCTCTGCTGGTTTCTGTCATAGTCATTAGCTATGAAGTTCTTGAATGTAGATAATGTGTTCTGTCTATTTTTGAAGTCTATACAGTCAAACACAATACCTTCTATACAGTAAGCCCTGAATACAGTAAGCCCTGAATGAGTTCAGCAATTAAATCAATGTGAAAATTTCCCTTTCGCTTTAAAGATTTGTTTTTATATTCTGCAAATGAAAGAAAAATGTTGTGCTGATTATTTCAGGGTCACTTAAGAGTTTCAAAGCAACTGACACAGATAAGAATTATCAGAAATCTCTGTACCCCTTAGCATTTTTCTCCTAAAACACATTAGTCTCAAATGACAAAGCTGCTTTCACATTAGTGCTCATTTGCATATAGCACCGCCTGTGATATCAAGGCCACTGTCAGCTAGCTAGAGTCACTTATGTCATTGCAGCTTATGTTCACAGGGAATTTTCAATCTTCGTATCCATTTGGCTGGAGTAGCTTTTCATGTTTGGAGAACTACAGTAGGAGAACAGCAAGAACAGGAATAATGGCTCCAGGTTCACATTAAGGAATGGCTAGAGAGACAGGTGACTAAAGCCTTTTGAAAGATGAAAGTTGAAAGCAAAAGAGTAAAGAAAAATGGTGTTTAACCAGTATGTATGTATGTATATATGTATGTATGTGAGTGTGTATATGTGTGTATGTGTGTGTGTGTTTATAGGAATGTTTATATGTGTGTGTCTATGTTTGTATGTATGAGTATGTGTGTTTATATGTGTATATATATGTGTGTGCTTCTGTGTGTATGTGCATATGCATGTGTATGTGTGTATGCATGTGTATGTGTTTATGCATGTTTATGTGTGTATGTTTACATGTGTGTATGCGTGTATGTGCTTATAGGTATGATTATATGTGTGTATATGTTTGTAGGTGTGTTTATATATGCGTATATGTGCATATGTGTGTTTATGTGAATATGTTTATATGTATGTGTTTATAGGTATTATTATATGTATATGTATATGTATATATATGTTTGTAAGTAAGTTTATGTAAGTGTGTGTTTATGTATGTGTATGTGTGTGTGTGCTTGAAGGTGAGTTTATGCATGTTTATGTGTGCTGAAGTGTGTATGTATGTTTATGTGTGTATGTATATGTGTGTTTGAATTCTAAACAGCAATAAAAATACAAGGATATGATAGAATTAGGGATGATTTCTGTCTAGAGTTGGAGATGATATTATTGATTGTATTGTCCATCATTGCTTCAACAACAAACAGATGGCACACTCAAAATGGCAATTTCAGTAAGAGTTTCTTTACTATAGGCTGTCTTCATGGATATGAATGTGGAATTTCTACAAGGAAGAATCCAATATCTTGCAGACAGATGGAACCTTTGTTTGTACAAAGAAATGAAGGGGGAAAAAATCCATTTCCTGAACCTGAAAATACAGAAACCTTTAGTTAAGAACATAGCCAAGACTAGGAAAGCTTGCAGGATGAGAAGAAAGAAAGCTCACAAACTCTGTGCCTGCCTGGTTATCTAATGGGACTTTCTGTGAGCACTTTCAGTCAGAATCCACAGGGACTTAAGAGATGTGTTTTTTTCCAGGTTACTCTGAGGTGAGAACAGGGGGCAGACTGGGAAGCAGACCTGGAAAGGAAAGGAAAACAGCCTGCACAGGGGGTAGATGTGAAAGACAACTTTAATCACGTCTGCCAAATTATTAATTTGAGATGCAGTTTGACATTGTACTATTATGCCTGTCTACAAAGTACACCTTCCTCCGCAGAAGCCCTGTTCTGCAAAGTTGGAGAAGTCATTCAGTTAATGAAACTCAGAGCAGACAATTTAATTTCATTAAGAGGTAATGACAGACCCTCCAACCACCCCGCCCCTGCTCCCAGATTAAGTGTTTGGTGGGTGAACTTTATGTTTTCACCTCTGATGTGGATGCCCTGCTCAGGATGCTGGATGCTGCCGGCTGAATAACAACTTCTGACTATGAAGGCGTTCTGATGAATTTACCCCGAATAAGCCTTGATTTAGAGTATCACGAGAGGCATAACTGTGAGCAATACATAGCTGCTGTCCTCCAGGAGCCGCGATCGTGCCAGCTTGGCAGTGGTTGCTCAGTTCTGTGGCTTTGTTAGGGAGCTCTCAGTGCCGCCCTTGCCTCTGATGGAGACATCATTGAGGGAAAGCCTAACGCATTCCCCTGCGGATGCACATTAGGTTGGTTGACATGGGAAAGATTTACTAATTTGCTGATTGCTCTTGGACATTAGCCAGTTACCAGACATAACTGCTCTGTTTTCCTTTCCCTTTTCACCCTACAGAGTTTCAAAAAATTCTCTCCATTTCTAAATATACCTATCCAATTCATTAATTCAAACAGAAAAACCCTTCTATATTTGAGTAGCACAGTTCTCATGGGATTGTTTTGATTAAATATCTTCATGTGCGGAATGTTGCAAGCATATTGTCTAAGATGTAGCTATTCTTTTGCCTATTGTTTGGTTATTTCAATTGCTGGTTTTAGCTAAATACTATTCTCCACTGTATGGTTTCTCTTAATTTGTATGTGTGAACCTTTAACTCATAAACTAGAAGCAGCCTAAGAGATGGTTCCTGATGCATATGGACAAGGAGACCATGCAGCCATAGACCAGAATGTACTTACCAGTGATCCAGAGGCTCAAAGGTGACAGAGTTAGAATAAGAAATAACAGCTTCATGACAACAGAAGGCCGAGGTAAGCTAATGCAAGAGCTTGGGCATTTCTTGAGTTGCTGACTATCCCAAGGACAATTAGCTTCAGTTCTTAGCTTTGGAAGAAATGAAGGAAAGTCGAGTATAAATCCATTAGTCACTATTCTCCTAATTATGGTTTGTATTTATCTAAGATTTGAATAACCCAGCCTTCTCAAGCCATTCAATTCTGTTTACTTAAGGAAAATTGAAACAAACCCTAATATCAAACACAAAACAATTTACTTCAATTTGTGCTGGCCACATACTCCTAGGTATGTGGTAATCCTGCTTACACAGATTATATTGAGGGTTGTTAAATTGTGAGAATGTTCTTTTTCTTTAAAAAAATATAGAATAAGAGGCAGGTGGATTTCTGAGTTTGAGGTCAGCCTGGTCTATGGAGTAAGTTCCAGGACAGCCAGGGCTACACAGAGAAACCCTGTCTCAAAAAACCAATATCTATATCTATATCATCTATATCATGTATACATGTATATCATCTATATCATCTATATCTATATCTATGTCTATCTATATAATATGCTTATTTCTTTTAACTTTCAAAAATATAATAAAAATAAATTTTGTTTTAAAAAGAAATGTGTGGTTTTTCTGAGGAATGATTCACATTTTAGTTTCTGTTTTAAAAGTAATTCCTGATGACTAAGAATATTGAACATTTCTTTAAGTGCATCTCAGACATTTGAGATTCCTCTGTTTATAAAATGTACCACATTTTTAAAAGATTTTTTAATTTATCATGTGTAAGTACACTGTAACTGCCTTTAGACACATTAGAAGAGGACATCAGATTATGAATGGTTATGAGCCACCATGTGGTTGCTGGGATTTGAACTCAGGACCTTTGCAAGAATAGTCAGTGCCCTCAACTGCTGAGCCATCTCACCAGTGCAATGTGCCACATTTTTAATTGGATTATTTGGTTTATGTCTAGTTTCTTGAGTTATTTATATATTTTTATATTAGTTCTCTGTTATTTGTGAAGTCATTGAAACCTTTTTCCATTCTGTAGGCTGCCATTTTGCCCTAGTGACAGAGTCCATTGACTTACAGAACTGCTCAAGGAGGTATGTATGAATCTTTCTGAAAAGACAGAATAGAATAGAAAGGGAATGGCATGGTAGTATGGGTGGGTGGAGACGGGAACATGAGCGATCAGGTAAGGGGAGAACAGAGGCAGAGAGTACTTGGAGAGACAACTTGGGGCATCTTGACATAGAAATTCAGTGCAATGCAAATTCCTAGGAATCTACAAGGGTGAGCCTATATAAAACTCCTAATAACGGGAAATATGAAGCCTGAACCAACCATCTCCTGTAACCAGTCACGACTTCTAGTGAAGGGATTGGGAAACCAATGCAGCCTCAAAACCTTCAACCTACAATTTGCCCTGCCTCCAACATGTGCTGGGGTGAAGGTATCACAGAAATTATGGGAGTGGCCACACCAACGACTGGTCCAGCTTAAGACCCATGCCATGAGAGGGAGCCCATGCCTCAAACTACCTAGAGGGCCAGGAACCAGACTATATTGCCCAGAGACCCAGGATAGAACAAAACAGGATTAGGAAAAAAAAAGTCAGTAAAATAATCCCTATGATATTCTGCTATACTCATAGACAAGAACCTAGCATAATTGTCATAAGTGAGGCTTCATCCAGTAACTGATAGAAAAAGTTGCAAAAATCCACAGTCAAACAGTAGGCAGAGATGGGGAGTCCTGTGGAATGGGACGAGGGGTGAAGGAGAAGCAGCAGGCCTCACTGACAAATTGGTGGCCACCTCTGCATGAACGTAGGTGACACACAGTCAAGGAGGCAACTTTTGAACAAGGAACGAATTGAAGGCCAGCTGAGAGCCTAAAGATTCGTGATGCAGACAATAACAGCCAATGGGGAACTGCCACTTGGAATATATGGTTGCTTGGGACCAATGGGACGCGGGTGTAGGTTATAAAGGACATTCCGCAAGACCCAATAAATGAGCATCTTGTGCTGTTCTTATCTACTTTTGGAGTCTGAGCTGTTAGTTCCATAATACTTTATCCCCAACCCTCGAGGGCAAGAGTTCACTAGTGCAGTGGCAGTTCAGGGTATAAAGCAACAGGCCAGAAAGGATTGCAGGAATCAGGCAGGTCAAGGACTCCAAAGAAAACTCACAGAACCAACTAATCTAGGTTCATAGGGCCTTAACAGAGACTGAACCAACAATCAAAGGAGAGTGAATGGGTCTGACCAGGGCCTCTGCATATATGTTTTGATTGTGTAGTATAGCTTCGTCTTCTTGTGGGACTCTGAAGAGTGGGACTCTGACCCTTTTGCCTATTTGGGGGACCCTTTTCCTCCTAGTGGGTTGCCTTGTCCGGCCTTAATACAAGGAACAGTGCACATTCTTACAGAAGAAGAAGTGATCGGGGGTGAGGGAGAGGAAACTGCACTTAGGATGTAATATATAAGAGAAGAATTTTTTAAAATTAATTCATTGATTTTGATGACTTAGTCAAGTGCTTCTCATTCAAACAAGAGAACCTGAATTCAGTTTTTCAGAAGGAAAAAAAAAACCAAAATTTAGCAGTATATCTTCGATCTCAGTGCTCAGGGAGCAGAGAGAGGGAGATCTCTGAGGTCTGCCTGCCATGCCAGCCAAACTGATGAGCTCCAAGTTCAGGCAGAGATCTCTTCTCAAGGAATATCATGAAGAGTTACAGAGAGATGAGGATAGTCAGCATCAATCCCTAGCTACCGTACTCACATACATGCACTCACACCCAACACACACACATACATACAAACATATGCACATAATAACTCATGATTTTGACAATTTAGCCAAGAATATCCATATGAAATTTATGTAGATTATGATAGTTTTGAAGGATAGCGTTTGGTATACATTACTGAGAAGTCAGCATGGTTGACTAATTAACAAAAAAGAAATCTCAAAGAATTTTATATTCTGGGCAACAAACTTGCTGTCATCTGCTGCAGCTGCCAAGGAGGCTCCATGGTCTATTCTCTCTTTACTTCTTGCTTATAAAAATAAAAAGTGTGGTTTCGAAACAGGAAGTGATTTATTCGTGGTCACAGAGCTGGCCAGCCTCTGTTCAAACTTTGCCAGTTTCAGATCAGTGTTTCCTCCCTGTGACGATATCAGTCAAAATCTTATGTGGTTTTCATAAAAAAATTAAAATCAGGATAAATGAATGAAAATCTGCCACGATTTGGGATTTTGATTAATATCTTTAGTGATAACTGAAAACAGATTCATCTACTGAACTAATAATTTAAGAGAAAGGACCAGTTGTGGTTGGTCTGAAGAGATACTGCTTCTTTAGGTGGGAATAATATATCTGTGGCTACATCATAATTTCTTGAAAGAAATAAGTGTTTTATGCTACTTGGTATCTGTCTAAATACACAGAAGTGTTCTGTACACATTGGGGGGAATCAACAAATATTTGATTGATGAGTCGGGGAGAACTGAGAAGAGCTAATGTCAGTGTGCTTTATCCAGTAAACAGTTCACAGTCTCTTAGAATCTCTTTAAGATCTTGTCTATCTGAAGCTAAAGAGTATTCCCACATGCCACAGTGCATGTGCGGGTGTGTGCATGCACACATGTGTGCATGTGCATGTGTTTGTATTTGTGTGAGGCTAAAATTTATTGAGTTTAAAAGGTTTTTAATTGGCTAAGTATCGGATACTGGCAATACACACTGTTTAGTACAAATATGAAACAACTTCTAAAATGTAATAAGAAACAATGTAACAAAAGCAAGATGAAGAACAGCATGCATCGGTATATTCACAAAGATCAATTATACTAACGCGGGCACAGCTAGCAACGTTAGAAACACCAAGGAAAGGCATCCAGCAGATGCCTTTAGAAATGATCCTAGCAGAAGTTGTCCAGTTGCAATGCAATGAGTCATTCTAAATTGTTGAGAACCTTTAAAACTCTTCTTAAATACAAATTGAACCTAGCCAGATGTGATTGCAGACATCTGTAATCCCAGCATTTGGGATGCTGAGGCTGGAGTACTGAATTTGAGGACAGCCTGGGCTACACACTGTGGTCCAGTCAAGCTTGGACTATATACATCAGTACCTTATCTCAAAATACAAAACAAGTTGGTTTTTTTCCTCATTTTATGGTGCTGAGCCTCTAGTCCAGGGTTTTGCACATGCTAGGTAAGCATTGTATGACTGGGCTTTAGTCTTGGCCCTAATTATGTGACTTATGGAAAATACATGGCACTAAAGATCATTGTTTTAAGTGGGATAAGGCATAACCATAGAAAACAAGCTATTTGGAAAGAGAAAGGGGCCAGAATGGTGAGAGGCAGAAAAAAGGCAGGTGATTAGGGAGAATAGGAAAAGTATATTATTTATGTGTCTGACAACATCAAAATGAAATCCATCATTTTATACAACAAATATAACCTAATTATAAAAAGATTATGCAAATAGCACTATACAGCACACCACGTTTTGTGTTTGCTTTTTATATAGTGTTCTCAAGATTTATTTAAATAATTGTGTATATTAACAGTTTGATGATTGCTAAGAACACCAACATTGACAACAAATCCTTGACAAAAGAAGAAAACTCCAGCAAAGTTATACATGTGGAGGTAGGAGGTCGAGGGACCCTCTAGGATGTACCAGAGACCTGGGAGGTGAGAGAACTTTGGGACTCAAAGGCAGGGACCTTAGATAAAATACCAACAGTGGGGAGAGGGAACTTGTATAGTCCATCCCCAGTAGAAAGAGAAGGGATGGGGTTACCATCCCACAGTCAAAAACTCTGACCCAGAATTGTGCCTGTTTGAAAGAACCACAGGGACAAAAATGGAAAAGAGGTTGAGGGTAAGGAGGTTCAGTGACAGTCCCAAACTGGGATTCAGCTCAAGGGGAGGCTTCCAAACCTGACGCTGTCGCTGATACTGTGGTGTGCTTGCAAACGGTAGCCTGGTATGGCTGCCCTCTGAGAGGCCCAATGGACAGCAGAGTAAGATGCAGATACTTGTACCCAAACAATGGGTGAAGGCTGGGGACCCCCGTGGTTGAATTGGGGGGGACTGGAGGCAGCTGAGGAGGACAACTCTGTAGGAAGATCAGCAGTATCAACTGACCTGGACCCCTGTGATCTCCCAGACACTGGGCCACCAGCCAGATAGCATTCACTAGCTGCTATGAGGGCCTGAAAACATATACAGAGGAGGACTGCCTGATCTGGCCTCAGTGGAAGAAGATGTACCCAGCCCTTGAGAGACTTGAGGCCCCAAGGAGTAAGGAAGTCTGATGGAATAAGGGGGTTGGGGGCACCCTCTTGGAGACAAGAAAGGAGGAATGGGATGAGGAACAGTCAGAGGGCCGACCAGGAGGAGATAATGACTGAACTGAAAAAAAAGAGAATAATAATAATTAAAATAAGAAAATGATTAGCTAGCAAAGTTCTATAAAGATGCATTACTCATCATAATTTTTAAATATAGATAGATAGATAGATAGATAGATAGATAGATAGATAGATAGATGGATGGATGGATGGATGGATGGATGGATGGACAAACGGACAGATAGATAGATAGATAGATAGATAGATAGATAGATAGATAGATAGATGGATGGATGGATGGATGGATGGATGGATAGATAGATAGATAGATAGATCTGAAATGACTAACTCGAGGTAATTAGCATTTACATTGCTTCCCATTCTTAATCTACTTTTTGTAGGATTTTCAACAATATAATATATTGATTATTAACTATATATTTGAAATTCTTCAGATAGCATCTAATGCTCCTCTCTACCAACACTGTCCCACCTCTGGTGATACCTTTTCTTTTCATGTCTATAAGATCAACATTTTAAGTAATAAGGCCATATGCTCACACACATACCTCTTTGGAAGTGATGATCATGGAAAAAGGGGTTATAGCTTAGTAAGATCCTGGAAAGATCCAAGTTCCCTGAGAAGAAGTTTATTCTTCATAATTACACAGAACATGTAAAACTGACATTTAAACATCTTAACTGTAATAACAAGGTAAAAGCAACCTAGACACCAAGGTGAGACAGTAGGTTTTTAAAGAGCATTCTAATCATAATAAAAATATTTTCACTCAAACACATTCTACAAGTAAAATGTTTAATGTGTTTTCATAAATGATCTCTCATATTATTGCACTGAGGAAAATATGTGCAATTTTCTTTAAATGTCATCAAACTGGAACCTAGCCATCTGTCTTGTAGACTTCCCCATCACTCATTTTTTGAGTCAATGGAGAATAATTAAAATGGTTATCATAGTATTTATGCTGTGTAATGAGGAGCCTTTATATCTAGTGAGTCCTTTATTAGACTGCCCTACGATATCAACCTCCCGCTTCACAGGGCTCCAGACTGATGAAGGCGGGGCGTTCTGCTGTTGATCTCTTCCTGGCTTTCCCACCTATGCCCTGTTTTTTATTCAGCACCAAAAATATTCATCTTTAAACTGCAGAGAAAACAAGTTGTATCTCACAAGAGAACCACAGCGTTCCTTCTGGCCTACTTGAAACTCATTGTCACATGGATCAGAGCCCTGGGGACTTAGCTGGCCTGGTGCTAGCCAACCTTTGTACAGTGTTACCAACAAGCTGGCATCTGCTCTAGGACCATAATGGATTAAATATCTACCCACAAGGCTTTGCATCCAAAATCACCTTCTTCAGCTGTAGATGTCAGTGATCACTACTCCAATTCTCTCTACTAAATGCACTTAAATGATAGTTTACTGTATTCCTTAATTCTGTGTTAATAATGAAGACTTTACAGCCCACTTGAGTAGGCATATTTTGTAAATTTTTGGATTGATCAATGAGAAATTGGATATTCAGCAGTGGATCCATATCATTACTTTGCCTGTATTAGCAGCTACCTTAATCTGTCCCTGCAGCACAATAAAAATTGCTATAATTTAATTTTGTAATTATTTCTTACTTATGTGTGTGTGTGTAGTATGCATGTGTCTACGTGTGTGTGCCTATACCAACGAATGGAGACTAAGTGTTAATGTTAGTTATCTTCCTTAAACACTAATTCATGTTCATTTCTGAGACATAGTCCTTTACCAAACCTGACAATGGTCGTTTTAACTAAGTTGATGGCCAGGGAGCCTCTGTGACTCACTTGTCTCTACCTCAAGCAAAGCCAAGATTCAACCTATGTGAGGGTTCTACAACTCAAACATAGACCTTCATGCTTGGACAGCAAGTTCTGTACCTACTGAGCCATCCCCCAAACTATCTAATTTTCTTTAGTATATGTTGAAAACCTGCAAAGAAAGCAATATCGCAATTCACATATGAAATTTTAAGATGACTGTTCTAATATATCTACTTGTTGAGTCATGAGTTTACAAATCACATCATCTAATTAATTCATTAATTCTTGTTTAATCCTATTCCAGGTGTGAGAATTCACATCATTTGATAGTGTCTTAGTCAGAATTTCTTCTTGACATCAGAGCTTGTCTGCAATGAAGTCATGACTATTCCATGTGCTGCCTCGTGTTATTAAATCTGAGTGATTTCTCAGTGCCAGTGGGGAAAGTGTGGGAAAGGGTAACTTGCTCATACTTTTGAGAAGTCCAGGCTCTTCTTAAATTACATTACTGGAACTTTCTTTGTCACAGTATCTCATAATTAGACAGTATTATTGAAATTGTATTGTACGTTTTATCTTTGAGGACACTAAACTAGATCATTGATGGAAGGCCTAGATGGGTACATTATTTTTGCTTCTCTCTTAAAGTCCTGACTTCCACAATGCCATGTGTGAGGAACACGACAAGGCTGTGGGTACTTCTGGAAAAAATGTTTTCAGGACTATTTCTCCACTAGGGATAAATAAGGCTTCAAACTTAACTGTCAACTCAGAATATATGCACACTCAATTGAACAAAACAATCAAGAACATATTTAAAAATAGTCTTGAAGAGTTCACTGTTTATTCTCTAAACATGCTTTTCAAATTAGAAATTAACATTTAAAAGAAAACAAACAGATCTGTGGCAAAGTAGGCCTAAAAAACTCAACATTAACACAGGCCATGTAGATTCTTTTCTCAGGGAAAGCTTTCCTGATAGACATCACATTGGAGAAATACACAGGTATTTAATTTTAGTGTCAGAACTATAAGTACTAGCCCCAATGCTTTAGATTCCACAACAATAGAATGGGTCAATAAACAAATGACAACTTTTCTACCTTCAGAGGCTTTCTGTGAGGTAGTATATGAAAGCTTATAACAAGCAAACTAGTCAGTAGTGGCCCTGTTGTAGCAATATCCTTAGAAACATCCAATCCTTGGATGTGCCTCTGTATTTTTCCAAACTAGAAAGCAGTTGTGAATTCTGTTGTTACAGAGGAGGTTATATAATTTTGCTAAGCTTGGAAAGCAAACAACAAGCAAGTCTCAGAAAGTCCCTAGAACTAAAAAAATTCACAAACCCCTCATTTCCATGGGTGGTGGTTTAAATGAAAATTCACGCTCTTACTTTATATGTTTGAACACACAATGCTCAGTTAGGGAACTGTTCAGGAAAGATTCACAGAAGGTTCTGGAGGAGATGAGTCAGTGATGGTGGGCTTTGATGTTTCAAAAGATTTGTGCTGTTCCCATCTCTGCCTCCTGTTTGCAGTCAATTTATGCGATTTCAGGTGTTCTGGGTGTCATGCCGTTTGCTCTGCCATCATATATTATAAACCCTCGGAACCAAAAGACCAATTAAATGCTTTATTTTATAAGTTGCCTTGGTTATAGTTTTACTACAGCAATGGAAAAGTAGCTAGTACACCAAGGTTTGTGTAAACATTAACAGCTGCTGGGAGCAAAGACTCTTTGACCTGTCCAGCTGCTTCTAAGCTCTGGAGGGGAGTTCCAACAATTCAGCTCTAGTGAGTCATACCCTATTCTGAGGTGTTCTTTTCTTTTCTCTTTTTTGCTTTTTTTTATGATGAGGTATTCTTTTTATATTGCATCTGCCTCTGAACTATCCATGCTCCTGTAAATAACCTCTTACCTCGGAAGGATCCCCAATAAATTCATTGGTTCATCAAGGCAGAGTTTGGTGGAGTTGTTACTTTGTTAGATGTTGGCTCCCTGTCTTGTGTGATTAGATACTTGTTCCTACCTCCCTAGGAAAAGTCACATAGTGGGTCACATCTGTAGTCCTAATATTTGGGATATAATGGAAGAAGAATGGTGAGTTTGAAACTAGCCATTCTCAACTATATAAGGGATTCTAGGCCAATATAACTTATTGAATGAGATCCTGAAGAATGAGGTGGGTGGGGAGAGCGGAAGACACACACACACACACACACACACACACACACACACATAGAAGTGGGGAGAGACAGACAAAGAGCCAGAAGGAGACAGAGACAGAGACAGAGACTTCTGGGAATAGTGGCTTATACCCATTCTCTCTCTCTCTCTCTCTCTCTCTCTCTCTCTCTCTCTCTCTCTCTCAGTATTGCATCTGAAATCATGTTTTCTTAAAATTAGATATATTCTTTATTTATATTTTAAAGGATTTCCCTTTTCCTAGTCCTCCCTGAAAGCCCCATAAAAGCCATCTCCCCTCCCACTGTTCCCCAATCAACACCCTCCCGCTTACTTGTCCTGGTATTCCCTTACCCTGCTGCATTGAACCTTTCCAAGACCAGGGGCCTCTCCTCCATTTGATGTCCACCAAGGCCATCCTCTGCTGTCTATGTGTCTGGAGCCATGGGTAACACCATGTGTAGTATCTAGTTGATGATTTTGTCCCTGGGAGCTCTGGAAGTACTGGGTGGCTCATATCATTGTTCCTCCTGTGGCACTGCAAACTCCTTCAGCTCCCTGAGTCCTTTCTCTAGCTCCCCCATTGGGGATCCTGTGCTCAGTTCAATGGCTGGCTGAGTGTCCCCTTCGGTATTTGTCATGCACTAGCAGAGCCTCCCAGATGATAACTATACTGGCTCCAGTCAGCAAGCATATGTGGGCATCAATAATAGTGTCTGGGTTTTGTAACTGTATATGGGATGGATCACTAGGTGGAGTAGTCTCTGGATGGTCTTTCCCTCATACTCTGCTCCATACTTTGTCTCTGTATCTCCTTCTGTGGGTATTTTTTCCCCTCTTCTAAGAAGGACCAGAGTATCCATACTTTGTTCTTCCTTCTTCTCGGGCATCATTTGATGTGTGAATTATATCTTGGGTATTCCAAACTTCTGGGCTAATATCCACTTATCAGTGAGTGCTTACCTGTGTGTTCTATTGTGATTGGGTTACCTCACTTAGGATGATATTTTCCAGTTCCATGCATCTGCCTAAGAATTTCATGAATTCATTGTTTTTAATAGCAGAATAGTATTCCATAGTGTAACTATACCACATTTTCTGTATCCATTCCTCCATTGAGGGATATCTGGGTTCTTTCCAGCTTCTGAATATTATAAATAGGGTTGCTATGAACATAGTAGAGCATGTGTCCTTATTACATGCTGGGGAATCCACTGGGTATATGTCCAGGAGTGGTATAATGGGCTCCTCCTGTAGTATCATGCCGAGTTTTCTGAGGAACTGCCAGATTGATTTCCAGAGTGGTGGTACGAGCTTCCAATCCCACCAGCAGTGGAGAAGTGTTTCCCTTTCTCTACATCCTTGCCAGTACCTGCTGTCTCCTGAATTGCTGATCTTATCCATTCTGACTGGTGTGAAGTGAAATCTCAGGGTTGTTTTGATTTGCATTTCCCTGATGACTAAGGATGTTGAACATTCTTTAGGTGCTTCTCAGCCATTCGATATTCCTCAGGTGAAAATTCTTTGTTTAGCTCTGTACCCCATTTTTAATAGGGTTATTTGGCTCTCTGGAGTCTAACTTCTTGAGTTCTTTGTATATATTGGATGTTAGCCCTCTGTCGGATGTAGGGTTGATAAAGATCCTTTCCCAACTTGTTGGTTGCCATTTTCTCCTATTGTAAATGTCCTGTGCCTTACAGAAACTTTGTAATTTTATGAGGTCCCATTTGTCAATTCTTGATCTTAGAGTATAAGCTATTAATGTTCTGTTCAGGAAGTTTTTCCCTGTGCCCATGTGCTCAAGAATCTTACCCAGACTCTTTTCTATTAGTTTCAGTGTGTCTGGTTTCAGTATGTGGAGATCCTTGACCCACTTGGACTTGAGCTTAGTACATAAAGATAAGAATGCACTATTTGCACTCTTCTGCATGCTACCTTCCAGTTGAGCCAGCACCATTTGTTGAAAAGGCTCTCTGTTTTCCATTGGATGATTTTTAGCTCTTTTGTCAAAATCAAGTGACCATAGGTGTGTGGGTTTATTTCTGGGTCTTCAATCCTATTCCATTGATCTACCTGCCTGTCACTGTACCAATACCATACAGCTTTTAACATTATTGTTCTGTTGTACTGCTTGCGGTCCAGGATACTGATGCCCCAGAAGTTATTTTACTGTAGAGAATAGTTTTAGCTATCCTGGGTTTTTTGTTATTCCAGATGAAATTGAGAATTGTTCTTTCTAACTCTATGGAAAATTGGGATTTTTGATGGGGATTGCATTGAATCTGCATATTGTTTTTGACAAAATGGCCATTTTTACTATATTAATCATGCCAATCCATGAGCATGAGTGATCTTTCCATCTTCTGATGTCTTCAATTTCTTTCTTCAAAGACTTGAAGTCCTTGTCATACAGGTCTTTCACTTTATTTTGGTTAGAGTCAAACCAAGATACCTTATATTGTTTGTGATTAGTGTGAAGGGTGTCATTTCCCGAATTTCTTTCTCAGCCTGTTTATCCTTTGAGTAGATGAAAGGCTACTGATTTGTTTGAGTTAATTTTATATCCAGCCACTTTGCTGAAGTTGTTAATCAGCTGTAGGTGTTCTCTGGTGGAGTTTTTTGGGTTGCTTAAGTATACTATCATATCATCTGCAGATAGTGATAATTTGACTTCTTCCTTTCCAATTTGTATCCCTTTGACCTCCTTTTGTTGTCTAATAGCTCTAGCTAGAAGTTCAAGTTTTATGTTGAATAAATATGGAGAGAGAGGGCAGCCTTGTCTTGTCCCTGATTTTAGTGGTATTGCTTCAAGTTTCTCTCCATTTAGTTTGATGTTGGCTACTGGTTTGCTGTATATTGCTGTATATTTATTTAGGCATGGGCCTTGAATTCCTGTTCTTTCCAAGACTTTTAACATGAAAGGATGCTGAGTTTTGTCATATGTATTTTCAGCATCTAATGAAATGACCATGTAATTTTTTGAGTTTGTTTATGTAGTGGATTACATAGATGGATTTCCATATATTGAACCATCCCTGCACCCCTGGGATAAAGCCTACTTTATCATGGTGACTGATTGTTTTGATGTTTTCTTGGATTTGGTTGGCAAGAATTTATTTATTGAGTATCTTTGCATCAATATTCATAAGGGAAATTGGTCTTAAGTTCTCTGTTTGTTGGATCTTTTTGTGGCTTTGGTAACAGCATAATTGTGGCTTCACAGAATGAGTTGGGTAGTGTTCCTCCTGTTTCTATTTTGTGGAATAGTTTGAAGAATATTGGTGTTAGGTCTTCTTTGAAGGTGTGATAGAATTTTGTACTAAAACCATCTGGTCCTGAGTTTGTTTTTGTTTTTGTTTTTTTGTTTTTGTTTTTTTTTTTTTGGTTGGGAGACTTTGAATGACTGCTTCTATTTCTTTAGGGGTTATGGGACAATTTAAGTGGTCTATCTGATCCTGATTTAACTTTGGTATTTGGTATCTATCTAGGAAATTGTCCATTTTATCCAGATTTTCCAGTTCTGTTGAGTATAGACTTTTGTAGTAGGATCTAATGATTTTTTGAATTTCTTCAGTTTCTGTTGTTATATCTCCCTTTTCATTTCTGATTTTGTTGATTTATATAGTGTCTCTGTGCCCTCTGGTTAGTCTGGCTAAGGATTTATCTATCTTGTTGATTTTTCTCAAAGAACCAGCTCCTGGTTTTGTTGATTCTTTGTATAATTCTTTTTTTTTTCCTAGTGGGAAAACTCAGCCCTGAGTTTGATGATTTCCTGCCTTCTACTCCTCTTGGGTATTAGCTTCTTTCTGTTCTAAAGCTTTCAGGTGTGCTGTTTAGCTGCTAGTGTATCCCCTCTCCAGCTTATTTTTGGAGGCACTCAGAGCTATGTGTTTTCCTCTTAGCACAGCTTTCATTGTGTTCCATGAATTTGGGTATATTGTGCCTTCATTTTCATTAAATTCTAAAATGTTTTTTATTTCTTTCCTTAGTTCTTCCTTGAGCAAGGTGTCATTGAATAGATCACTGTTCAGCTACCATGTGTTTGTGGGCTTTCTATTGTTTTTGTTGCTATTGAAGACCACCCTTACTCCACAGTGATCTGAGAGGAGGTATGGGATTAGTTCGATCTTCTTACACCTATTGAGGTCTGTCTTATGACCAATTATATGGTCAGTTTTGGAGAAGGTATCATGATGTGTTGAAAAGAAGGTATATCCATTTGATTTAGGATGAAATGTTCTATCGATACCTGTTAAATGCATTTGGTCCAAAATTTCTGTTAGTTTCACTCTGTCTCTTTTAGTTTGTGTTTCCCTGATCTGTCCATTAAGGAAAGTAGGGTGTTTAAGTCACCCACAATTATTGTGTGAGGTACAATGTGCGCTTTAAGCTTAAGTAAAGTTTCTTTTACAAATGAAGGTGCCCTTGTATTTGCAGCATAGGTGTTCAGAATTGAGAGTTCTTCTTGATTTTTCCTTTGATGACTGTAAAATGTCCTTCCCTGTCTCTTTTTATCACTTTGGTTGAAAGTCTATTTTATTGTATATTAGAATTACTACTCCAGCTTGTTTCCTCGGACCATTTGTTTGGAAAACTGTTTTCCAGTCTTTTACTCTGAGGTAGTGTTAGTCTTTGATGCTGAGATGTGTTTCCTGTATGCAGCAAAATGGTGGGTCTGGTTTATGTATCCAGTCAGTTAGTCTATGTCTTTTTATTGGAGAATCAAGTCCATTGATGTTAAGAGATATTAAGAAATAGTGATTGTGGCTTCCTGTTATTTTTTATGTAATTTTTATTTTTGTGTGGTTATCTTCTTTTGGGTTTGTTGAAAGAAGATTAAATTCTTGCTTTTTCTAGTGTGTAGTTTCCCTCCTTTTGTTGGTGTTTTCCATTCACTATCCTTTGCAGGGCTGGATTTATTTAAAGATATTGCATATTTTTTTTGTCATGGAATACCTTGGTTTCTCCATCTATGGTAAATGTGAGATTTGCTGGGTATAGCAATCTGGGTTGGCATTTGTGTTCCCTTATTGTCTGTATGATATCTGCACAGGATTTTCTGGCTTTCATAGTCTCTGGTGAGAAGTCTGGTATAATCCTGATAGGTCTACCTTTATATGTTACTTGACCTTTTCCCCCTTACTGCTTTTAATATTCTTTCTTTGTTTAGTGCATTTGTTGCTTTAATTATTATGTGAGGAGAGGAATTCCTTTTCTGCTCAAATCTATTTGGAGTTCTGTAGGCTTCTTGTATGTTTATGGGCATCTACTTCTTTAGGTTTGGGAAGTTTTCTTCTATCATTTTGTTGAAGACATTTACTGGCCCTTTAAGTTGGAAATCTTCACTCTCTTCTATACCTATAATCCTTAAGTTTGGTCTTCTCATTGTGTTCTGGATGTTCTGGATGTTTTGGGTCAAGAGCTTTTTGCATTTTGCATTTTCTTTGCTGTATCAATGCTTTCTACAGAATCTTCTGCATCTGATATTCTCTCTTCTCTCTTATATTCTGTTCTTGATGCTTGGGTCCATGATTTCTGACATCTTTCCTAGGTTTTCTATGTCCTGAGTTGTTTTGCTTTGTGATTTCTTTACTGTTTCTACCTCCATTTTTAGACCCTGGATCGTTTTGTTCAATTACTTCACCTGTTTTGTTGTGTTTGCCTGTAGTTCTTTAAGGGTGTCTCCCTGATTACTTGTGTTCTCCTGTATTTCTTTAAGGGAGTTATTTATGTCCTTCTTGAAGCCCTCTATCAGCATCATGAGCTGGGATTTTAAATCCAAATCTTGCTTTTCTGGTGTGTTGGGATATCCAGGACTTGCTGTTGTGGGTGAATTGGGTTCTGATGGTGCCTTGTTGCCTTGATTTCTGTTAGTAACATTGCTAAGTTTGCCTTGTGCCATCTGGCTATCCCTGGTGGTAGTTGGTCCTGCTGCTTTTGGCTGGTGCTTGTCCTTCCTGTGTGACTGCAGGCCTGTCTCAACACTCCTGGGTGACTGCCTCTTCCCTGGCATAGAGTGCTTGCTGCTGCCCAGCTCCTGGTTGCAGGTGGGACCCTGGTAGACTGAGTCCCAAGTGATCTTACACTCTGGTGTTCTTTGCGTTCCCATCTGCACGTGTCTACTCACTGATCATTCACATGAGTAAAGATGGCAGACTCCCTCTAAATGCAGGACTCCATAAAAGGCAGATGTCCCCTGGCAGGATAGGTGTACAGATGGCTGTGGCGCTGACCAGCTTCTGGGTGCAGGTGGGGTCATGGCGGACAGTGTCCCAAGTGATCTTATACTCGGGTATTCTCTGCATTTCCTGCTGCACCAAACTGCTTAGTCACATGAGCAAAGATGGTGGCCTCCCATACTCTCAATACCCTGAAGGCTGAGGCACAGAATCTCACAAGAACCAGAATGAAGTACATGTTGACTCTCCAAACTAGCTTGAACTATAAAGCTAGACAATGTCTCCAACAAGAAACAAAATAAAACAAAAGTTAAACAAGAAATAACAAAAAAGTTATAATCTATTGAAAGGAAATAGAACAAGGATAATGAGGAATGTTAAATATGACCAAAGTATGTTATACATATATTATAATGTATATACATATAGAAGTATCATAGTGAAACCCATAATTTTTTATTGGATACATAATATACTTACATTTCATTTCCCTTTTTCTGGTTCCCTGACCCCCAAAGGGCCCACATGCCCTTTTCCCTCCCCTTGTTCCCCCATCCAACCCTTCCCACTTCCCTGTTCTGGTATTCCCCTACACTGATGCTTTGAGCCTTTCCAGAGCCCGGGTCTACTCCTTCCTTCTAGTCAGACATCATTTGATATGTGGATTGTGTCTTTGGTGTCCCAAGATTCTAGGCTAATATCCACTTATCAGTGAGTGCATACCATGGGTATTCTTTTGAGACTGGGTTACCTCACTTAGTATGATGTTCTCCAGCTCCATCCATTTCTCTACGAATCTCTACGAATTTCATGAATTCATTGTTTCTAATGGATAAATAGTACTCCATTGTATATATATACCACGTTTTTTGTATCCATTCTTCTGTTGAGGGACATCTGGGTTCTTTCCAGCTTCTAACTATTATAAATAAAGCTGTTTTGAACATAGTAGAGCATGTATCCTTATTGAATGCTGGGGAATCTTCTGGGTATATTCCCAGGAGTGGTATGGCTGGGTCCTTTGGAAGTATCCTGTCCAATTTTCTGAGGAACTGCCAGACTGATTTCCAGAGTAGTTGTACCAGCTTGCAGTCCCACCAGCAGTGGAGGAGGGTTCCTCTTTCTCCACATCCTCACCAACACCTGCTGTTTCCTGAGTTTTTAATCTTAGCCATTCTGACTGGTATGAGGTGAAATCTCAGGGTTGTTTTGATTTGCATTTCTCTAATGACTAATGATGTTGAACATTTTTTAATTGTATTTTTTTATTTTCTATATTCTTTGTTTACATTCCAAAGGCATTCCCCTTTCCCAGTCCCCCCCCCACCATATGTCCCATAAGTCCTCTCCCCCCCAACTATTCCTCAATCATCCCCTCCCCACCATTTCTCTTTTCTGGATCTACAAAACTGGATCCAATTTTTTCAGGCCCAGGGTCCTCTCCTTTCTTCTTCTTGGGAATCATTTGACTTGCTAATTGTGCCTTGAGTATTTAGGGCTTCTGGGCTCATTATTATCCACTTATCAGTGATTGCATTTCATGTGTATTCTTTTGTGATTGGGTTAACTCACTTAGGATGATTTTTCCAGATTTAACCATTTACCTACAAATTGAATGAATTCATTAATTTTAATTGCTGAGTAGTAGTTTATTGTACAAATATACCACATTTTCTGTATCCATTCCTCCTTTGAGGGATATCTTGGCTCCTTCCAATTTCTGGTTATTATAAACAAGGATGCTATGAACATAGTGGAGCATGTGTCTTTATTGTATGCAGGGGAATCCTCTGGGTATATGCCCAGGAGTGGTATGCCAGGGTCCTCTGGAAGTGACATGCCCAATTTTCTGAGGAACTGCCAAACTGATTTCCAGAGCGGTTTTACCATTTTGCAATCCCCAACAGTGGAGGAGTGTTCCTCTTTCTCCACATCCTCGCCAGCATGTGTTGTCTCTTGAGTTTTTAATTTTAGCCATTCTGACGGGTGTGAGGTGGAATCTCAGGGTTGTTTAGATTTGCATTTCCCTGATGACTAATGATGTTGAACATATCTTAAGGTGTTTCTCGGCCATCCAAATTTCTTCTGGTGAAAATTCTTTGTTTAACTCTGTACCCCATTTTTGATAGGGTTATTTGGCTCTTTGGTGTCTAACTTCTTGAGTTCTTTGAAGACCTCAGAAGATTGAAAAATATTTCTTGCTCCTGGATTGGCAGGATAAATATAGTAAAAATGGCAATCTTGCCAAAAGCAATCTACAGCTTCAATGCAATCCCCATCAAAATCCCAACTCAATTCTTCATAGATCTAGAAAGAGCAATTCTCAAGTTCATCTGGAGCAACAAAAAACCCAGGATAGCTAAAACTATCCTCAACAATAAAAAGACTTCTGGGGGAATCAATATCCCTGACCTCAAGTAGTACTACAGAGCAATTGTGTTAAAAAACTGCATGGTATTGGTACAGCAACAGGCAAGTAGATCAATGGAATAGGAGTGAAGACCCAGAATTGAACCCACCCATATATGGCTAATTGATCTTCGACAAAGGAGCTGAAAACATACAGTGGAAAAAAGATAGCCTTTTCAACAAATGGTGCTGGCTCAACTGGAGGTCAACATGCAGAAGAATGAGAATTGATCCACTCTTATCTTCTTGCACTAAGCTCAACTCCGAGTGGATCAAGGACCTCCACATAAAACCAGACACAATGAAACTATTAGAAAAGAAACTTGGGAAGACCCTGAAGGACATGGGTACAGGGGGAAAGTTCCTGAACAGAACCCCAATAGCTTATGCTCTAAGATCAAGAATTGACAAATGGGACCTCATAAAATTACATAGTTTCTGTAAGGCAAAGGACACTGTCAGAAGGACAAAACGGCAACCAACAAAGTGGGAAAAGATTTTCACCAACCCCCACATCCAATGTTGAGCATTTTTTAAGGTGTTTCTCAGCCATCCAAATTTATTTAGGGAAAAGTCTTTGTTTAGTTCTGTACCCCATTTTTTTGATAGGGTTACTTGTTTTTCTGAGGTCTAACTTCTTGAGTTCTTTGAATGCATTGGATATTAGCCCTCTGTCAGATGTAGCATTGGTGAAGATCTTTTCACAATTTGTTGGTTGCTGATTTGTCCTTTTGACAGAGTCTTTTGCCTTACAGAAACTTTGTTATTTTATGAGGTCCCATTTGTCTATTCTTAATCTTAGAGCATAAGCTATTGTTGTTCTGTTCAGGAACTTTCCCCCTGATCCCATGTCCTCAAGGGTCTTACCCAGTTTCTTTTCTATTAATTTTAATGTGTCTGGTTTTATGTGGAGGTCCTTGATCCACTTGGAGTTGAGCTTAGTACAAGGAGATAGGAGTGTATAAATTGTCATTCTTCTGTATGCTGACCTCCAGTTGAGCCAGCACCATTTGTTGAAAAGGCTTTTTTCCACTGGATGTTTTCAGCTCCTTTGTCGAAGACCAATTGGCCATAGATGTGTGGGTTCAATTCTGGGTCTTCAATCCTATTCTATTGATCCACCTCCCTGTCACTGTACCAATCAATACCTTGCAGTTTCTAACACTACTTCTCTGTAGTATTGCTTGAGGTCTGGGATATTGATTTCCCCCAGATGTTCTTTTACTGTTGATGATAGTTTTAGCTATCCTGGGTTTTTTGTTATTTCAGATAAATTTGAGAATTGTTCTTTCTAGATCTATGAAGAACTGAGTTGCGATTTTGATGGGGATTGCATTGAATCTGTATATTGCTTTTGGCAAGATTGCCATTTTAACTATATTAATCCTGCCAACCCACAAGCATGGAAGATTTTTCCATTTTCTGAGGTCTTCTTCCATTTCTTTCTTCAGAGACCTGAAGTTTTTGTCATATAAATCTTTCGCTTGTTTGGTTAGAGTCACACCAAGATACTTTATATTGTTTGTGGCTATTGTGAAGGGTGTCATTTCCCTAATTTCTTTCTCAGCCTGCTTATTCTTTGAGTATAGGAAGGCTACTGATTTGCTTGAGTTGATTTTATAAGCAGCCACTTGGTTGTAGTTGTTTATCAGTTGTAGGTGTTCTCTGGTGGAGTTTTTTGGGTCACTTAAGTATACTATCATATCATCTGCAAATAGTGATAGTTTGACTTCTTCCTTTCCAATTTGTATCCCTTTACTTCCTTATGTTGTCAAATTGCTCTAGTTAGTACCTCAAGAACTATATTGAAAAGATATGGTGAGAGGGGGCAGCCTTGTCTAGTCCCTGATTTTAGTGGGATTGCTTCAAGTTTCTCTCCATTTACTTTGATGTTGGCTACCAGTCTGCTGTAAATTGCTTTTACTATGTTTAGGTATGGGCCTTGAATTTCTGTTCTTTCCAAGACTTTTAGCATGAAAGGATGCTGAATTTTCTCAAATACTTTTTCAGCATCCAATGAGATGACCATGTGGGTTTTTTTTTCTTTGAGTTGTTTATGTAGTGGATTACATTGATGGATTTCTGTATATTGAACCATCCCTGCATCCCTGGGATGAAGCCAACTTGATCATGGTGAATGATCTTTATGATGTGTTCTTGGATTCGGTTGTCAAGAATTTTATTGAGTATTTTTGAATTGAAGTTCATAAGGGAGATTGGTCTGAAGCTCTCTTTTTTATTTGGATCTTTGTGTGGTTTTGGTATCAGGGTAATTGTGGCTTCATAGAATGAGTTTGGTAGTGTTCCTTCTGTTTCTATTTTGTGGAATAGTTTGAAGAGTATTAGCATTAGGTCTTCTTTGAAGGTCTGATAGAATTCTGCACCCAAACCATCTGGTCCTGTCCTTTTTTTGGTTGGCAGACTTTCTATGACCCCTTCTATTTCTTTGGGGGTTAGGAGACTGTTTAGATGATCTATTTGATCCTGATTTAATTTTGGTATTTGGTATCTTTCTAGGAAATTGTCCATTTCCTCCAGATTCTCCAGTTGTATTGATGCACAGACCTCCTGCTGAGCTGCTCTGGCTCTGGGTGCAGGCAAAAGCCTGATGGGGTAGTTGATGTTAGGCTAGGACTCTGTCCATGCACCTGGCCCCAGCTGCCAGCAGTCTGTAGTGACCTGAGGCAAGATGGCAGCCTCACTGCAAGCAGAGAGAGCTGGCCCCCAGTGGTTGGCAACAGCTGCCGAGTTGTTGGTGCATAGACCTCCCACTGAGCTGCTCTGGCTCTGGGTGCAGGCAAGAGCCTGACAGGGTAGTCAATGTCATGCTAGGACTCTGTCCACGCATCTGGCCCCAATCGCCATCCATCCACAGTGACCCAAGGTATGATGGTGGCCTCACTTAAGCCAAGTGAACTGAGCCCCGAAACTTGTAATTTTATATAATGAATATGTGCTGATTAATTTTTCAAAGGCGTATCAAAACTGGAGTCACAAAACTTGCTTAGCAGTTAAGAGTAGATTTTGTTTTGGCAGAGGACCAAGGTCAGTTCCAAGCACACACAAACTGTTCACAAATATCTGTAACTGCAGTTTTATGAGCTTTGATACACTCCCCTGACCTTTAAGGGCACTAAGGATGCATGTGATGCATATAAGTACGTACAAAATACTTACACTCACAAAATTAAATCTTTAAAAGAGTATGTACATTAGTTTGTTATTTTATCCAATTACTTTTCTCAGACTGTCACCACTTTAAAAATTATTGCTAATATTAAGAGTGAAGAATTTTTCATGGTGTGCTTGTAAACCTTCTATCAGAGGGAAAAGCTGTGATTTGTGGACTCTGCTGATAACTGTAGTATAAATTCATACCATGTCCAGTTTTTAAGTCAGTGGTGAATTGGTTCTGGCATAGAGTACATTACAGAAATATGAAAGAATATTTAACTGGAATAGAGGAAGGTTTGAGAAAAAACAACTTTGAGGTCTCAATTTTCTCTTTGTGTTCTCTGCAATCATTTTAGATTCTTGCTCTTTCATTCAAACCTCTTTCTCTAATCTCTCTTATCTACTAAATCAACTCTGACTGCCTCCGGCTGTTATGAAAATTGAAACTGGCTGAGTATTTATTTGTTTTGTGACAAATACTCAAATACTATAATATAAATATCAAATACTGTGACAGTTACCCCAACAATCTGAAAAACCTGATTTCATAAACTACACTAGAGATTAAATAAAACAACTTTTAAAAGATGGCTAAACTACATACTGATGAAGAAAGAAAATACACACACATTTCCAGTCTCCAACAGTTTCAGGAGGTAGAAAGCAGTTATAATGGAATTTGTCCCCATCTCTGTGTTCAGGTCTTAGTGTGACCACTGGTGATGTCTGACCATGAGTGGTTCTCCTTGTCAATTCCAGGATCCGTTTTAGGTCCTGATAGGTAGAGAGCACAGAAATACCCACCTTCTTATATACCCACTCTCTTAGGAAATGGGAGAAAGTATGTGACAGGATTGTATAAACAGTGAAGTATTAAAAAAAAGTCAATGACTTTTGAGGGTAGCTTATTTGTAACATATTCATCTAACTTATTTGAGAGCATAGGTTTAGTTTCCAGCACAACCAAAGAGCCACCTCATTATATGCATGCTTGTTATTAGCCAGAAGTATGGCTACTTAATTCAAGAAGAGGATAACTAAGGTTATCAAAGAATGAGGTAGACTGGAGGTCAGATTGCTTTCCCCTGGTATAATGATGGTGGGTTGAATTATATTAGTCGCTTTGCTCCTTCCATGACAAAACATCTGGAAAAGCACTTAAGAAAGGAATGGCTTATTTTGGCTCACTGTTTAATGGTGTAGAAGAGTGTGGAAGAGAAGTCTGGCAGAAGGATCATGAGGTATATTGTTCCTTTGCATCCATTGCTCAGAACCAGAAAGTGATGAATGCTGTACCCAGCCAATTTTTTTTCCTTTTTACTCAGTCTGGGAAGACACTTTGATGATGGTGTCATCCACATTCAGGCTAAAGCTTTGTGAAACACTCTAGCAAACACATCCAAAGGTGTGTTTCCATGAGGATTTAAGTCCCAATCAAAATGACAGTGCAGATTAAAAATCACACTGAGTTCTAGCCTGTCCCTTCCCTGAAGGGAAGATGGGAGTTGGATGAGGAAAGAGTTATGTAGGTTTTGGGGCACCTAGAATAGCATATGAGGGATCCTCTAAAGGAGTACTTAATCTTCCTTATGCTGTGATCTTTTAATGCAGCTCCTCACATTGTGGTGACCCACCCACAATAAAACCATTTCATTGCTACTTCATAACTATAATTTTGCTATTGTTATGAATCATAATGTTAATATCCAATATACAGGATATCTGATATGAAACCTCTGTGAAAAGATTGTTCAACCCCCAAAGGGGTTGAGACCCATAGGTTGAGAATTGTTACTACAAAGGAAATAAAGGCACAAGTGACTCCCAGGACAGGGAATAACAGAACCCTGCTTTCCTGCCATTATCATTAACTACACACATTCATGAACAGAGATAATTGAAATATGTCTTCTGTTTGAGATAACCATGACAAGCTCAAACTGTTTCTCCTTCCTTCTCTACCCAACAACCTCTCCTGTGTCCTCTTCTTCCAACCTTTTCCATATCCCCCCCTCTCTCTCACTCTGTCTCTCTCTCTGTGTCTCTCTCTGTGTGTCTCTCTCTGTCTCTCTCTGTCTCTGTCTCTGTCTCTCTTTCTCTCCTCTTTTTCTTCAATGATTACTTTTTTAGATGGAATATGGTATTATAGTTAAATATCTCCTTGTGAGTATACATAGAAGATAACATAAATTTTAGGTAGGTTGACAGCCAAGTGAACTATATAGACCATCACTATTTGAAAAAAATTACAAAAAACAGGGGAAACACCTACATTCTAATACATCTGTGGTAGTTTCCAAGGCTCCAAAAGTTCAGAGACTCCAAAATCACTCAGAGAGAAAGACTTGGGATCCTGGAAAGCAGATGTCTATTCTCAGTCATTCTGGAAACATTTGGAAATCAAGATCTAATAAGAATCAGTGGCAGTGTTTGGGAACTAAGTCCTAACTGAGTATAAAAGAGGCTGCATAGAAGGTAGGTTACTGAGACACAGCTTTCATCTTGTTGTGTGGCAAATCCAGGATTTCATTACACTTCTTTTAGCTGTCATTCTGACACATAAGAGATCTGGAGCAACTCTCCACATCTTTCACTATCATCCTCTGCAGACACTTCCACAGTAGTTGTTCTGGAATTTATAACAGATGACATGGTAGGTAAATGGTACTTTATAGTATTAAGTGAATATTTAGCTCTAAGTCTCTGATGTTTTTTCTCCAGTAATTAACTGAATTAATATTTATGGCTTACTTTGAAAATTAGAAAATCTTGTTGAACATGCTTTTTTCCTCTTCTGTAAGTAAGAAAGCTTGTTACAATGAAGGATGTTAAAGGGCATCTGTTTTAAGACCTAGATCTGATTTTGCTTTAGTTTGCTTTTCTCCTTTTTCTCTGAACTAAAATATAGGATTTTTCATGCTTTGAAGGTTTTCAGTGCAAGACAGTCGCACCTCTAAGAACCAAGCTATTCAATATACTCCCCAGAGAAGGAGAGGAAAGGAAAACCAGACAAGAGAAGAATCCAGAACAGAGGATGACATCTCACAGGACCCTTGCACAGGAACATTGGTTGATCTCCCCAAAGTGGCAGCTATGTACTTTCAACCCTACTTTTACAAGATTGTTTATGTAGAGGAAAAGTGATAAAAGACCGAAGTATTTTGAAAAAAATATTCTTTCTATTTCTTCTCATAATTGTTTAAGCCTTCCACTAAAAGCAGTCCTTTAAGACTGTCCCATTGTGAAAGACCTGCTAAGTATTCCATTCAGTCCTTGGTCATTATGATGGTTAATTACCATTGACAAGTTGACTGGATTGAGAACAACTAGGTTAGTGTAACCCACAGCTGGGTGTGTCTATGATGTATCATCAGTGGTCATTAACTAAGAAAGGAAAGATCCACCTTTGAATGTGGATGGCATCATATACAAGGCTGGTGTTTACTGACCTAGTTGGCATGCTTTGAAATAGTGAAGACTACAAAATGAGGTAGTCTAAAATCTCATGCAAGAGCCAATGTTATTCAGAGCATCAGAAAATTTATCCTCTGGAGATTAAGATGAGTCATATGAGAAAAGTGTACAATCACAAGTGGCAGAAACATGTTTTTTTTTTTTTTCTGTAGAAGCACATAAATAAACAACGGTGGTCAATTGCAGTGAAAAATCGCAAATAAATCACTCCTATCTCCTACATCTCAGAGAAGCACAAAAGTGCTTTCCAAGAACCAGCCCATGCTTTCAGGAATCCAGCAGAACCCTGCTTCACAGAATCAACTAAGGAGGTCTCACAGAGACTGAAGTAGCAATCACAGAGACTGCATGTATCTGCACTAGGTCCTCTGTATATATATATTGTGGGTTTTAGCTTGGTGTGCTTGTGGACTCAGAGCACTGGGGGTGGGGTTGTCTCTGACTTTCTCTGAGCTTGGGACTCTTTTCCTCCTACTGGGTTGCCTTGTCCCATCCGGATATGAGGATTTGTGCCTCATATCATGTGCTGTGTTGGGGTGATATTTCTTGGAGACCCGCTCCTTTCTGAAGGGAAACGGAGGAGGAATGGATCTGGAGGAGAAGGGAGGTATGTCGAAGGAATTGGAGAAGTGGAGGGAGGGCCAACTGGGCACAGGGTGTCTTATATGAGAAAAGAAATAAAACAACAAATAAATAACAAAGGGGAAACTTCAGGCCGGATGTCTCGTATGAGAGAAGAAATAGTAAATAAATAAACAAAAATAAATAAATAAAAACAGCTGAAGTCACAAGATTCTTGTTTCCCTGGAGTTTTCTCACAAGCACTTAGAATTCCCACCGCAGAACTCCGATCTTGGACTGCGTTCCAACAGGCTGGGGCTCCAGATGGGCTCAGAGGGAAGGAACGATTAAGCCTTCTGGGATGGGCATGCTTGTCTTTGCTTCAGCGGCTATGAGGGGAACTGTTTTTGTGAACTACATCTTTTCCCCATAATGTTTCTGTTCTGGCATGGGCCTAAAAACAATGGGACCAGCTGACCATAAAGATCCAAAATAAATCTTCCTTCCTTTAAATTGTGACTCTGAGTATTTTTCACAGGGACAAAATGTCTGAGTGATATATTCATTGCAACTTCTCCTGAAGTGAGGAGTTATGCAGATGGTAGAAGACTTAGTGAACATGACTCATTGCACTTATTTTAAATAAAGATGAAAAGCTATGAATTTCCCATAGTCCTTTCCTCCTATACAGTCAACATATGGGAAAAGTACTTATGGTATTTTTTAATGTCAACTAAGAAAATAGCACCTATTTGAACCTGTAACGTTATAAGAATTTATATGCTAAAGTAAAAGTAGAGTCATTGGCTATAGGTCATTTGAATAGCTATTAATGATTTGTAATATTTGGCAGTAGGCAAATGTGGACCACCAGTCATTTCACCATTTTAGTAAGAAAGGATTGCCAGAAATGAATCTCTGCATTTTAATACTATGTTTAAAATTTGAAAACTTAAACGACATTCATGAGAAAGGACTAGTCAAGGAAAGGAGAGAAAGGTAGAAAAATGAAATATTAGAGTGAAACTGTCTGTGTTATATTATATAAATGTACCCTATTCTCTCTATGTGCCAAATGCAGATATTTTCATTTAAATATATATGATTATTTTTCATATTCTGTAATTATATCTTGTAGGTCACAGGGTATTTGGTAGGTAATAATCCAGACTGGTCGAGTAACCTCACAGAAGAACTGAGGATTGAAAACTGTAGCCCACACAGGACAAAAGAAAATAACTTACTCTACTGTGAAGCCCCACTCTCTGCTCCACGGGAATTATAAAGGGCAGAAACACAAGGTCCTCCTCAGGTTCGCCGTTTTCATTGGGTTGATTCACATTTTAAGTTCACTATGGAACTTTCCATCATTCTATAAATGTTTTTGTCTCTCTCCCTCCAGAGGAAGTGTGGGGGCCACAGGCACACACATATGCTAAGACTTAGGAGAGGCTCTCCGGCCCATCTGTGCTGCTTTGGCCATGAATGATTTCCCAGGGGTGAGACGGGGTTCACTGGATCCTGCCTCTGAGCAGACTGACGCGACATTCTGCGAGACAGATCCTGGTCATTTATTTGGGTTGTTATATGGGGCCAGCTGCGTCTATAAGCAGTTCCCCCTTGAGAAGTTTCTGCTCCCCTCAGTCCTCTTATCCCATTTCAGGCCTCTTCTCATCCCCGATTCTGTTACTTACCACACAGCTCTTGACGCTTATGGCTACTCACAAGTAATGCTCATGAAATAGAGTGCCGTTATTTGCTGCATACCTGACACAAAGAAACGAATGGGCAGAAGCGGGTGTGTTGGCGCACAGTCCACTGGGATATAGCATGTCACGAAGGGAAGGTATGGCGTTATAGCAGCTCGTGGCAGATATGGTTCCCATCCAGATAGAACAGAAAAGAGAGGGGACGCGGGCATTCATGCGGCTTTGCTGGTCCCCCGCCCCCGTTCAGTATGGACCCTCCACCTCTTAGATAGGGTCCCTACATTTACCATGTGCCTTTCCTCCTCATTTAAACTCAGAAACCGTCCTCGCAGACATGGCCAGAAATGTGTTTCCCACGTGATTCCAAATCCAGGAGAGTCGACAATGATGATTAAACTCAGAGAGAGCGAGAGTGGACAGATGCTATCTGTGATCAGCAAGGAGCGTGGCGTCGCAACGTCCCAGATCATTCATGTTGGTATCGCAGAATGTTTCACAATCGCAGTGGTTAATTCAAAACAAAGGTATCTCAGTTGTGGAAGGTAGAGCGATCACATCAAGACTGAGAGTCTTTAGTATTAGGTGAGGGCAAAACATGGGGTTTCTTTGGTGATTTTCATGCAAAGGCCCGACTAAAGAGAATTTTGGTGTCGTTATTCTTTTCTTAGGATTGTTAATCGCATACACTGTGAGTACTTCCAAGACTGTATGCTGGCCTTCTTGCAAAGTCTCCAACAATGCCATCACAGTTCTCAGGCTGAACTTAAGTGAATAAACTTTCTGTGTGTAATAGACAGTGAGGCTGTTTTCCTCTTAGTGACAGGAAGCTCTCTAAGAACAAACACTCTCTAAGCACAGAACAGGAGCCTTCTGCAACAACAGCATCCTAGTTGGATGCATTCAACCAGAGGGAGTAGTACAGGCTTGCTGCTAAGGTCTGCTGACTATAGTGGATGGGGGATGTGCAGGATGGGGAAGTCCTTAACATATCAAGAGGTGATGGAAGGTTAAATGTCTCAGCAGGACTAAAGTCTGGACCACTGAGAACCTAGTAGGTAATGTCACCAAACCTCACTGGTTTGCAGAACATATATGTGCCTACTCTTTGTGCCAACCCTTAGCCGGTCCTTTCTCTGACTCCTCTGTTGTCAAGCAACAGTTAATGTGGGTTTCCTCCTGCCACTGTCAATTTACTGTTCAGTGCTGGTAGAGGCTGGGAGAGAGTGGATTGTAGGGAAGAAAGGGAAAAGAAAAAGTTTTCGTCTGCCTTTGTGCTTCTAGTCCTGGAGAAAAAGCAGAGCAGAGTAGCTAGAAGCAGAAAAGGTGAACCTGGGGGCAAAGAACAGATGGAGAGTGAGGAGGGAACAGAGAAGCAGATTCGCTGGCAACAGAGGTGGATGGAGCAAATACAATGTCAGAATATTAAAGAAATGTTAGACTATATTGAGAAAGAGGGGAAAAAGAGGGAGAGGAAGAGGGAGAAGGAGAGAGAGGGGAGAGAGAGAGAGAGAGAGAGAGAGAGAGAGAGAGAGAGAGAGAGAGAAGAATCTAACAAAGAAATTAGGTAGAATCAGAAAGAGATCGTGGAAAATCAAAAGAGAATACAAAGCAAAGGAACCATAAACAGTTTTTTATGTAGTCCTTTGCTTTCTCTGAGGATCTTTTTTTTTCTTGAGTAGTGAGAAAAGCAAGAAGAGAGTGTTGATTGATGCACTCAGGTGACCTTCAAAATACATCTTTGCATGTTACCCCAGAGGTGCATACTCTCTTGCAGGAGTGCCTGATTCTCTGTAGAACTGTGTCATTGCTTCTGCTTTGTCAAGACACCAAGAACTTCCTTCCTTTCCTTCATTGGTTCTTTGTGAATTTCCCATCATGAACCCCAAGCCTACTCATCTCCCCTTACCCTTGTACCTGTTCTCCACCCGTGCAACTTTCTCCACAACAGAGGGGGAGAAGTCTCATTGTGGACACTAGGGGGTCACAGTGTCTCCCACAGTATATCCTTTTGTCTATACTTTGCTTGCAACTGTTTGATAAAATGATTTGGTACATGTTCTGTATCTTCTTCTACACTACCAACACTGGAATCTCACTGGGGCTTCTCTCGGATACCCTATTGTTTGTTGTCCTGTGTCATGGAGATCCTGTAGTTTAGGATCTGCAGAACTGGCCCCTTCAAGCACTCGAGCAGTTCAGAGATGAGATGCACCACTTCAAAGCAGCCCTCCTGCACCCACACCATCAGGGCAAGCTCTCCTGCCCCAGCTGGCTCACCCAATGCCCACCGCCAGCAAGGGGCAGTTCATCCACACCATGTCATCAGGGCGCACTGCTGATGCCAGGCTGCTGCAGCAGACAAGGTACAGGGCCAGTTCTACCATTCTCATGACCCCAGAGCCAGCTCTTCTGCCTGCCATAGGTGGCGAGGGACTAGAGATAGGAAGAGGGCATCTTTCCTGCACTCACACCTTCTAGGCTGGTTCACCTACGAACCTCACACCCAGGGGCAGCTCTCATGAGCTACCCAGGTGATGTGCAGGGCCAGCTTTCCTTCTTTCACTAAACCAGGGCCAACTCCCCTACCTTCTCTAGGTGGTGAGGGCAGAGAGAGGCAATCACACAGCAGACAAGAGGCAGGGGCTACGCTCTGGCTGTAATGACTAGGGGCTAGTTCTCCTGTTCACACCCATGACAGTGGAGTAAGGGTTGTCTTCAGCTTGCTCCTCTTGCAAGACCTCCGTGTGTGTGTGTGTGTGTGTGTGTGTGTGTGTGTGTGTGTGGCGGGGGAGGAGGGGAGTGATTTGTCTCAGACTCCCTCCTACCTGGGGCCTGATGTTCTAGGCTGGATTCTTTTCCAGTCTCTGGCTTGCTCTGGCCAGGCAAGGTTTGTCTGATTTCTTGGCCACTCTCAGTCTGGGAGAACATCCAGCCCTGCGTAGTGCTTGACTGGTGATTCTCTCAGGGTAGCTCCCTGTCCTGGCCCCCTGACCCCTGACTGATGGTCTTCTCAGGCTTGCTTTTTTCAGGGAATGTCAGGGTATTAATCATTCAGATGTTCGTAGATCAGAACCCTGAGCATAGACACAGCCTCTCCGCTCTTTGCCACTTACTGATGCACACATGTGACTTAGCAACCACACTCACAATGCCACTAGGGGCAGGGAATAAAGATTTTTTAAATCTCCATTTATTCTCAGGCCAAAACCCATACATACTTTTTGATGGCAGTGACTGGCTTGAACTCATTTCTATCAACAAACAGCAAAAGTTTAAAAAAAGTATTTATTATTGTGCTTTATTTAAATGTGATAGGTTATCTGTCACAAAGAAACTCAGGTAAGTGTGCATTGCTGTAGTTTGTGGCTTTCACTAGCTTTTCATGAAGCAAACAAAACCAAGGTAGCCCTCTTTCCTTAGCCTAAACAGTAGCAGTAGAGAACAGGAGAGCAGCTGTGGCCATCAACAGAAATGAGAATGCTGATGGAAGCATCCTAGCTCAAGGAGACGTCGGTTTGAAACTCTGAGATTTCTGTTGTCTTCCTTGTCTTCATCATCCATCAATGGCATCTTGTTAAATGTCTTATCTCTCCCCTTTGTTCTTTACTCTTGGTATTTCATGTCAGATTCTCTGACACATGGACCTGTGCTAAAACCCATCAATGTCCTTGCTGTGCTATATTTATAAGCACAGAGGTGTTGTCATCTGTTACTATGCAAGTGATTGCTCTCTCTGTCTCTTCATGCCCCTCCCATCGCTTATGTGTGGCTCAGTGTGGAAAGCTTTTATTGTTTCTTGTCCTAAGGAAACCGTCTCATCAGCTCATTAGTAAAATATATCAACAAACATTAAGAGCTTTATGGTGCATACAGAGTGATTTTTAGAGTTAGGTCTTTTCGTGAATATTGACAACTTTTGAAGCTTCAAGTAAGATAAAGACTTGTCTAAATTTTCTGACTTAAAACACGGTACAAATAAAACTAATTAATGCTAGGGGCAAAAAGAACTTGTTTTTATACATAGCTCACAAAGTATCTTGGCTGTCAGTTTGAGGCTAAATGCAAACCTTGAGTCAGGGTTTAAATTCATTTACTCCTGGCAAAATATGACTTCCTGCTTCTAAGAATAAAGGCTTGAAAATGCTTATTAAAGGAAGGCTCCAAAAAGACTTCTTAACTTCAAACAGGTCTTACAAAACAATGTTCTGATGAGTTAAGTGCACATGAATTAGAAGCATATGTATTAAATTTCCCTTAAAATACACATGGGTTTAAAAATTAAGGGTGGAAAGGAGTTTTGGCAAAAATCTATTTTAGGTTTGCCTAAATCCAAACCATTCAAAAAGTAATGCTAGGAAATGGGACAAAAGAATGATTAAAATTCTTAAACAGTTTAGAGACTCAAGGATGTTTTATTTTATACTTTTTAATGATTTAAGCTTGGTTCAGTAAGAAATGCTGAAATTATTAAAAGGAAAAAAAAGTTTTTCTAAAATGAAGGGAAAACTGCCTGGGAGCAAGATAAGTTTTCTGAAAACTACAGCTCCTTGAGAAAAAGTTGGAAGGTCTTGACAGTCTTAAATAAGGCCAGACAGACTGGAGAGATGAAGTTCAGTTCACTGGGGGCTGTGAGTGAGCCTGCTCCTCTGCTTGTATCCCTTGGGTCCAACCCAGAAAGGCAATGGACAACAACAAAATCCCCACAACCTCACTCTTTCTTTCAGTCTCACCCATTGATGATCTTATTCATGTGAACACACACACACACACACACACACACACACACACACACCAAGAGAATTAGAGACAGACAGACACACACACACACACACACACACACACACAGAGACAGAGACAGAGACAGAGAGACAGAGACAGAGACAGAGACAGAGAAACTGAGTACTCGCTGGATAGATTATGTGTGTCCAGCATGCATATTCAGAGGAAAAATGTTTGATATTAAATGTACCAGGGCTACACACCCATTAAAACACAGAAAGACAATAAACAAAACAAAAAAAGTGCCTGATCTGTTTGATATAAACCTGAAAGCCAAAATAAAACAACAAAACAACAAATAAAAATTTACAAAAACAAAAAAATTAAATTCAGATAAAATTTCAGTAAATCCCGTTCTTGAGAAGCTAATATTTATAGTTCCCTACTCTAACCAGTTCTGACAGCTTCCTCTTAATGAATACCAAAGTCCTGAAATTGTCATTAAAATGCTCACCACACTGAACTCCGAGCAAGTCATAGAATCTCAGTGAACTATGGAATAATCACTCAGCACAGTGACAGTGAGAAGAAGACATTAAAAATATTCTCCAAAGTGAATTGGAAAGCCATTTCAAAGAATGCTTCAAATCAGAACTCTTACAAATACAAAACTATCATTTTCACACAACTTGTTTCATCATTTTCACACAATTTGTTTCATCTTGTTTTGGTGAGCGAGTAGGCAAGAAGAACAAAGACAAACCAGAAACAGGTATCTGAAAAGAGATGCAGTGTTAAAGTCTACTTTAGTTCAGCAAGTACTTGTTCTACTAAGGATTATGATAAGGACCTGGTTAAAAAGATAAATGAACAGTTTAACTCATGTTACTGTAAGTCCAGTTGTTAGGCCTGAGAACTTAACCCTTAAACTTTGACTCAGTGCTAATCTTAGCGATTAATACATGTCCTGGTGTTCAAATATAGCATCCACAAATGTTAGTGCTAGTATAAACTTGAACAATTTACATAATCTCTTTAACTCACAATTTGTACGTTGATAAAATGAGGTTGTTATTAATTTCGCCTGCAGATTTGATGTGAATTGGTATAGGTTCTAGAAATTAGTACAAAGGATTGTGGTTACTTTCATTAGTGTTGAGATTTAATGTTTAGAGAAGACCAGAAGGCACAGTGTAGGATTGTTCTTCAGTAGAGAAGTAAAGGGCTTTTTACTCTGTAGCATACTACCCAAAATACAATAGCTTAAAATAATGACTATATAATACATATTATTCATTCGTACATTGACTCTTGTGAACTTAGTTATCTGGGGATGGATGGTCTAGAAGGAGCTCCGTCATGTCTGGAGCCTCAGCTGAACAGTTGAGAGAGCCGGCATACTCAACTGTGTCTTGACTAAAATGGAACTAATCAGTGCAACTGAAGGAGAATCTTCTAAAGCAGATTGTTAAAGGTAGGCGTTCCTGATGAAATTGATACTTATTCCAAGTCATTTTAGTGTAGGTGCTTCACACTAACCCCATTCCTACATGTTCAAAGAAGACCTACCTGTCTCACAAAAGATGGCTTGAGTTGTCTGGGTGAGAAAGGACAGGCATTTCCCATGGTTGAACCAAAATACAACAAGAACAAATATAAACATGGCTCCTGGGATGTGGAAGGAGAAAAGAAGGCAGAAGAGAAAAAGACAAAGGAGAAGAGAGGAATGCGAAGTTTCGGCAAGACACTGGGTGATATGGGCTGAAGCTCTACACACTGACCATGATTTTCGAGGCTTATTATTGAGATAGAACACGAGGTTGTAAAATTAATGCTACAAATAAGAACAGCCATAAATATCAGGCTTATTGCATAACAGCCTTCCCACATTAATTCAATACACAGCACTTGCTGAGCTCTTGGGTGAGTTAGGAGCTCAGATGTCTGAGCACTACTGGAAATCATGCATCGAAGGCCTTCTACTTACTCACGTGGATAAGCCCCAGGGTCTAATAAATGCTCTCAATCACTAAGAAACCAATCATGTTTTGTTGTGACTTGGACAGGAATAGATCAATAGCCCTCTAACATGTTCATTATGTTTAATATTTTATGCACATGTAAGATGACTGATCATCTAAACTGCTCGGATGTGATTACTCATCTCAAGTTCTGCTCATGGCCTGCTTGTTTGCAAAAGGGCTTTGTTATTAAGGAGTGTAATGAAGTACTCTAGGTTTATTTTCAGCCATAAAAAGAAGATCCATTTAATTCTCAAGAGTTTTGAAGATGCTGAAGGTGGTAACTATCTCTCCTGGCTACAACTGCTAAATGTCTATACCTGAGACTTTCCAATACAGTAATTTTGGTACATTCCAATGTTATGTGTTCACCTGTGAGTCTCTGACAGACCAACTCAACAGAGAAAGGAATTTGAACAAACACTGCAGGATTTAATGATATTTTATTCAATGGAATTTGGTTACAGGTCTCCCTGGGATGAGTCTGTGTTACTCTTGCTGAAGTCTCGTTCTCCACCTCCGACCCATCTCATATCCTGAGAACTACAGTCAAATTCCATTTCCAAAAAAATCTTAGGTTGTTATTTCTTTTAATCTAGACCTAATTCCTCACTTTCTTCCATTTTCCTGACCGCTGCCCTATTTGCCTTGGTCACCTTTGTTGCTGAAGATTTCATTAACCTCTTCCTCATCATCTTCCTCTCTCACAGGTCCCAGATCTGGGGGGTTCCAGCCCCTACCCAATATGGGCATTTACCATTTGCATTCAATTCTCCTGTCATCAGTACACTTCGAATTCTTTTTCCTCTCTGTTAAAAAACTGCAATTTTAAAACTTCTCCTTGCTGGTCCCATTACATCCTGTTTTTCACCTAATCTCATCACTTTAACTACAAAAAAAAAATGTGCTATATTCCAGCACTGTTCCGCACAGTGAATAGAACTGTGAACAACTGAGACATAAACCAGTGCCTTCTTGGAGCTGGCATTCTCGGTGAGAAGGCAGAAAAAAGCGAAGATAAGGACAAACAGCACTTGGACTATGTACCTGATAAACAACAACGTGCTTGAAGGAAGATTTGAAGTGTTAGAGGGTCGACTAAAATTTCAGATAGAGTAATGGAAAATACCTCGTCGGGATGAAAAGCAGTTGGAATGAGAGCTCTAACTGGAATATAGCAAGGGTAAAAATAATTGCTATGGAGTATCTATCATCCAAATACATTGGTTTAATTTTAAAAAATGTGTACTCATTCATGTTCTAGTTGGGTATTTTCTATTTTTTGGTTAGGATTCTGGCTTTGTATGGAGTTGATCCAACACTGAAGTAGGTCTAAGGTGCATAGTTCAGAGAAGAGTCCTCACTTGAAACACAAGTTGAACCTACAGATTTGTGGCCTCCCAAGCATGCTCACCTCTGATTATCTGACTCAACGTTCAGGCTTTCCCAGTGTCTTCTTGGGTTTGGTGATGCGGTAGAGCCATCCACAGAACTTAGAAAGGCTTTATATTTACTATCGGAGGTATAACCAAGAAAAGGTTAAAACTATGAACCAGTGAAAGGGTGAACAGGCATTTTGATTTGTTCTAATCTGTCTTAGTTTTCATGATCTCATTTTTTTTCTTCCCAAGCTCAGTGTTCTTGCTTCTTTGCATAAGAAGAAATTTTTGGTTTAATAACCAGAAATGGTCAGTTTCATTCTGTTGGGTGTGCTGGGTATTTTGTATTCTTTTTTTTTTTTTTTTTTTTTTTTTTTTTTTTAGTTTTTTGAGACAGGGTTTCTCTGTGTAGTCCTGGCTGTCCTGGAACTCACTTTGTAGACCAGGCTGGCCTCGAACTCAGAAATCCGCCTGCCTCTGCCTCCCAAGTGCTGGGATTACAGGTGTGCGCCACCACCACCCGGCGGGTATTTTGTATTCTTGAAAATACTCCTAAACTTTGATCTAAGAAACAATTAAGTTACTTAATCAGGTTTCATTTTCCAGGCCTGTATTTTATGATTTCTTGAGTAAGGTAATAGTTACATTTTCCCCTAGGTTTAATTCAATATTCACCCCTGTGATAAGGCCCTTTAGCACACTTTCTTCACAGCCTATTCAGTTGCATTTTGGTCCCTCGCCTAATATTAGGTACGTGAGCAGATCTTGCCCCAGGATTCTGTCCTATGGAAACTGTCTTCCTTGTAGTCCCTGAATACTCAGCTCTGTCTACACAGGCTCTTTATTTTCTCAGGTCATGTGTGTGCCTTCTGCTGTCTAGGGCAATTAGAGGGCTGAATATCACTAGAGATAATTCCTTTTGATTGAGTGCTCAGAAGCGTTAAAATAATTATTTCATATTTTGTCTTTTGAGAAAAATAATTGTAGGTGGAAAGAATCTATTTCATATTAGCAGGTTTTGCAGAAGTTTATGTTGACTCCTGTGTCTTACAGATGTCAACAAATTCAATTTGTTCTGTAGCCATTTGAAGTTATATTATATAATTTTGATAAATCTTTCTAAGGTCTTAGCTTGTTAACATCTCTATCCCAGTGTTCTTTTGTTTTAATGAACTAAATTAATTCATTTTAACTAGAAGTGGATATAAAAGTGTATGTATATATGTAAGTATATATGTGTGTGTATGTGTGTATACATATATATGTATATACATACATACACACACACACACACACACACACACACACACACACACATATATATATATATATATATATATATATATATATATTGGTATGTGTTATTTTGGCATTTCATTCATTGTTTTAAAAAGAAATCACACCCAGGCTCCATTAGCTTTCTGTTACGATGAAAAACTAATTGAGATAAACAAAAGGTTTATTTTAGCTTACATTTTTAAAAATTTCAGTGCATGTGCATACCGATCCAGTGCTTTTAGACCTCCTATAGAGTCCTGTATTACAATGTCAGGAACTGAAAGAGAATAAAAGGAAGAGCTATTGTCCCACTAGCCTTTTTGACTCTCTGTCCCCAGTGACTTTGAAGTCCTCTTTGTGAAAGTTGTGCTAATTTTCCAATAGCCTCCAGCTAGGGACTGACCCTTTGACATGTGGATCTTTAGAGGACACTCAAGATCTAAACTGTATCAGGCAGTAATTTTAATAAGCGTTTCCTGAAAGTTAAGAGTGCTTAGACTAAAGAGCAACAGTGAATTATAAAGTTTTCATTGGAGTTTGAGAATTGCCTGTACTCTATAGGAATTAATTATTTAGAGAATGCTAATCACTCCATTGTGTTTTATCTTGTTTGTTATATAAGTAAATGAATTTCTAAACCTAGTTTTAGTTTTGCTAGCTTAATATATTAAATTAAACTTTTATTTGTTAGAATCGCAGCTAGCCTATTATGTTCTATTTTTTAAATATGGATACTTCATTAGCTTAAAAAATGATACATTGTGGCTTTAATACTTTCCCTTTGAAAAATACTTTCAGACGTTCATCTATAATACTACTTCACTGGGTAAAAATCAAGCAAGCAAGACCACAAAAAAGCAATTTAACTTGCTTCAATGAAGTAACCATGCACTTCCCAGAGAGAAGGGAGATGGAATTCCTGGCTGCTGCCTGGAAAAGGTCTCCTTGTGAAAGTGTTTAGGTAAGCAGCTTGTTACTTTGATAAAGGCCATGGAAGGGTGATGCTATCCGCTTATGTGCTTATAAAGGTTAGGGAAAAGAGAACACAGTCTTTGGTGCCTCCTCCAACATTTCAGTGTTTCCAGCCTCCTTCCAGGACTACTGCATGAGTGAACTTATTCAGGAACCACCATAGATGGCCCTTGCTCCAGTGGTGACCTGTCCTGAAGCTTCATGGGCATTTAGTCTAGACCCGTTCATCATCTGGGAAGGGGGCTGAACAGCAAGAAGTTAGGATGAGATCAAATTTCATTGGGAAAAGAAAAGGAGCAACTGCATAGAAATGGAATGAGAAAGATAAAAGACAACCATCCGGTGGAATAAAGATAGCCTTTTCAACAAATGGTGCTGGTTCAACTGGAGGTCAACATGCAGAAGAATGCGAATTGACCCACTCATCTCTTTGCACTAAGATCAACTCCAAGTGTATCAAGGACCTCCTCATAAAACCAGACACACTGAAACTATTAGAAAAGAAACTTGGGAAGACCCTGGAGGACTTGGGCACAGGGGAAAAGTTCCTGAACAGAACACCAATAGCTTATGCTCTAAGATCAAGAATCGACAAATGGGACCTCATAAAATTACAAAGATTCTGCAAAGCAAAGGACACTGTCAGAAGGACAAAACGGCAACCAACAAAGTGGGAAATTATCTTCACCAACCCCACATCCGACAGAGGGCTAATATCCAATATATACAAAGAACTCAAGAAGTTAGACCGCAAAGAACCAAATAACCCTATCAAACAATGGGGCACAGAGCTAAACAAAGAATTTTCACCAGAAGAAATTCGTATGGCAGAGAAACACCTTAAAAGATGTTCAACATCATTAGTCATCAGGGAAATGCAAATCAAAACAACCCTGAGATTCCACCTCACACCAGTCAGAATGGCTAAGATTAAAAACTCAAGAGACAACAAGTGCTGGCGAGGATGTGGAGAAAGAGGAACACTCCTCCACTGTTGGTGGGATTGCAAAATGGTAAAACCGCTCTGGAAGTCAGTTTGGCGGTTCCTCAGAAAATTGGGCATGTCCCTTCCAGAGGACCTGGCATACCACTCCTGGGCATATACCCAGAGGATTCTCCTGCATGCAATAAGGACACATGCTCCACTATGTTTATAGCAGCCTTGTTTATAATAGCCAGAAATTTGAAGGAGCCCAAATATCCCTCAAAGGAGGAATGGATACAGAAAATGTGGTATATTTATACAATGGAATACTACTCAGCAATTAAAAATAATGAATTCATGCAATTTGTAGGTAAATGGTTAGACCTGGAAAATATCATCCTGAGTGAATTAACCCAATCACAAAAGAATGCACATGAAATGCAACCACTGATAAGTGGATATTAATGAGCCCAGAAGCCCTAAATACTCAAGACACAAATAGCAAGTCAAAGGATTCCCAAGAAGAAGAAAGGAGAGGACCCTGGGCCTGTAAAGATTGCATCCAGTTTAGTAAAGAAACTGAGGGGGGAGGGGGAATGATTGGGGAACAGTTGGGGGGGGGAGAGAAACTATGGGAACTATGGTGGGTGGGAACTGGGAAAGGGGAAAGCCTTTGGAATGTAAACATAGAATATAGAAAAAAAAAAAAGTTGTCCCAAGCCCCCATGAACAGCTTAGTACTTGAAGCAGGTCTTGAACCCTGGTCAGGGAGACTTCACCCTTCCTTAATCCCACTCCTCAAGAAAGGCTGGAGACAGGGATGCCTGGGGAGAGGGGTTGAGAGTGAGTCCACAGTTGCTTTGCTTAAGGAACATGATCCCTGTGGAGTCTAGCACAGCACAAAGCTCAAGGTTCCCGGGAGGCTTTCCTCACCTCAGCAAGGGTTCGTTTGTCACATTTTTGTTTTTGACTATTTACTACCACACTGCAGAAGTGTTGGAGATCTTTTCCTTCTCAATCTCTCCCTCATTTCCATTCAACACTCTACAGTTTGCCTTTCCCCCAGTGCATACAATTATCACCTCTCCATTCTAATTAACTTCCAAGCTGCCTATATTGTCACCCCCACTTTTATGATCCTGTCTCCATTTATTTTGATCTCCTAATTGGCTATGATGCATCCATTTTGAGAACTGTTGCCAAGAATTTTTCTCCTTTTTAATATCTTTCCAGGGTTACTTTACACTCTATGTAATTTTTATTTCTTTTTTTCCACTCCTCTATGTCCCTTTTCAGATCTGGTTTCCCACTCAACATAACTCAAATCTGCTCTGCTGGCAATATAAGACGTCTTCAAGAGACACTTTGTACTGAGTTATTTTCTAGAGCGGCAGTGGTTCACAATCCACTGTCAGGTCAATTTGTAAAAGGACTTGCTACTTTTTCACTCTGCTCTCCTGGATGCTGTCAGGACTGGCAATCACTTCATGCGGAAGCTAGGAAACTTCTCCCTTGCAAATCACATTTCTGATAGTTTGTAATGCCTTGAAGACCGTAGGAGGTAGACATCTGAAAAGTGCGATTTCTTGACAGACTGTTTATGTACTAATGTGTAAAAGTTTCCCAAAAATCTGCTCTGCCATTTCTGTTGCCCGTGGGGTTCAGAAACCCATCAGCTCCTTCTGCTGGTGATCGCCCGATCACTCTGCTTTCTTCATCTGCTCTCATTGACTGTCACTCAGCAAAATAGTCCATCAAAGTTTCTAAAAATGTGAAAAGTTTTTTTTCTTTACGATTTTTACAATGTTTTAAAGTTGAATTACTTCTGCTCACATAGCAGATAAATCCTTGCTATGTGATGGTTCATTGCACATAGCAAGGATTTATATTGACACGTTTCAGTGTTTAAATAAAAAGTAAATATAGTAGTTAACTGTGAGAAATAAATAGGAAAATATAAACCACTTAAAGCTTTACAAACATGGTAATAGTCATTGCTGTCTTCAGTGTGTTATAGCTTTTATTTTGCTTCTAACTCCCCCAATTCTGAGCTTAAGGGGCCTCATTAAAATTAAATGAGTGATTTGGGTTTAAGGTGCTATTAGAAGAAATTGCTTTTAACACACTTAGAGAGAAGCTAAAGAAATCTATGTGAATCATTTAAATTTTGGGACATTTGAGTAAATAATAAACAGGTAGCTTTGCTATTTAAGGAGCTAGGTCAGTCAAGCTCATTCAATGTCCCATAGTTCACTCACTCATCTTGCCTGTAATATGGTGCTAGTGCTGATACTTAGATCACATGACTAAAGCAGACTCTGCAAAATGAAACGTGCAATCATGGCTGTCACACAAAGAATGCCCAATAAATGCTACTTTTAATTACGAGTAGACTGGCTGGACTAAGAAAGAACACTGTTATTAGGACGTTGTAGAAAAGTCTACAATAAAAAATTTTTTTGAAATGCTGACTTGTTAATATTTGTACACTTCTGTGCATAGGTGGCTGGTGTTAGATGAGAGGAATGGATTCTGGAGTTCTACTGAGGTGTAGCATTCCCAGGAAGCTCTATTGTTCCATTATAATATCTAAGTCTTGTAACTATTGGGGCTGATCTTACACCTGAATCGATGTCTCATGATAACTAATTTTCTGGTGGGTCAAGTAACTCAATAATCATCAGTGTATAATTTCCATAATCCTCTCATGAAGCTATAAGATAAGTCATTTCTAGGGTGAAATTTGCATGTATGATCCCAGTGGCCTCTGGAAAGATATGCATATATAGCTGGCCATGAGGAGGTGATACCATTTTTAGGTGCCCAAGTAATGAATTGGTATAGTAGCTCTCTTAGAAACTTCCTACAAGTTCAGTATAAATTGGAAGAGACTCAGCACTTTTTTGTTCATTTCAGAAAAGTGCAGACTGAACCAAAGGAGGAAACAGGATTATTATGTGGAGCTGCTGTAAAGGGCTTTGTAGCCTCATAGGTAATAAAGGAAAACCCAAGTACCAAATGAGCAGAAACAAGCACCTCTTTGAATGAGACAACCATAATTCTTTTGTCACTGTAGACTATGACTGATTTCAAGAACATGGGATGAATGACAGACAATGTCCCTAAGACAGACAATGATAGAAGCCATGTTGGAAGCCATGTTGGAAAGAGAAGATGATTGGGATTAACACAGAGGACACTATCATAGAGTGATAGTGTTTCCTTATCATGGAAAGGGCCTGCTCTGCTTCATTGTTAAAAGAAAAAAAAAAAAACAACACTGCATTCTACTGAGGTGTAACATTCCCAGAAAGCTCTATTGTTCTATTATAATATCCAAGTCTAATAACTATTGGGGCTGATCTTGTACCTGAGTCAATGTCTCATGATAAGTAATTTTCTGATGGGTCAAGTAACTCAGCACCATCACAAAATAAATACTCTGGAAGAGAGGATATTCATGAAGGCTATTTAGAATGTGAGTAGGGTACTAATTTTCTTCCTTTTTATGTTGTGGTAATAACCTCCAAGACATTTAGCCATTTAAATCACACACACACACACACACACACACACACACACAGAGAGAGAGAGAGAGAGAGAGAGAGAGAGAGACAGAGACAGAGACAGAGAGAGAGACAGAGAAAGAGACAGAGAAAGAGACACAGAGAGACACAGAGAAATACAGAGAGACAGAGACAGATAGACACACAGACACACAGAGAAAGATAGACACATACAGACAGACACAGAAATAGAGACAGAAAGAGATAGAGACAGAGAAAGACAGAGACACACAGAGAGACACAGAGAAACAGAGATACAGATACAGAGAGACAAAGACAGAGACAGACATATATACACACACAGAGAGAGACAGAGAGACAGAGAGACAGAGAAAGGGACAGAGACACACAGAGAGACACACAGAGAGAAATACACAGAGACACAGAGATACAGAGAAAGACAGATAGACACAGAGAGACAGAGAAAGATAGAAACACAGACACACGGAGAAAGACAGACAGACACACAGAGAGACAGACACAGAGATAGAGACAGAAAGAGATAGAGACAGAGAGACAGAGAAACAGAGATACAGATACAGAGAGACAAAGATGGAGACAGACACACACACAGAGACAGACAGACAGACAGACAGAGCCAGAGACAGAGGGAGACAGAGACACACAGAGAGACACAGAGAAATACACAGAGAGACAGAGACACAGAGATACAGAGAAAGACAGATAGACACAGAGACAGAGACAGAAACACAGACACACAGAGAAAGACAGACAGACACACAGAGAGACAGACACAGAGATAGAGACAGAAAGAGATAAAGACAGAGAGACAGAGAGAAAGAGACAGAGACACACAGAGAGACACAGAGAAACAGAGATACAGATACAGAGAGACAAAGATGGAGACACACACACATACACACACACAAAGAGAGAGAGAGAGAGAGAGAGAGAGAGAGAGAGAGAGAGAGAGAGAGAGAGAGAGAGCTGTGTCATTCAGTTCCTCTGGAGGGCATGGCAGAGCAGCGACAGAGAGGGTGAGTCTAGAACAGGATAAACACATGAAAGCACATGCCCAGCAATCTGCTTTCCTTCCTTCAACTGGACTCTACCTGCTGATATTTCTGAGTCCCACCCCCAGTAGCACCATCAGCTGTTATTAAGTTCTCAGCTCATCAGTGCCACAGAGCCTTCCTCTGCCTGCCTTTGCAGATCTCCCCTGCCTCACCATCCCAAGCCTCTCAGAGCTGTTCTCTGCTCTGTGCTCCTGGCCTTGAGAGCCGCCCTCTGCTCACTCTGCTGTGGATGACCACATTTCATCTTTCTTGATGACACATTCATAGGATTCCTGCTGTTACTTCTCCTTTTGGTTGAATCGACCCAGCGCAACGTTTTGACACGGAGACCTTTTGCTGTTTCAAATTTGGTGAAAGAGAATCCTCTTCTGGGCTTCTCTGCTGCTGGTTTCTCTCTTTGTTCCCGTCGTATTTTGCACCTGACATTTGTACATTGGCATACTGCCTCTGTGTCTGTTTCTGCTTTCTGTGTCTTTGCACTTAAATCACAACTACAACCTGATTGACCTGGATTAGGCTGTCTTCTTTTCATTCTTCAGCTGAAGGAGCAGGCTGGGCTGGTGGTTTTGTCTCTGCTAAACATCATTTTAATCATTGGATATTGTGCGGCCTGGTGGGAACTCCTTTTTTGACCACCACCATCCCTAGCCTGTATTTATGTGGGCTCTATTATTGTAAATTTTAGCCCATAATCTAGAAATAACTGATTGACAGTCTTCAATTGAGATTCTGATTGCAATGAACTTCATAGACTCCCAGAATAATAAGCAACCAAATTCCTTTAGGGATACAACTACCTAAGAACTCTTAGTGTTGATGGTAGTCATTTCTTTGTGGCCATTTTATGTTCTTTTTCACAACTCTAGAATCAGCTACCATTACATTCATTTCACAAATGAGAAATCTGTGGCTCAGAGTAGGTTAAAATATTATGGCGGCTGAGTAACCAGGCAAATCATCTTGAAAATACATAATTTGTAATTAATAGAGCTAATGAAAAAAGTGCTTTCCTTTTAGGCTGTTCTCTTGCAGCTTTGGCCGGCCATTTCCTGGGCTTCCTTTAGATCTTTTGTTAGCAGAAGGCACTGTATTAGTCTGCAAAAACAAGGGAGCGTAGCCCAAGTGAAACAAAGCTTCCCCGTTTATAGCCCCTCACCTATTTTTTTTTAAATAAACAATAGTGTGCAAATCACCGCTCCGCCTAGAACCCACAAGCTTTGGTGGTGCCATTACACATCCTCCTGAGCTTCCATCTCACAGTCTCTCAGTTGAAGCCCTCTCTTTTCTAAGGGCGGTCTCAGCCAGGAGAGATTTGCACGCAGAAGTGCTGAGTGATCCTGGAACCTTTCTTCGACTCCCCTTCCCACCCTTTGTTATTGCCTTTGCATTTTTGATTTAAATTGATTTCTTTCCAGATTCATCCTCAGACCTGCTGAGTGAACAAGTTTACAGTTGTCTCTGCTCTCCTCAGGTTGACTAGTTATACCTTTTTTTTTCCAAATGGAATCTAATTTTCCTCTTTTCTCCCTGTATTTGTAATCTCGTTAGATCCATTTGTATTAATTCTTAGTCTCCTGGTGTGTGCAACAGCTTCCAAATTTGTAACATCTGCAAATTTTATTAGCATGCTGTGTGCTCTGCCTTTCAGATCATTAATGCTAACCATCAATAATCCAGATGTTAGAGAAGACAAGAGCTTCATGCCAACCCCTGTGGCCCCCCATAAAAGGTTACTCCACACTCCGCATGTCTTCATTTATCGTCACCTATTATTTATAACCCTTCTGCAAAGCCCACATTTACATGATCACATTTTATTTCATTAAATCAACTGGTCAACTGAAAGCAAAATTTCAAAGTCAGTAATATAGCATTAGTTCAGTCTTGCCCCTTATGTGAAAATTATAATTTACAACAATCTTTAAAAATATTCATATAAAGAAAGTATTGATCACCATATTCTGATTTCTATCTTTTTAAGTTTTCTGGTTATTAAAACTCAGTTTTATAATTACTCACTGATTTGGAAAGAGAAATACACACACACATATATTCTTAATTTTGAAAAGGAAATTAATACTTATGCTGTATAGGAAAAGTACCTTTTTAAATATCTTGTTCTGCTCTATGTTTCTCTGTCTGCTTACCACTCTTTCCAACTTTTCCATTTAATCCTATTTTTAATTGATTTTTCTAGTCTAATTTTGCTTGATTCTTCTGTCTAAAGAAGCCGACTGATTGCATTCATATTCATAAAAAGTAAGTCCCATGTTCTGAAGGAGATTTACTCATAATTCATTAAAATTTTTCATAATGTTGTTCATATTGGAAGAGCATTTAACAAATTTAAATTAGCAGGCAGTAATCAGAACAAACTATTAATGCATTACTAATGATTGTATTTTATATGCAAATAGTTCCATTCTTCAAGTATAACTTCACATATTTTTAACTCATTTTCATATGAGCCCTTGGGGTAGACCAACTACATGAGTGACTAATGTCATTGTAATGAGGAGAAAATTGAATAAAATAATTCAGATTGTTTGTCCAAAGTTTTGCCGACATGATATTTAAGTGAAAACATGAGTATCACAGTCATGCATTCTTACAAAGAAAGGGATTGACTAAGATTTATTTAACAAATGCTATTTTATAATTCTATAAATTCCATTTCTAAAACTTTTTTAATATTTAAACTAAAAAAAATTTATTCTTTGCATATGTTACAGTCCCAGCACAGTTTCCCATACTGCACTCCTCTCCGTTACCCCCTCCCTTCTCCCGCTCCCCACCTTCCTACTCTGCCACAATGTTCTCTTTAAAACACAAAAAGAGGGGTGGGGCGACTTCCAGGGAAATCAACCAAACATGGCATAACAAATTACAATAAGGCTAGGCACAAACCCTCACATCAAGGCTGGACAGAGGAGGTGTCACAGTAGAAGGAAAACGGTCCCAAGCGCAGACAAAAGCATCAGAGATACCCCCACTCCCACTGTTAGGAGTCTCACAAGAACACTAAGCTATAGAACCATAATGTGTACTCAGAGAACCTAGCGTAAATCCATACAGGGTCTGTGACTCTCACTGCTTAGGCCCCGACGATTCTGTGGGGCTAGTTCTCATGGTGTCCTTAACCCCTCTGATTCCTAGAATTCTCCTTCCTCTTCTATGGGGTTCCCCTGGCTTCACCTAGTGTTTGGCTGTGGGTCTCCCCACATCTGCTCCCATCAGTTGCTGGACAATGACTCCCTAATGACAGCTGGACTAGGCACCCATCTATGAATATAGCAGAATATCATCAGGAATCATTCCACTGACTCTTTATTTGTATTTTTTTGCTAGTCATATTTGGTTCTATTCTGGATCTCTGGGCCTCCCAGCCAATAGAGACTATTTTTGATTGAGTCTTTCTACCTTATACAATAAATAAAGTTAGCCGGGTGGTGGTAGCACATGTCTTTAATCCCAGCACTTTGGAGGCAAAGGCAGGTGGATTTCTGAGTTTGAGGCCAGCCTGGTCTTCACAGTGAGTTCCAGGACAGCTAGGGCTACTCAGAGAAACCCTGTCTTGAAAAAAAACAAGAAAGAAAGAAAGAAAGAAAGAAAGAAAGAAAGAAAGAAAGAAAGAAAGAAAGTTATCAAGGTAAGACCAGGATCAAGACCCATGTAATTGGAAGGAGAGTATAATATAAACATGACTAATTGGTTATTTTAAGTGAGGTTGGAACTTCCTACTTTTAACAAATCACCAATTCCAAGTTCAGCATGGTGGTGCATGCCTATATCCCCAGCATTTAGGAGACTGAAACAAGAGAATCATGAGTTGTAAATAAGTTTTGGCTACATGGGGAGACCATGCTAGGAAGGAAAGAAAAAAAAAGGGAGGGAGGGAGAGGGAAGGAGGGAGTACCAGGTTTCTGTTTCTGATCAAATGAAAGCTCTATCCAAATTCCCTCTATGTTCTTACTGCCATCTATTGAGAAAGTTTGAAGGTCTAACATGGGCAGTCAGAGAATTGATATTGCATTGGGAATTCCTATGAAATTTCATTCTAGATAGACAATGAAATGGTCACTATGTGAAAGAAGTAAAGATGTGGTTGTCATTTGCCATCAAAAATGGGTGGTACCCAACAGACATTTATTTATTGCTTCCAAGCTATAAAAGAGTCTAATGATATGAGTATTTTAAACAGAAAGGATGGATTGAAGTCTGCCTCAGGCAATTGGCATGCCTGCAATGTACCACCACTTCATGACCTGTGCTCCACGGACTATAGAAAGCATGCTATATCAGGAGCTTCAGTCAGAAGACTGAACAACCTTCTAATTTATCCAGAATGCTTCTATCTAGAAGGGAAACAAGCATGCTTATAATCCCCTGGAGAATTACGAATGATTTAGGAGCAAAGAGGACTTGGCACTAAATCCTGCTCTGTCATTTAGTAGCTCTGAGGTCTTGAGCAAATCCGCTCACCTCAGAGAGCCCCTGTTTGACTATCTCTAAAATACAGTAGAGATAATTCTTGTCTTAAAGGACTATTTGGGGATTAAAGGGCTGTAATGGGTTTGGTATAAAGTAAGAGCTCAATGTATGGTAAGAAGTGATGCAATGATTTAGAGGTCACCATGCCAGAAGCCAGGCAGAGAGAGAGACAGCCTCTGACGGAATGGAGAAGTAAGAGGACCCAAGAATGACTCAACAGTGGAAGTCTAATCTGAATTGAAAGCCTTTTACAGGGAGGGAGAGTGCTTTGGATTCATAGCAATGATGACTTTAAGAACTGTTAGGAAGATAAAAAAAAAAAAACCAGTCTCTCAAATGATAACCATACATTGTCAGCCTTGCCCAGCCAGAGATATTTGGACTAAATGAGGTGAGACTTGTGGGATTCCTAAAGGACTAACAGCAGAAAATCTAAAAAGAGTTTATTAAGAAAGCAAGCCCATGTGAAGGATGACTTTATAGGTCTTAACCATGTTATCGTAATGAGTTAGTATCACAGTATAAGGATAAAAAAAAAGAAAATTGAAATGTATTTACTTCCTGAAGGACCCTAAGAAAATAAGATGCACAATAGCTTCTATAGGAATTTATCTGCAAAAGAAATGGAATCTCTTTGGACTTTTAGATGGGCGAGGGTGTGGCCTCTGCCAACCTGTCAGATAGCCTATCAGATTGCCAGGCAGTTAAGGACTGGGACTGGATTGTATATGAATCCCTGGAGCAAAATAGAATGATAAATAACACTTACTGGTATTTTAATCAAATCAAGCTAAGAATCCTCAAAATAAGGCTTACTCTTGAGTATCTGGCATCATACAGCTCGGCTTCATGATTTTTATGCTGCCAGCCTCAGTGACTATGTCACAGAGTGCTTTGCAACATCACAGAGATGTTGCACAGAGTTCAACATCAAGAACCTCCACATTTTTTCCTGTCTCACCAATCCCAGAGTTCCCTGAAAACTGGCCTTCTTATTCTAACTACTGTCAATTATTTTTAAGTTTTCATTGTGTGGGAATGTATAATTATGGAGCTGTAGTCCGCCCAGATGTATTCAAAACTGACATTTCTCATTTTCTATGCCTGGTTTCACCCATCCATTCATTTGCTGTATTAGCACTGAATGGCTAATTGGTAATTCCTTGAAAAAAAATAAATGAAGAAACCCATCATAACTTTTCAAGGGCAAAGTCAAGGTCTCTGGGCAATATGAGATACCTGGACCTGAAGGTATGCTGCAGTCTATTTTGTTGGACTGCCCGGCATCATTAGTTGAGAGACAGGATGCCAGAGAGCAGCCATAAGGGCTACAGAGAGGACTAAACATTTTCACACTTACTACTCACTTCTAAACTTCTTTTGGCACCATACCTTGAAAGTCAAAAGCCTTGGGACTCTTAATCTCATCTGAGAATCATTAGCATGCATGTCCCAAATAAACATAATTGGCTCCAGGTTTTTCATAAGACTTAGGATTTAGCCTAATATGACTTTAGAGGAAAGAGACCAAAAACTAATGGAATTTTATCTAACTGATGATGGCAATGGAAAACTCTTAATATTGCTGTGTGTTTTCTCCTACTTCTGAGCAATATACATGGCTGGCATTTATTTGTAGAGTGGTTTCAAGGGACGACACAATTTGGATTTCCATGCAAAACCAGAGAAGCTAGAATTGACATCGTTGGAAACACATGGAATTCATCACAGGGTCTATGTACATATAACAGATGAATTCCTTTGAAATTGGGGTTTCCATGTTTTGTTGTTGTTTGCAATGTGAAACTACTATATGTGGCCTTTCAGACAAACTACAAGATAACAGGAAGTTGTCTAACATGGTAATTTAATACAGGACTTGATTTAAGCTCTAAATTTCAAACCTGGAAATCACAACAAACAACTCATTGAGAAATGGATAAAATATTCATAAAAGATAAGCACATTTGCATAGAAGCACCGTGAGAGTGAAATACTGTGAGAGTAAATGCACTCTATTTTTTCTTCATGATTCATAATTCTGAAACGTTAAGACAAAGATGCTCACTGATCCGATGTCTTTTGAAGGCTTGTTCTCCAGGTTCATAATGATTTGATCTTCTTGAATCTGAACATAGTCATCTGGAGAGGAGGACTCTCTAGGTTATTTTATATGCTGTATATGTGTTCAAGTATGTGGGTACATACACAAGTGTGTACCTGGAATACAATAATGTGTGTGTGTGTGTGTGTGTGTGTGTGTATACAACCTCAAGGGCTATCTTTAAGTAACTCATTAATTAGGATAGAGTTGTTCCTTCTGGCTCTGCTTCCTATAGCATTGTGATTACCAGTGTGTACCTAAGTAGTCTTAAATATCTTTTTATCAATATTTTAGTTAGCACACAAAGTGATGCATTTAATTATGGCACACACACACACACACACACACACACACACACTTTTACTTTATTGTTATTTTCTCCTCAGTTCTCTTTTGTTTTGGTCCTGGAGATCATACTGAGTATCCAGGAGTGTGTGAGCACATGAAGATTCTTAAAAAAAAAAAAAAAAAAAAAAAGAAAGAAAGAAAGAAAGAAAGAAAGAAAATGAAATAGTTTGTCAAGCTAAGAATGGAGTCTAGAAAAGAGATGCATTTGGAATCTACAGTGAACAGCAAGACAGGAAGTGGCTAAAATGTTTACTTTTAAGAAGTATTTGGAGAACAGAAATGATGTCATTAGCAAGGATGCTTCTATGAGGCTTAGAATGTGAATTTCGTTCCCTGCCTAAGGGCTGAGTTTTAACATTCGATAAATACTTTAGAAACGAGTCTTGCAATTTAAACAATGTTATTTTGAAAGCTTATCGAGTCTCTTTTATTGAGGCCATTTTACACGCAGTGTACACAAACATAGTAATAAATGATAACAGGAAAATGTGCTAAGTGATAATTCTGAATAAATTGAGTTTTATATATTGAATCATGACTTACAAATTTTAGAGAGCATTTTTTGTCTAAAAAGTTCACATAATATACATATATATATTTGCAACTGTCTTTACACACTTTTAGATATCATATTCTTCAGAACGTACTCTTATAAATAAATAGCTATCAGATGACCATGTGACAGGAATTGCTCCCCATTTTGGTTTTGAGCTTCTTTTCTGACCATGTCAGAATTAATTTTGTTTTTAAATTTGAGACTAGCCAGTCCTTGGTATTGTGCTGTTTAGGGTATAATCTCCCCCAGTTACTGTTATATCTCTTATGTATCAGGAATTGTTCCTGGATTCTCTAGCCTAAAGTCAAACAGCTCTGTTTGTATTTGAGACAGGATTTTGTAAAAATAGTTTTATGGCTTCAAGTAACATCCATTTATCTCAGTCTCTTCTTATTAAAATAAAAAAAATGTTTGGTAACACTTATGATACTTTTCCACCAGCACTTAACCAAGTTTTTTTTTCTTTTTCATTCATGAAACGAACTAAACTTTAACCTGCCCGTTTCAGAATTCCTAGATTTTCACCAACACTCTTGTCTGCTCCGATGTGCATTTCTTGTGATGGTATATCATGCCATTTCAACGTCATTAATAACCAAAATTGTTTTCATTTTTATTTTTGCTACTTTGTAAATTAGGGACCATTTTAGCTCACACACTTTTGTGCAGATCCACACACAAAATGTAAATGCCAACTTAATCTGTGATTATTTCTCATCATGGATTTACCTCCTAGTTTGAGTTAGGCATGAACAACCTTTGACAAAATTGGTTCTATCTAAATAAATTTTTTGAAACAACTACCAAATTGACAAAAGCAATGACAAAACTTTAAGAGAAACAGATATTACCAGAACATCACTTTATATCTTTACATTGATACAAAAGAAGTTAAAATGGCCTTGTTAGACATCATCTTACCTATTCAGAATCACAAGGGACAAGCAACATGGACAAGAACAGAGGCCATTTTTTTCTGCTTTTGTTTTCATTTCCTAGGATTTTCTCTTTATTTTTTAAGGTTCTATTCTACTTACCTCCCTCTTTACTTCTTTACACAGAAAGAATTTCCAAAGTTTCATTGTCCTTGAATCATGTTAAAGGTGTTATCTAAACAGTCATTCCTTTCCTTGTAAAAATAAAGAGAAACCAAAACATTACCACTGAACAGCAAAAGTAAAAATAGCATGAACAAGTTTTTTGTCTAAAATGGGCAGTCCATTTATTTCTGGGAGGACAGCTGGATTTCCCATTCCTTTGTCATAATAATTTTTATAGCTCTAGCTTAAACACCCCTAAAATCACTAACCTAACATTATTTATATTAAAAATGTATTTTAAACAGAAAGAGAGTCTTCATCAATTGTCATATACAAAGATGTATAATTAAGAAATTAAGATGAGGCTGCTGGTTTTTCTACAGAATGGGATCTCTAGCTATTCTCCAATTTTTACATAATTATGTTATTATCTCTAAGGATCTTTCCTTCCTGGAGCTCTGGGACCAGTCATGTTTTGGGACATATCCAGGATCTCTGGATAGCAGCGAAGTATTTGAGTAGGTTGGAAGCTTCCAGTGGATGCTTTGATTGTCTGGACCTCTGTCTCTGCTTTATTTTATGATCACTTTATACTTGCTGTGTGTCTCAAATTCCGCCACCTCAAGCTCTGTGGTAGTAAGATCTATACTCATTTTGGTTGGATGTCTGTGTATCTAGCACAATTGAATTTAACCCCAGGTGTGACATATTTTTGTATGATAAATCTCTTCTTAAATCTTGTTTTATTACTCTTGAACTCATATCTCCACATGCCTGTCTTCAAGTAAAAGATGAACTTGCTTGAATTTTCAGGGCTCTCACCTTTGCAAAATGAACCCCTCTGCATAATTCCCCAGTTTCATGTAGGGCATTTTCGAAAGCAATGGGACAATATGAGGACATTGTTCTCTTCTGCAGGTTATGAATGGATTGAAAATTCCTTACTCTTGAGTCTCAATCTGTGGTCCAGATATCTCCATATAGTCTATTGCAAACTTTACTTCATACTAGTATGCAGCAATGTTGAAATTTTTATTCTGACACAATCTCTGTTTCATGTGGTACCTGTTTTATCAAAGTTTCAGGAGGCATGCTGCTGTCTGGCAATGTCTTATTGAGAGACTGTTAGGTACCCTGAAAAGTCAGGATGAAGAATTGTCTGGGGCCCATAAGTTTGACAAAGTAAAGGCATATATTTTAATATGCTGAGAGCTATGGACACAGGAGAAAACATTTGTTCACCAAACAAAAATATGCAACTACTTTGTCTCCTGTGCTCTTTGCCTAGTTTCTTTCTGGAAACTCTACTAAGTTAATAAAACTGTAATGAATCCCATGTCTGTAACTGTGATAATAATATTGTAATGAAATCAGACCAGTAACTAGGATAGTAATATATACATAACAACATTGATTTCACTAAAACACATCTTTTTAAAGTACAAAAATTAATTCAGAAGGAAGTTGTTTGTCTCCTCCAGAGTCACAGAAGCCAGACAGCGGGGAGAGGACATATGTCCTTGTCTCTCCATCATTGTTTGGCCTCTTGCTCTATACACTTTCACAAAGAAGCCAGTAAAAAAATTTCACAAGGTGGAGTTCCCTTCAGGATAGAAGTTATAGTCTCATTTCGATAATTTTTACGTTCTATTTCCCTTACCAGAAAGCATGAATCAGGTAAAAAAGAGGAATAGTTTCCACATCTTTACTGAGAAATGAGTATCAACAATCTGAAGAAGTAAAAGTAAGCTCTTGATTTAAAGATTTTAAATGATTTTCAAAAATCTTCTAATCGTTTTTCTTAAATGTCATTATTATGTTTCACTTGAGAAACTCCAAGCCTTGGTTCTTTAACCAGCAGTGGTAGTGACAATAGGGGAGAATACTTACTATGTACCAGGCTCTCTTGAGCACTTTAGAAAAACCAAATGATGTCAGCCTTACAGAAACACTAAGATCTAGTGTTTTAGTAGTAGTGTTATTAACTTTAGTGTTATTAACTTTGCTTTACGTATGAGAAAAGAGAATCATAGTTGCTTAGTAGTAGCTACTAAGCAACCCCCCCCCATCACTCTGTTCTGAGAATTTGACTTTTTGTCTCTTAAGATTCATTGACATGAAGGAAGGGGTCATCTCTCTTCTGATTTTGGAAATATTTCTCTCTGGAGTCATTTGGCAGCCTGTTGTCACACTCTTGAGAGTTTGGTTATTATGCGAATTTAAAAGTTAGCCTTAGGACTATGCAATTGCATATATTAATTTGCCTCTCTTGATATACTCTGACATGGCATAACACACAGATTTGTCTGATACACAGAGGTAGAAAACCAGTCACTGCTGTCTGTGTCTGTTCCTTTGGTGCTGACCTCTTGCCCATCTTCTTCTCCTTTTATTCCCATTTCCTGAATGAGTCATCCCTGCCCCCTCTGTGGAGACCATTCCTGGTGTCCAGCAGACCATATGAATTATCTTCAGCTGGACAGATTTAGTCCTCAGGTCCATTAATACTTTGAGTATTGGCTAATATGTTTGTCTGATCTTGCATTTGAATGCATTTTTCTAATATTGAATTCCCAAATTGTTTTAAATTCTCCATTAGGATCATTTGGGATGTTTAAAAATGTATGAAGCTTTGATGCCTCTTGATGTGAACCTGTCAGTCACTGCCAACGGCTGCAGTCAGAGACCCTGTTGAGGAAGGTCTGAGTTGCTTCTGGACTTAAGTGGAGCACTATAGAGTCTTCAGTGACCCGAGTGATATCTTAACATGTCTCTAATTTAATGCTTTTATCAGCTACTTCAGTTTCTTATGTGCATGGTATTATTACTCTTCAGTGTGGACTGTTGAGATAAATGTAGCTGCAGAGTAAGACAAAACATCTCTGAGATAACTGTTCCCTTCTGAAATGTGTAGTAAAAAGTAACTTGAATCCAGAAATGAATCCTTTTCAAATGGTATTTGAAAAGAAGATTAAAGAAATTCTGGACCTAAATTTCTGAAAAGGTTACTTTTCTTCAAAATAAATCCAAAATATGGGGCAACTTTCATAAAATATCCACAACTACCCGACAAAAACAGAGGTGGGTGGTAGAGAAGAGTTCAGAAGTCTATTTTGAGACCTCAATGATGAACCGTGCTGGGCCGAGAACTACTTCACTCTTATTTTGAATTACAGCCACAGAGAACCAGACTGGACCAATCCAACAAACTGTGACATTTGTAAAAATTTCTATAAAGCGAAAAGAAAAAAGATCTAAGCCTTTCATTCTACTGTAATACGAGACCAGAATCTTTCAGGGCCATTTCCTACCTACAAAATAAAGCGAGCTTGTTGGTAGCAACTGGGTTCTCTCACTTGCTAAGATAAGTTTACTGAGGCAGAGTGTTTGGATTATACTAAAGTTTGAGGTATTTGTGTGGAAGAAAAATGAATTCGGTAAATGGTCTGCATCAGAGCTTTCAACAAATGTGGGCCAAGTGACTACTGCTGGTCACTGTGTGACAATCACACACTCTGTTTCTAAAGTTACTGTACATACACCAGTAATAACTCAGCAATTACATTGTAGTTTGATATTTCTATTATTTGAGGCTGGCTTCAGCAACCATTAGATTCATAGCACATTTAGAAATATCTATCTGTCTGGTAATATTATTTTGAAGCATAGAAACTATCTGCTTTTGTATTTTTCTCGTGTGAATATAGTAATTTGAATTTCTTTTAAAATGTCAGATGGTAATTTGGAATTACTAAAGCACAGCAAAAAATAATGTGCATAAGATGACTTTATTGTTTTGTCATCCTTAAGTATTAGTTCCCCGACATTATATTCCTGATGGGAGAACCAAGGAGAGACTGACTCAGAGCTCAGAGGAATTCCATGAGGTTATGCAGGCAGACATCTCTCTCTTTAAGATCCTATGCTGTCGCTCTGACTGACCAAGGATGCCCCTCCCTATTTCTCTTATTCTGAACTGGGGCACTTCAGTGGGCACAATACAGCTCTCAACCATGGGTTCAGGGTATTATACTCCACAGCAGGACTCTTTTTCATCCTGCAGGGAAATAGGCTTCCATTATAACCCTCAACTCCCTGTAAGAACACAGTTAAGGACTGAATTAAGCTATTGCCCACAATTGCAAAAAATTGGATGCAGCGTCTTCTCGTTCCTTTTGAAGATATAATGACAACACAGAAGGCTTACTTGAAGTGGAGCAAACGTACTCAGCAGGCTGATGGGAGCCTAAATCTGCCAGTGACAACGGGAATACAGCACACACGCTACTGCTTGTTACTCAGAAGTTTAAGTCTTAGACTGGATAACCAAATTCTGTTGAATTTTGGGTTTTGATGACCAAATGCTTCCTTTTGCCTACAGAACGGACACCATTCATCTCCTGTCTTCTGCTCTCTTCTCTTGTTTGCTCATCTTTAATGGAAATGCGCCTTATGGATTGTTGAACTTTCTAGGGACTCCTGCTGTGTTGATTAATTGCTAATGAATGCTAATGAAGGAGTGAGGTGAATCTACACTATGCTGTATTTAAGGGATGATTGATTAGATTTAGCACTGTGCGTTGGGAGAGTACTTACCCCAAGAACAACAAGCCCATAAATATGGACCAAGTGACAGTAGTCGCCCTTGGTGACTATCTTTGGCCTTTCCAGTCAGGTTTCCATTCTCATTTCAACAGAGTAGAGACTGAAACCTTTAGCATTTGTAAATGCTAAAGACTGAAGTACGTTTTCTTGTTAAAAAGATATGGTAATTTTGCTAATGGGTTTTAATGAAAAATTGATAATCAGTTGTAAGGTATGTAATTGTTAAAGCATTTGACAGATTTTTTTAAAAAGACAATTTAATTCCTAGGAAAAATCGGAAATTGGTATGGAACTGATGCATTCAAATGGCAAACATCTTACTTTACAAACAGGTAGGTGTACTGTGCTTTTGGAAAATTATTTTATATTGGGCTTCTTCAGATAAGTACTGATACTCTAAAGTTAAATTCTGTGATTTAGCTGTACGAGTGAATTTGTATTCTTTTTCAACTCATGACACCTTTGGTTCTAAATTTTATTCATCTACATAGTGATAAAAAATACTTCCTTGCATTCTTCTCTTCCACTGAAAGTGAAACGGGTAAAAATGGAAAAGAGTTCAGAAGTATTGGAATATTGCATCACAGTGTCCCTTTCTCTCATCTGTACTTGGCTCATTTAGACAGTGTCTAAAAGCGTATTAGCCAGAGAGGCATTATTGTTGCCTGTGATCTAAGGTGGGGGCCAAAACACAATTCATGATAGGTGTGGTCATATGCTTTAGCATCATGTTACAGACAGTCCCTGGCATGCTGACTGGGTCTTAGGATGTGATGAAAAGCCATTACCTCACTTGATCTTTGATAAAAGAGCTACAACCATCCAGTGGAAAAAGATAGCCTTTTCAACAAATGGTGCTGGTTCAACTGGAGGTCAACATGCAGAAGAATGCGAATTGACCCACTCTTATCTCCTTGAACCAAGATCAACTCCAAGTTGATCAAAGACCTCCACATAAAACCAGACACACTGAAACTAATAGAAAAGAAAGTGGGGAAGACCCTGGAGGACATGGGCACAGGGGGAAAGTTTCTGAACAGAACACCAATAGCTTATGCTCTAAGATCAAGAATTGACAAATGGGACCTCAGAAAATTACAAAGTTTCTGTAAGGCAAAGGACACTGTCAGGAGGACAAAACAGCAACCAACAAAATGGGAAAAGATCTTCACCAACCCCACATCTGACAAAGGGCTAATATCCAATATATACAAAGAACTCAAGAAGTTAGACCTCAAAGAACCAAATAACCCTATCAAAAATGGGGCACAGAGCTAAACAAAGAATTTTCACCAGAAGAAATTTGGATGGCTGAGAAGCACCTTAAGAGATGTTCAACACCATTAGTGATCAGGGAAATGCAAATCAAAACAACCCTGAGATTCTACCTCACACCAGTCAGAATGGCTAAGATTAAAAACTCAAGGGACAAAAGGTGCTGTTGAGGATGTGGAGAAAAAGGAACACTCCTACACTGTTGGTGGGATTGCAATATGGTACAGCCTCTCTGGAAATCAATCTGGTGGTTATTCAGAAAATTGGGCATGACACTTCCAGAGGACCCTGTCATACCACTCCTGGGTATATACCCAGTGGATTCCCCTGCATACAATAAAGACACATGCTCCACTATGTTCATAGCAGCCTTGTTTATAATAGCCAGAGGTTGGAAGGAGGCCAGATGTCCCTCAAAGGAGGAATGGATACAGAAAATGTGGTATACTTATACAATGGAATACTACTCAGCAATTAAAAATAATGAATTCATGCAATTTTTAGGCAAATGGTTGGATCTGGAAAATATCATCCTAAGTGAGTTAACCCAATCACAAAAGAATACACATGAAATGCAATCACTGATAAGTGGATATTAATGAGCCCAAAAGCTCTGAATATTCAAGGCACAATTAGCAAATCAAAAGATTCCCAAGAAGAAGGAAGGAGAGGACCCTGGTCCTGAAAAGACTGGATCCAGTTTTGTAGGAGAGTATCAGAACAGAGAAATGGGGGTGGGGATGATTGGGGAATGGACTGAGGGAAGAGGACTTATGGGACATATGGTGAGGGGGGAACTGGGAAAGGGGAAAGTCTTTGGAATGTAAACAAAAATATAGAAAATTTAAAAAAAATATCAAAAAAGAAACAATTTTGTGAGCATAATATATAAAAAAAAGAAAAGCAAGTTAGGGAAGACAGGGTTTATTTGAGTTACACTTCCAAGTTGTAGTCCATCATTGAAGGAAGCCAGGACAGGAAGGCAAACAGGGCAGGATCCTGGAGGCAGGAGCTGATATAGGGGCCATGGAGGGGTGCTGCTTACTGGTTTGCTCTCTTTGACTTGCTAAGCTGGCATTCTAATAGAAGTCACAACTACCAACCCAGAATGATAACATCCACAATGGGCTGGGTCCTCCTCCATCTACCACTAATTAAGAATACGCCTTACCGCCAGATCGTATGGAGGCCTTTTCTCAGGTGAGTCTCCTTTCTTTTCATTGATTCTTGCTTGGATCAAGTTGACATAAAATTTCCAACACTGGTCAAATGGCTCAGCATTTAAGAACACTGACTGCTCTCCAGAAGGTCCTGAGTTCAACTCTCAGTAACCACATGGTAGCTCACAACCATCCTTAATGAGATTTGATGTCCTCTTCTGGTGTGTTTAAAGACAGCTACAATGTACTTACATATAATAATAAATAAATTTAAAAAATTTTTAAAAAATTTTCCCAACACAGACTAGGTAATTATTTTTTGAATATTGAATGGACTCTCCTTTCTTTCTGTTCTTAAAATAAGATGGCCACCTTAGTTTCAGGATTACTATGAATGTATCTATGTGCATGTGTGTGTGTTCTTGTTCCAAGTTCCTCTCTTTTCCTAGAGTACTTCAGGTATAGTTGTGGTTTACAACTCTGTGAATCTTTATCTGTGGTACTAACTTCCCCTTCTAAGTCACTGTGAATTTTTTCACAGAGTCTGAATAACTTCAACACCATTTGATTTATTCTTCCCTTCAGGTGCACATTTTGAAAAACAATTGCATGCTATGCATACCACAAATATTCATAATAGTTTCTACAAGAAAATACTTACAACTTTGTTTTACTTTTGTTGAAATTAATCACTGAAGGCAGAGGAGGGGAATTAGTACATCATGCTAGTCATTACATGTCATCTGTTACATGTCCTCTTGTTACATGCCATCTCTTACAAGTCCTCTGCAGGTGAGGGTTCTCTGGTGCTCCTTAGCAAGCATCTCTCCTGTCCATGAGGAAGGAATCAACATTTGTAGTAAGTTAGTTCTTTGATGATTTCATCCATCTATATGACATTTTCATTACCAACTTTGCTCATTCTCATCTCTTGTCCTACTTGATAATCTGTCCCCTCCTTCCTTACTTACCTGGCCCTTTTCCAGATCCATGACTTGGTTTTTCCATGTGACTCATTGCCATCTGAATGATCACTGTGTGGAGACTCTCTAACAGAACTCAGTGAATTCTAGCTGGCACACATGTGAATGCATTGGTTCCCTGTTCCTGGAACTCTCTGTGGGAAACAGTTCAGCAGTGAGGGAAAGGGCATTCTGAGGCCACCATGTTTTCCTGGCAGTTTTGGTGTCACTCTTTTGCAAGCACAGTGCAGATATCTTCATTTATTCCAATTTCATGATTATAAGCATTGTATGTTTCCCAGAAGACAGCATTTGAAGCCCTTTCCCTAGCTTCTGACTCTAAAAATCTTTCTGCCTCTTCTCGCAAAGTGTTCCCCAGGATTTTGAGGGAAAGATAAATATTTTATTTAGGGCTGAGCACTGAATAATCATTTATTCTTAGCACCTTGTTCAATCATACATCTCTGCCTTCATCAAAGCTTGTGATGTAGAGCATTCTCTGACTACGTGTAATTGTTAAGTTTCTAGTGTTCGAGACTGGTCAGAATAAGGTGGACACTTGCAGTGTTCAGGATTGACATAGGCTCCCTACTGAACAATCTTAGGAACTATGTTCACTGACCCTGATATTATAGTGGAACCTAATGAAAATTGTTTGTATCCCTTTGTCTCTTTGATTCATGCAGGTCTAAATAGTCCCTTTGTTTGGACTCAAGGATCTCCAATATTCCTAAGTCTACCATTAAACATACAGAAGAATAGAACAAACTTTAAAATGATGGATAGCACTCTGTCCTGTAAGTTATGCTCTTGGGTTATGTAACAATCTTAGCTTAATTGTCACCGTAAGACAATGCTGTGTCCCTAATAATTTTAGAGTTAAATATACCTGCGAACTTAAATATCAAGTAATTGCATAGGAAGAGAAAGAACAATTAGCAAGTTCATGCAATAGATATCTTTCCTCAGGTGAGAAATTTAAACAAAGCAACGTGGATTTTTTTTTATGTTAGAAATTGATTGGAAAATGCTAATAAGAATTGAAAGGTGGCACTTAGTTTTATATTGCAGAACATGGCAAGGAATGTGTTTCATAAAAGATGGTTTAATAGAAAGGGAGCAGAACGACAGAAACCTACTTATTGGTGGTTTAGTGGTCTGTCTATAACATCAATTTCTGGTGTGCCTTGCAATGCCCAGAACAGGGGCAGTTTAATGTGTCCATTGTCCACTACTTAATAAACCTATTTTATGTAGGTGGAAGAGCTTTTGAAACCCTGTCCTTGGAATTACTGGTGGACTGTCTTTTCAAGGGCATGTAATTGATTGGAAACTTAAGAAGAAGCAGCAGAAATGACAAAGACTGTATATGTGTTACAAAACCATGTCCCTCATCCCAATCCTAGAATGGATTAAGTCTTTAGTTGATCAATATAATAGCTCCCTCAGTTGGTACAAAGACCAAGGACTTATTTTTCTTCTGTTTTTGTCTGTTTTTGTTTGTTTGTTTTTTGTTTGTTTGTTTTGCTCCTTTGTTTGTTTTTTGGCCAAAGACAGAATTCACTTTGGTTGATTACATCTTAACAGAATCATTTTCTTGTCAGGTTAGAGTAACTCATGAAGGACTCTAATTTTGATCGGTTTGAGGATAAATTTGAGAATGTTCTTACAATGTTCAATTGGCCTCTTCTTAACTTTAGTACAATATGCATAATCTACAACTTAAGATTTCAGCCATAATGAGTGTACATTTCTTGTTTTCAAGATTTAATTTTTAGAAATATTTCTGTGTAATTGTGTGAGCTTTTCTCTCTCAACATATAATATATATACACACACATACGAATATACATACATAATATATATAATATATATACACACATACATATATACATACACTATATATGTGTGTGTGTGTGTGTGTGTACACACACACGTGTGTGTGTGTGTGTGTGTGTGTGTGTGTGTGTGTATTGTGTGTGTTTGTGTCCAAGGACAACAGAAAACTGCATTGGATGCTCTGTAGCTACATTTACAGGCAGTTGTGAATCTCCCAATGTGTGCATTAGCAACTGTAACCTGGTCCTCTGGAGGACCAACCTCCTGTCTTAATCATCCATCCCTAAATGTGCCCCTGATATCCACTATTACATTTTCTGTCTCTCTAAACTTGACAACTTTAGTACCTAAAACATCAATTCTATCACACTGCTTTCTGTTTAGCCATTCATCAGTTCACCTGTATACAGTTTTGACATTTCAATAGTTGTGAGCACTACTGCTCTGAATATGAGTCTACATGTTCCTTCCACAGACTTTTACTCTGTCAAAATATCCATCTCTCCAATTAAGACATTTTCAATGTATGCTTTATTTGCTTTCTTCTCTTGTATAACCATGTTTAAATATTTCCTGGTGAGGGACCATCTACCCTTTTGTCCTGACTCTCCAGCTTTCTTCCCTTCTTACCCATGCCTCTCAAAAGCCCCTGGCATCCCCAGAATTTATATGCAGAGAAGGGCATATGACACATATACAAGACAGAAATTCATTAGCAGTGCAGCCTGGATAACAAGTTATTTGCTCATTATACTGCATGTCACATTCTTGGGTGTTATTGTCCCAGGCTCCTCATTAGCACCTCAGTATTATGCTCCTCCATAGATAGTGTTTGTGTCTAAGTTTCTCTGAAAAGCCCTGCTAACAAAAATGTCACCGTGTACATTCCAAAGACCTTCTCTTGCTGTAACACTGGAAAACCATGTGAGACCTCTTGTGAAATGAATATTTCAGCAATTAGGGGCCTGGACTGCCAGGTAGAACAAATAAACTAGAGTTAAGGGAAAATGACCAGTGAATGCACATTACATTTATTTTCTGTCTTGACTGCTTGTTAATCCCTAATTGCTAGCAGACAGGTAGGAGGATAAATTTCCCAGCAATCATCCTTGTAGAATATAATTTGAATGCCCAATTAATTGCCAGTCTGTTGTTATGTTTAATTTAGATAAAGTAGCTCTTTAGGAAAACTGTGCTTTTTAGACAGTCAAAAAATGCTTGTTCAAAAATTAGAGTCAAGCCTGTGTAACTAAGGTCTAGTTCAGCTCCGCTCCTCCTGGAGCTGTCACTCAACTTTTCCATAGCTGCAGAGTCAAATATCTGGAGGCCACTTATGGTCTCCATAATGGTAGAGAGAAGAGGGAGGGCTGAATGGTAGGGTACCTCATAGGTTTCTTCCAACTATCTCTGACACTCTACATGAGGCATGATACAAAGGAAATGACTGTGGGGCTCACACTTGCGGAGTCTTCTAGAAACAATGGTAGGTTTAGAAAGAGGGCTTATGATTTCTGACCATCTGAATTTTTCTGAAACATAGACACAATATTTCAGTTAAAATTGTTCATGTCCCAAGATACATCAGGATCAGCCACACACTATAATGTTTTTTTCTCACTAGGCTCTTTCTGAAGTAAATAGGGATGGAAGGCCAAGTGCTTGTGGTGCCTCCTCTTCTGTAGCCTTGCTGGCCGGGTGGTAGAACAGCTTTTTAGTAGACAAGCCAATTGATTCGTGACAGAACATTGTCAAGACTGAATTGACAGACGGCTTCTTCTGCCACCTTTGTCTCTGTAGAAGCATTATGATTTGAAGCCATTCGTTAAGGTCTTACCCCTCCCCCCCACCCAGTGATACAAATAACTGCTAAAGAGTCTTAGAGTCAAATGAGAGATAAACCACAAGGTGGTAACTTGGTCTAGGGATCTGGTTTCCAGGTAGGTCACATCCATGTACTTTTTGTCCTCAGGTTCCAGGCCTATTGGATCTGTGATAACCCAGGATAAATAAATTTCCATCTTGAAAGTTAGAGAAAAGAGTTTTGCTTTATGCCTATCAAGGTGTTTTAATACCTCTCATCAATTGCTAACTATAGGAATAAATCTGAAATATTCTCAGTTACTTTGCTAAAAACAAATTGTGAGAAGGATGACTACAATTTCATTTCATTTTCTTTGGGCAGTTTGATCAAGTTATAGCTTATTATTATTTATAATGAAAATTAATGAAATGAATGAATAACTAGTACTGATCCTTCACCCTAATCAAGTGTTGATTACGGTAAGCATCAACGGTAAGCGTCTACATGGGTTTGATGAGCTCAAACCACAGGAAACTCTGGGAAGCTGCAGAAGACTGCAGAGTTGAAAACCTGTCCAAGTTCACCGAGGTCGAGTGGCAGTAGACGTTGTTGCTCAGTCTTTTCTTCCAACTCCCAACGCTGATCCTCACATTTATTGTCCATTAATAGCACAGAATCTCCCATTCAGTCAGGCCAAACACAGTGGTGATTCCTTTAATGAAAGTATTAAAAGTCCTAGACAGTTCAATCTTCTGATGTGTCATCTATTTCCTTTCCTCTTTTTTTTATGATGTGTCACCTAAGAAAGGATCCAAAGAAATCAAAGCTTTGACCTTTCTTTCATCCCCACGTCCTTTTCATTCTTCCTCCCTTCCTTCTTTGTTCATCTTATATTGAATGACTTTCATATGATACACAGAATGTGCTGCATTTTTATTTATAGAATATGAAGTAGTATTGCAGAAAGAATACATTGGCAAATTTGGAAAACCCATTATAACTTTATTCTATTTGAATTTAATCCATTTTGTGAAACAATTTTGCTCTGTTCAGTAAACTTGAATTAATATACTATTTTCTGAAATAAAACAAATGTTTCAGAATATCTCTATTCCCTCATTTATGAAATACCAGAGAAAGAACATAAGTCATATATCAGGGTAATAAAATACCTACTCGTTTTAAATATGAACAGAGATGTCTAGGAGTTTGTGTGTTTCAATGGCTTTGTTCTCTTAGCTGTAGACATGGGCATCCTAAACTATTCGATGTGTCTGGTTTACAGTCTCCTTTCCATTTGTTTGGCTTCAACTAATAGATACTGGGTTGTATGATAAAATCACGTTTCTATCCTTCCTAAACATAAAATAAATTCTGTCCTATAAATCTACATTTCTATAAATGCCTGGTTCTAACTTGCCATGTTTTTAGAGTACAATGTAGAAATAAATTAGAGCTAGGAGGGTGAGACTGTGGGCTAGGCATTGGAACCAATATCAACCATTGTGTGTGGCACCCACGTACCCAGAAGTGCTCTGAGATGACAGTCTAATGCAATGTTCAGATCCTGTGCTCTCCAGGAGATCTCAGACCACGTGACTTGTGTGTTTGTATTAGAGCTTTGAGGACTTGGCTGATTAAAACAGCCATATTTCTTAGTGACCTTATGAATTTCATGTTTATTTTGATCCACACCTTTCCCTCTGAAGTGCTTAAAAATTAAGGTGTCATCTGGTCTTCTAAAGATCTCAATAGATGTCAGAATTTTGATTTTATCCCACATAATTCCACCCATCTTTTGCAAAATAGCATAGTGACGAAAACTATAGTGAATAAGTAAACCCTAAGATATTTGAGCAATATTGTAATTTTTATGCCATATCTTCTCAGTTTTTTGATATTATGTGAGCCAGTAAGAGTTTTCTTTTGTTTTAAATATTTGACTTGTTCATTTGTTTAGTTTTTAGATCTTGAGTGTGCCTCTGTGTGTACCTATGTCTATGTACATGTTCTTGCATAAGTAAATTCTTATTTCCATGGTACTGGTTATGCATACCTGGATGTGTGCATGTTCTTGAAGTTCAGAGGTCACCTTTGGGTGTTATTCCTCAGCCATGATGCTTGCTAGTTGAGACAGGCTCTCTTCCTGAGACCTGGGACTCAGGGTAAGGTAAAGCTAGTTGGGCAGTGAGTTCCAATGATCTTCATGCCCATACCAGCTAGTAGTGGAATTGCACAGACATTACTGAAATATTTTTAATATGGATTCAGTGAGATTGAAGTTGCATACCCATGCTGGGGCAGCAAGCATTTTAAGGACAAAATTTATTTTCCTAAGCATTGCAAAATTTATTTGTGATAAATTTTAAATATATATTTTTTACCCAATCAATTGCACACAGTCTAAATATCTGGCTCAATGGGGGCAAGCACAGACATATGCTTGTGTATCCACCTCTAGCAGCAAGCATGGACACGCCATTAGTCCTGTTCTTCTGTGTCTTTATGTGATCGATACATCAATGTATTTATTTCTTTGAAATTACTGCTATTACCGATCTGAGTTCTATCATTATAGCACTCATTTCTCTCTTACATAATTAGATGTGGGTCACATGAAATATAATGTGCATATGACAGCTTCTGCTTGATGTAATTTTGTTACTTCTTCTTGCTCTGTTTATCAAGTGCAAACATCTTTGAATTTCTGAATAATTCTTATGGTACTCTTATACCTCAAGTAGCCTACTAATTTATCTAATTGATACATAATGATTTTTCAACATTTAGTTAGTACAGACTACCCACAGACATTTGGATATAGACCCCATGAAAAACACTGAGGCCTTTGTGTGATATGCATTTTCATTTCGCTTAGATGTATATTTGGAAGTGAGTTTATGGTTATGTAACAGGTATTACCAAGACTTTTCCAAATTGTTTTCCAGAATTGTCCAGATACTTTTCACAATCAGCAGTGGTACGTTGGTGTTCCTTTCCTGTCAGACTATTTTATAATTTGAAAACAATACAGTGGGCATGTGACACTATCAATTTTCATTTCCATAATAAATTACGTTGACTCTTGATATACTTTTTGTTTATTTGTAAGCAGTCAGTTTGAAATGCCTATTCAAACATATTGCCTATATTTATATTATCTTACTATTGACCTTTATTTTTTTCATTTAAATAAGATCAGTCACCTTTTGACAACATTTTCTGTAACTATTGAGGTAAGATATATTTTGTTCATTAGTTATAGATTTAGTGTATGTTGTTCAGGTGGCCTAAATTCCTGGGAATAACAGCTGATGTTATAGTTATTCTTTGGACTTTGCTTTGTGACATTTTGTAAAATGTTTTTACATCTCTGTTCATGATGGATTTTGTTCAGCAGATCCCATATCTGAAGCAAAATAAATAAGACTGGCAAATTTTTCATATTTTGACAAATAGAGTACAAGAAGGAGGGAGACAGGGAGGGAGTGAATATGGTCAAAGTGTATGATGCATGTGAGCAAAAGTGTCATTCTGAAACTCATCACTTCATGCGATGAGTCTGAGCTAATGCATTTTTAATGCAGTTCCCTTTTACTGGGACACTTTAGGTGGGTTTTGTACTGTGGTAAAGCTGATCTTATATGATAGGTATCCTTCCTCCTCTATTCTCTGGAAGAGTTCATACAGTGCTTTTGTTTTTCTTTTGAATTGTCTGGTAGAACTCAGTTATCATGCTCTCTGGATAGACTTTTCTCCTTGGGAAAGGTTTCGACTACACATTCAATTTACATAATACATAGCCGCATTCCATTTCTGGATTCATTCTCTTTATCATCATCTATTCCTGTTTTATTCCTCCCTTTCTTCCTGCTTCTCCTCCTTTTTTTTCCTTATATTTAAAAGAGACTAGCAAAATTTAGAACACTCCAAGGGGCAGTAGGCTGGACACTAACAGAGATGCACCAAGCAGGCTATATATTTCTTTCCCAATTACACTGGTATCTTTTAACAATTTGCTTTCATAGCTGGGCAGTGGTGGTGCACGCCTTTAATCCCAGCACTTGGGAGAGGCAGGTCAATTTCTGAATTTGAGGCCAGCCTGGCCTACAGAGTTCTAGGACAGCCAGTGCTACACAGAGAAACCTTGCCTTGAAAAAAAAGCTTTAATAATGGATTTTTATAACATTATATTATCTTTTTTTCCATTATTTTAGCCTTTGAGGTGATGTCTTCCTTTTCATTTCCCTTTACAATGATATCCTGTCTTTCACTTTTCCTTTATCATTTTGAGCCTTTGTGTAGTTTTAGTCTGAGGCTTGTGTAGTTCAGTCACAGAATTGTTTTTCAATTTCAATAGTTTTGTATGGTTAATTTTCAATATCTTAGAGCCCTACTCTTGTCTTTAGTATTTTGTTGCTTTTGTATGTTTGCATTACAGTCTATTTTTCTAGTTCCTTGAGTGGCAATAGACTATTGTTTGAAACTTTTAATTCTCAACAGCAAAACTTATCTGTAAAACCAGTGGTATATGGACCTCACAAAATCATTTTCGATAAATTTTGTCAGTCCTTACTAATTTTCACTGTTTTTGTTTTTTTTTTTTACTCACAGGTTATTTAGAAATATGTTATTTCATTTGCAAATGTATAGGAGTTTTTGTTGTTAGTCTTTAAGTTAATGATGCTGTTGTTACTGAACATACTTTCTATAACATCAACTCTTGGCAATTAAAATGTCTATAGAATGCCAACTAGGCCACTCTAGTTAATAGTGCTGTTGAGGCTTTTTATGTCTCTATCGATTTTTCTGTCTTCCTGTTATAGTAATTACTGATAAAAGGATGATAATGTACTAACTATACTTGCAGGTTTGTCTGTTTCTGACTTCAATTTTACAGGTTTAATTTCAGGTATTTTGAAACTCATTTGGTAGAAACATGAATGTTGAAAATCATTGTTTCTTCTTGAGGAACTGAAACTTTACTAATTATGTAGCATGACTCCTTAGCCCAGGTAATGTTTCCTGTTCCAGATCTACTCTGTCTGATACTGATTCTGCCATTCCAGTTTCTTTTGTTTAGTGCATGTGTCAAGCACTATGTTTTATATATGTAATGGAAGGTGTTTCTTCTGGTAGTGTTTTGAAATCAAAATAGAATTTGATAGTATGAAAATAAAATTTGAATTTGTATATGTCTATAATATTTATGATTGCTTCATTTATCCTGTGTGTCTTTGCTATTCTACTTGATTTCAATCTCCTTTTACAAGTGGTATATTTTTCATATTTTAAATTTTATTACATAGGCTTATATAAGGTAACTTTCTTACAAGTAAACGATGCACTTGGGACACATTCTTCAACACCCTGCTATCTTCTCCCCTTCTATTCCTGTCTCTGGATAGTATCCCCCTATTACCTACTACCTGGGTTTCTTTCTCTTTTCACATCTGTACATATATATTTTATGTATCTATGAAGACAAGAATCCTTAGATGGAAGACAACATGATAATTGCTTTTCAAAACTGAACAAATTTGCTTAATACAATGATTTCTAGTTGTATCTCTTTTCCAGTAAGTTATAATCCCTTATTTCTATGAGCTCCATCATTTTCTTTACCAATTCCTGCGAGGATGGACACTACAGCAGTTAATTTGGTTGTCAGTTTGGTGGCCATGGTAACTAATCTGTGGGCATGTTTGAAGGAGTTGGTTGATGGAATTGGGAAAACACACACTAACTGCTGGTGGCATTGGATTGTATAAAAAGATGAGCTGAGCATCAGTGTTTATCTTTCTCTGCTTCCTGACGGTGGGCATGATATATGCAGCTGCTAATGTTTCTATCCCCATGTTTCTTCTCCACTATGACTGTCTGTACCCTTCAGTTCTGAGCCAAAATACCCCCCCCTCAGTAAGTTGCTTTGTCAGGCACTCTGTCATATTCATGATAAACTAAGAGTGGTACCTAGTTTGGTTCTATAACACCAATTATTAGCATTGTGCTCATAATGCACACATACACACACACACACACACACTCACTCATGAATGTGTGAATATCTCTATGTTACATTGACGGGATCTATTTAATTATAATTATTTAAGATGTAGTGACAATGAATTCTGTCAGTGCCAGAGTCTAGCCTGAGCAGGATTCAGAACCCAAAGGAGAATGTATGGAAGAGGCCAAAGAAGACTTTGACCAGAAAGTTCAGCCCATACACTCTCACTGAGACAACTCAGGCCACTTTTATATATACAGCTATATTTCACAGCTGAAACGGTTTTACATTAATTTTTTTCTTTAATTTTCTCACATGTAGTCTTTTTTGAAAACTTCCTACATTTAACAATATGTGCACACATACTTTTTCTCTTCCTTCGCTTCCTCAATGCCTGTCATTTTCGGTTAACTCATGAATTCTACCAAGAAAGGGGCTAATATCTAACCCAGCACACTGTTACATAACCAAGTGCCCCTGGCTGGTAGCAATTGCAGTTAAAGTATAGAGACGTGATAAGACTACATACCAAAGATATTCTGATTTACTTATTGACACGTAGCATCTCCCCATACCTTAATCAGGAGATCTAATTCCACTAATGCCTAGTGTTCTAGTAAATTAATAGCCTGAGTCAGCGCCTCACCCTTTCTTGTCTGGCTTCTGAATGTTCCTGTTAGGTCTTCGAACCAATGATCCAGCAAGATCTTTCTAACGTTCTTATAATCAACCAACTACTGTTTGGAACAGAGTAGTGGACAAATTGTTGTCAGAACTAAGTTCCCATCCCATCGGAAGAGAACATATGGACATTAGCTGACCAGGACCTTGGACCAGGACCTTGTATAGACTCCGCCATATCACCATCATTAACATTTCACTCCCACGATCATCAGAGACAAGCCCAAGAATGGATCACAGTCTGAACTTTCTTTTTCTGGTTCTGGGGAAACTTTTTTCACAAAGTGAAAGTAACTTATTGGGAATTCTCCAAAAGCAAAGCCAAGAATGGAAACACAAGCCAAAAGCGAAGCAAGCATTCTCTCAAGGAAGGTTAGGAGATTCTGTACAAATATCCCCACAGGTCCATGGCATGATTGGACCCAACTCCTCAGGCTTTGCGCTACGGAAAGCTGTCCGCATTACACGCATGCACCTTTCCAGCAGCGGCTTGGTCACCTCCATGTGTGCTTTTCTGTTCTTGTTTTGTTCGTTGTTTTGTTTTTGTCTGGCTATACACAATTTTGAAAAAAAAAAAAAGACTTTCAAAAAATGAGTAAGGTATGGAAGCGGCCAAGATCATTGTTTCCTTTAGCGCTGAAGACTTTGGCTTGTTATGGAGAGCCAGGATTTGAAGCCTGTTGTCACTCCTATCTGTATTTCCCTTTTTATAATGCCTCATCTAGCCGCTTTAAGGTTTTGTGTACATCATAGTTTGTGATATACCTTTCTGTAAATGACCCTTTTTGTCCTATTTATTGAAATCTTTTCCTGTCCAAACTCATTATGCAACTTTCATTACTAAGTATTAGTGCACTTGATATTATGTCATGTATCATTTTCACTGTTTTCTTGTTTATTTAAAGACTTGCATCCTTAAGTTAATTGATCTTTTATCTCTTTTATGAGTTACAGCACATCAGTTTTCTCTGTAGTTCTCTGTAAGGCTTCCTTTTGGGTTGTTTTCAGACTCTCCACTTATTGCATTACATCCTCACTTAACTCTCTTAGCATATTTGTAACAGTAATTCTCTGCTAATTTCCTCATCTTAAATTCTCAGTCTGTTTATGATGTGGCTTCTTCATCATAAACAGACTGTACAAGAGAATGTACAGCTCTTTGGGCTGTACATTTGTTTTGTTGCAACAGTGTGGTTTAAAAATTAATGTTTTATTTTTTGGAACTTGTATACTTTTAAGTTTTATTATAACCCATACTATTGATAAAATCATTAATTGCTTGTAGGAACATTTTAAAGGTTACATTGGGGTTTTCTTTGTGATTGAAAGTATCATATGAAAGTGCGCCCGTTTTTTACTTTCTTTCAAATCTTTGCAGTATTTTTTCCTTAATTCCATTTCCAGAACTTGCAGTATATTGTTGAATGAAGTAACTGGCAGGGGCTTCCTTGCTTTACTTTAAATCTGAGCTAAAAGTGCTTAGCATTTCGTAGTTAAGTATGTTTGGTGGTAAAGTGGACTTCTATTTTAAAAGATTAATATCATTACATCATTTTTTCCATTTGTCCTACCCCTCCAATGAAGATTCATTCCCAAAATCAAAGGCTTCTCAGCTTGGATAATTTTTATTTCATATATGAATCAACATATAAAAATGACCTGCTACATCTGTTCAGTGTTGCCTGCAATGTACATGTTTCTAGGTCTGACCACTGAATTTTTTTTAGACAGGCAATCAGAGAAAATCAATTTATTCCTTCTCAGCAGCTGTTAATTTCCTATAGATTTTCATCTAGTATGAGACTCTAGAAGATTTCTCAGATCTACCTTGAGATGTCAATGGAGTTTGGAATTGCTCGGTTATTGTTTAAACAGCCGTGTGGTTGAGGTTGCATGGGTGTAGCTTCTCTGTCAAAGGCAGAAAAAACAATCCCACCGCAGACTTTCTGGGCCTCTGGCTCCTACAGTCTTTCTGCTGTCTCTTCTGGGAGGCTCCCTGGACTTTGAGTGATTGAGATTGATGTGGGTTTTTAACTGATGTCCATTATCAGACTAATGTTTTCTGAGAGTTTTGCCATGAATAATGGTAAATTTTAAAATTGCTTCTGTACATCTTTATTATATGTGGTTATTACAAACATTGTTGGCATCATTTTTAGTTATTATACTGAATAATACATTCATTGATTTTCAAATGTTAAGCCAAGCCATTTTCAGATAAATCCGAATTGACACAATGGCTCTTTGTTTTGAAGTCCTGAACTATAATTGCTAATATTTTTTAAAAGATGGATAAAGAATAGTGATCTGTAGTATGTCCTTTTATGGTTCTGGTTGTTTTAATAATAGCTGATAAGATTATTATGTTGATTAAGGTAGTCTCATGAAAACAAGAAAGAGTTCTTACCAACTAAATTTTATATTAGTTTCATAAAATTTGTGGTATTTATTTCTCACTTTAGTGTTTCATAGAAATAACCATTAGGATAGTAGAGCTCTTAATTTGCAATTTGTGTTACAATGTACCTAAGTTTTCCTGTTATGAACAGTGAAAGTCAGGTTTATCTCGGTGATCTGCGCATTTTATCTCTGTTGTAAAGTGTTTGGCATAAGATTCCTGGTCATCTTCAACACTTTATTTTATAGACTTGTTAGGGAACCCATTTCATTTCTGTTAGTTATTGGTGCCTACTTCCCATCTCTGTAAATCGAAGTTTTTACTGAGTAACATTCTCATATTGAAAAATCGGATTTTCTTAGTTTTCTCTAACATTTCCTGTTTCCTACTTATTTTTAAGATTTTTTTTTATTTCATGACTTATTTTTTTAGATATAAATAACTGTTTATATGTATAAGTTTCCTGTAACCATTGACTCATCTGCTTTCCTCAGAATTTATTATAAAAAATTCACATACATTAAATTTAAAATATTTCTATTTATTTTATATACATGCATTTAAAACAATAGACTTTTAAAATTAATTGTTAATTTAAAATTCATAAAATTTGATAAATATTTTCTTTAAAATTTAATTTTCATTTTGGTTATGGAGCTGCATACTTTGAATAATAGCTGAATACTTTAAAAACTACTAAGATGTGTTTGTTAGCTCACACCTCATGGTATAATGTTCCACGTTTAAATACTGAATATTGAGCTCAGTGTGGTTGCCAGTGCTGTAAAAACCTGTGTCTTTGTCATTGTGTGTGTGCTGTTATTCTACCATTTGCTGGAAGATATTTGTTAAATATTCAACTTGCAGCATTTGATGTGTTTTGTAAAACTTTTACTCCTTCATTAGACTCTTTATATTTCCTTCACTTGTTTTTTTCATTTTCAAGAATATGCATTGAATAATTATTATTTCAGATGAGTTGACCACTTTGCTATCTTAATTCCTTTCTTCCTGTAAGTTCATAATTTGTAAAATATTTCTGTTCATGTACTTATTTTCTATTTACCTGCACCTTCATATTGAAAGTTGGTTCCTTTAAAACACCATTATGTTGAGTTTTGCTTCCTTTATCTGACCTTAAAACTTCTGCTCTTCAGTTGGAGTATTAATGTATTGTTACTCAATATCATTTTAAAATATTTTACATTAAATATTATTTTATCTATGGTATAGGATTTTATAGTTTACTCTTTTCTGTTTCTTACCTTAAACTTCAACCTCTCCCGTGTTCTTCCCAACTCTCACTCAAAGCTATAGACTCTTTTTCCTTCATTTCCTTACATTTCATGTGTACATTAATGATATATTTCTGTGTGTGTGTATGTGTGTTTTTGTGTGTGTGCATGTGTGCATGTGTGTGTGTGTGTGCCCAAATACATAAATTTAACCCATTGAAACTGGGGCTGACCACTGAAATCATGTGTGTGTGTGTGTGTGTGTGTGTGTGTGTGTGTGTGTGTGTGATTTATAGATAGATAGATAGGTAGATAGATAGATAGATAGATAGATAGATAGAAAGATAGATAGATAGATGGATAGATAGATATCATTGTCATTTTCATATGCTTGGATTTGATCCACCATCTACTATGTGCTCTTTGATTATGTCTTTTCAATTTTTTGTTTTGCTTCTTCTTCTTTGATTTGGGTAACTGTCTTTAGAATTCCTTTTTAACTTATTTATTAACTTTCCATTGCTTGACTGGTTATTATTCTGGGAATAAAACTGTACATCTCTTTTTAACATTTCTCAGTTTGGTTGTAGTTTAGATTTGAGTTATTCTGATAAAAATATTTAATACACATAAACACCTAAGTCTACAATCTGCCTCCTCTGTTTTACTCTACAGTTATTGGCCAGATGCATTAAAATGATATTGCTTATCACTGTATTATTTATTATTTCCTCTCTTTAGACCCAGAACAATGGGTTTGGTTTGTCAATAACAACTATCATGAACCACAAATATATGCAAACAACTGATGTATAATCTTGTGTAATTACACTTTGTGGTATTGAGTCTGATACAGTTTAGCCTTGCTTTATTTACTGAAGAGACACACTGACCTAAAATGAAACCTTCCAATATTCTTATGTTAACCTTCTCTATAGATACTGAGAGTAAGGGGGTTGAAACAATATGTTTTTTTCCTTTTTCTTTTCCTTTTATAGAGAATAGATTCTTCTTTCATAATACAGCCTGACAATCATTTCCCATCTTCTACTGCTCCCAGCTCCTTCCCACCCCAGTTTTGTCGCTCATTAGAAAACAAATAAACATTTATGGGATAATAATATAGTATCTGCAGTATGATGATATACAATAATATACAAAAACTAGTACACTGGAATAGTGTGCTAAATAGTGGAATAAACAAATGAACAGAAGGAAAAAAGTTCAACAAACGATATAAGAAACAAAGACCCACTTGTTTGCACTAGGTCTCCTCCAGATGCAGCCTTGTAAATACTGGCTCCGTTTCTGAGTTTATATTTGTGCATCAAAATGTTGACTTAGAGTTCTTTGATTTTGTGTTTTCTTTTACCCCATCTGGCTCTTTCATTCCTTCCACCTCCTCACCTCCTGACCCCTGAAGGGAAGGATTTGATTGACATATAATATTAAGTACTGAGTTTCTAAGGTTTCTCAATATCTTGCTGTGGGTCTCTATACCCCATTTTTAATAGGGTTATTTGGTTCTCTGGAGTCTAACTTCTTGAGTTCTTTGTATATATTGGATATTAGCCCTCTATCAGATGTAGAATTGGTAAAGATCTTTTCCCAATCAGTTGGTTGCCATTTTGTCTTTTAGCAATGTCCTTTGTCTTACAGAAGCTTTGCAATTTTATAAGGTCCCATTTATCAATACTTGTTCTTAGAGCATAAGCTATTGGTGTTTTATTCAGGACATTTTACCCTGCTCCCATGTGCTCCAGGTTCATCTCACTTTCTCTTCTATGAGATTCAGTGTATCTGGTTTTATGTGGAGGTCCTTGATCCACTTGGACTTGAGCTTTGTGTAGAGATATAAGAATGGATCAATTTGTATCCTTCTATGTGTTGAATGCCAGCTGATCCAGCACCATTTGTTCAAAATGCTGTCTTTTTTCTACTGGATGGTTTTAGCTCCTTTGTCAATGATCAAGTGACCATGAGTGTATTGATTCATTTCTGGGTCTTCAATTCTATTCCATTAATCTATCTGCCTGTCACAGTACCAATATCATGCAGTTTTTATCACTATTGCTCTCTAGTATAGCTTGAGGTCAGGGTTGATGATTCCACCAGAAGTTCTTTTATTGTTGAGAATAGTTTTTGCTATCCTGGGTTTTATTTTTTTAATTCCAGATAAATTTGCAAATTGCTCTTTCTAACTCTATGAAGAATTGAGTTCGAATTTTGATGGGGATTGCATTGAATCTGTAGATTGCTTTAGTCAAGATGGCCATTTTTACTTTATTAATCCTGCCAATCCATGACCATGGAAGATATTTCCATCTTCTGATGTCTCCTTCAATTTCTTTCTTCTTGTTCTTGTCATACCGATCTTTCACTTGCTTGGTTAGAGTCACACCAAGGTGTTTTATATTATTTGTGACTATTTTGAAGGGTGTCATTTCTCTAATTTCTTTCTCAGCCTCTTTATTCTTTGAGTATAGGAAGCTTGGTGATTTGTTTGAGTTAATTTTATATCCAGCCATTTTACTGAAGTTGTTTATCACATTTCGGAGTTCTCTGATGGAATTTTATGGGTCACTGTCATATCGTCTGCAAATAGTGATACTCTGACTTCTTCTTTTCCAGTTTGTATCCCTTTAACCTCCTTTTGTTGTAAAATTGCTCTTGCAAGGACTTCGAATACTATATTGAACAGATAGGGAGAGAGTGGACAGCCTTGTCTAGTCCATAATTTCAGTGGGATTGCTTCAAGTTTCTCTCCATTTAGTCTGATGTTGATTACTGGTTTGCTATATATTTCTTTTACTATGTTTAGTTATGGGCCTTGAATTCCTGATCTTTCCAAGTCTTTTATCATGAAGAGGTGTTGGATGTTGTCAAAGGCTTTCTCGGCATCTAATGAAATGATTATGTCGTTTTTTATTTTGAGTTTGTTTATATAGTAGATTACATTGGTGAATTTCCATATATTGAACCATCTCTGCATTCCTGGGATGAAGCCTACTTGATCATGGTGGATGACCATTTTGATGTGTTCTTGGATTTAGTTGGCAAGAATTTTATTGAGTATTTTTTGCATCGGTATTCATAAGGAAAATTGATCTAAAGTTCTCTTTCTTTGTTGTTTTTTTTTTAGTGTGTGTGTGTGTGTGTGTGTGTGTGTGTGTGTGTGTTCAGTCTTAGAGTAATCGTGGCTTCTTAAAATGAATTGACTAGTGTTCTGTTTCTATTTTGTGGATTAGTTTGAAGAGTCTTGGTATTAGGTCTTCTCTGAAGGTCCGATAGAACTCTGCATTAAACCAATTTGGTCCTGGACTTTTTTGGTTGGGAGACTATTAATGACTGCTTCTATTATAGTTGTCTTAGTGCCCTTTCTAAGACTTCAAATACTATGTTGAATAAGTATCGAGAGAGTGGACAATCTTGTTCTTCATGATTTATGTGGAAGCAATTTGAGTTGCTCTCTATTTAAATTGATATTGGCTATGTGCTTTCTATCAATTGCCTTTATTATGATAAGATATTTTATGTGTATTTCTATTCTCTCCAAGATTTTTTTCATGAAGTGGCGTTGAATTTTGTCAAAGGTCTTTCCTGTATCTAATAAAATGATCATGTGTTGCTGTTCTTGCTGTTGTTTGACAGTTTGTTTGTACGGTGGATTTCATTAGTCTATTTACACATGTAGACCATCCCTGAATCTCTGGGATGAAGCCTTCTTGATCATCATGGATAGTAATTTTGCTGTGTTCTTGGATTCTTTTTCCAAGTGTGTTATTGAGTGTTTTCACATCTGTGTTCATAAGGGAAATGTTTCCGTAATTATCTTTGTTAGGTCTTCATTTTGTTTAGTTAGCAAGTTAACTTTGGCCTCATAAAATAGATTGGGCAATGTTCCTTCTGTTTCTGTTTTTGAATAAGTTGAAGATCATTAACATTAACTCTCTTCATTTTTGTATATTGAACTATTTCTGCATCTCTGGGATAAAACCTACTTAATCATAGTGGATAATACTTTTTGTGTTTCTGGATTCAGTTTGTAAGTATTTTATTGAATATTCTTGCATCAATGGTCAGATGGGAGATTGAGCTGAAAATCACTTTCTTGGTTGAGTAGTTGTGTGGTTTAGGTATCAGGATGACTGTGGCATCATAAAATGCATTTGGCAATGTTCCTTGTGTTTCTATTTTGTGAAATAATTTAAGCACTATTGGAATTAGCTCTTCTTTGAAGCTTTGTTAGAATTCTGCCCTCAAACCATCTGGCTCTGGCTTTTTGTGGTTGAGAAACTATTAATGACTGCTTCTTTTTGCTTAAGAACTATAAGGTTATTTAGATTGTTTACATAATCTTGATTTGACTTTGATAAAGTGGTATCTATAAAGAAAACTGACAATTTTGTTTAAGTTTTCCAATTTTATTGAGTACAGGTGTATCACATAGTTTCTGCCACCCCTCCTTGAACACTTTAAGCTTCAGGTGGACCATGCTACCATCGCCACCCAGAAGCCACTCCAGATCCACTGAGGAAACACACACAAAGACACACACATTAGCTTATTTTTTATATGCTTTAGGTCAATGGCTGGGATCTTCTAAGCCTTCCTCAGCTGTTGCGCCCTTCTTTGCACTTCCAGCTCAGCCTCTCTAAATCTACCCTCAACTTTAGTTTCCCAGTTACCTTTTGTTCTAGCTCAGCACCCTAAATTTTCCCTCAGCTTAGTTGCATTTCTAATCTCCCACCTTTTACCCCAGTCCCAGTCCAGGAAGTGGCCAATGTCCACTATACCCTAGATATCACATGGCTGGTGGTTCTTTCTCCTCTGAATCAAGGCAAAACTGTTTTCTTCTCCTGTGTCTTCTAGCGGGGAAACTGGAAGTGCTGCCTTTTCCACCCAGTCATGGGGATGCTAGCAGCTTTACTGATCTATCAAGAACCAATTGGGTAACAGAACCTTCAGAACATCAGAAAAACCCTACATCTCACCTTTTCTGTCCAATTTACAAAACAACAACAACAACAAAACATTAGGGAGGTTACAGTGTCCTAAGATCAGTCCCTAAAATGCCATGACTCTTTGGGGCATTTGAATAGTTTATTGAAACCACTGAAAGATTGTTGATTTAATAAAAATGATGAATTAGGAGATGGTGTGTGTGTGTATGAGAGAGAGAGAGAGAGAGAGAGAGAGAGAGAGAGAGAGAGAAGAGAAAGAAAGGGAGAGAGAGAGATTATATCATTAAAAATTCTAAGAGTGTGGGAGCCAACAGATGAGTTGGAGTAGAGCGGAAGGAGTAAAAATTATGTACTAATATTGCTTGCTATGAAATTATTATATTTTTGTACTTTGTGTTGGTTTATTTGTCTGTAGTCTGTTTAAGGCTGCTCTTTTCTGAAGAGGAAAAGGAGGGGGAGTGAATTGGAAATGGTAAGGTGGGAGAGAAATAAGAGGAGCAGAGGGAGGGGAAACTGTAGTTGCGATGTATTGTTTGAGAATGATCTATATTAAATGAAAAATAAATAAATACAGTATAAACAACAAAAGAGGAAATTTAGAGGTAATATCCTACATTATCAAAATGGGACCATTGTAATTATGTCTCCATAAAAATAAAAAAACACAATAGCTGGAGTTTATCCATTAAATTGTTTTTTTTTATCTCTCAGAGGATTGCAATTCCTGTTCAGCACCCAAATGTGTGGCCAACAACTTCCTGTACCTCCAGCCCTAGGGACCAGAGGTTATCTGCTGCTCACATAAACAGCTAAACTCATTCTCTCTCTCTCTCTCTCTCTCTCTCTCTCTCTCTCTCTCTCTCCCTCTCTCTCTTTCTGACACACGCACACACACACACACACACACACACACATACATACACACACACATGCACACACCATAATTAGAACATTAAAAAAAACTGAATGAGACACTTTGACTACTTATAAAATGTCAGAATGATAGCTCTTAAGAAATTACAAATTATAATGAATAAAGATAATTGATCACAGACACAGAACATGTCACAAAAATACTTCCAGAAAAGTGAAAATACAGGAAAACATTTTTCCTCATGCACATACCAGATCAGATAATATGTAATACAATCCACTTGTACCTGAGTTTAGACCCTTATATCCCATATTAGATATTTGGCAAGAACTCTAAGATATTAGATTCACAATTCAGTAAAATAGCCAAAATAAACTAATGGCATAGTCTAATCAAAACACTGTGGTGCAGACACAAATCATGAACAGTCTTCAGGAATATAGGAGTCAGAGAGGATGGAGGACACCAGGAGAACATCATGCACCTAATCAATGCAGCAGAGCTCATATGAACTCACAGAGACTGAAGCATAAGAAAAGGGTCCTGCTGGGAGCATCAGCTCCCCAGCTTTTATATATATATATATGATGTTAGCTTGGTGTTTTGTAGAACTCTTATGAGTGGGAGAGGCCATATCTCTGAATCTTTTGCCTTCAATTGAGACCCTTTTCTTTCTATTGGATTGTCTTATTCAGCTTTGATATGAGTGAGGGCTTTGGTCTTGTCTATTGTATCTTCTTTTGTTCTATTTTAGATGTCAACTCTTGAAAGCCTGCTCTTTTCTGAAGAGGAAAAGGGGTGAGGATGTGAATCTGGAGAAGTGAGGTGTTAGAGAGCTGAGAGGAGTGGAGAGAGGGCAAACTGATTAGGATATGTTGTATGAGAGAAGAAACTAATTTTTTATGACATCAGAAACATAATCCATTTATTTACATAATGATTGTGTACATCATAAAATTTCCAAACTTCTTTTTCAAAGGAATAGAATTTATAAATGCAAGCCACCGTTCACAGGCTGAGCAAAGAAATTACCATACTTTGAATGTGGCTTAAAGCTTAAATGGAGAATCAAAGTATAAGAAAACAAATTCACAAATAGATGGGAAATTTAATGCAGTATTTTTACCAGACAATGTGCAGCAACAAAAAGGGAACAAATAAAGACTTGACATCCACTATGAAAATAAAAAGTAGAACCATGAGTGCTTCACAGTAAGGATGAATTTGAACATTTTATATAATAATCTATAAAACAAAAAAATATGATCATATAGATTACTGACAAGATTATAGATAAATTTCAGGTCTCATAAATGGATAATGGGAAGAGTAGATGTCCTAATCACTTTGGAAATTATTTTTTTGAATGTTTGAAAATGTTCAATATTAACATATTATATGATCATACTATTTCTAGGTATTTAGTCCACATAAATAAATGAATGTGTCCATAAGGGATAATAAATGAATACTCATAGCAGCTTTATTCATAGTAGCCTCAAAATGGAAGCAACCCAAATACTATAGTTAAATCAATGGATAAGCAAACTGAGTTATATACATTGATGGATGGCACAGCACATTAAAAAAACTACTCATAGTAGATGTTTACTCAATAAAACTGTACCCATCGCATAATTCAATGTACATAATTGTGTAATCTGGTGCACAACAGCATGAGTAGGCTTTGCAGTTGGATATTATTAAAGAGAGAGATTGTCAGAGGGCTGAAAGTTCAGGAAGTACAAAAGGGCTCAAGTAAATTTTAGTGACGATGGACACACGCAGAATATTAAATATAGTGAAACCTTCACATACATCCATATCTATGTGTGTATTACCCATAAAAAGAATTGTGTGTCATCTAATGAAGGGAATATATTCTGTTGTTAGTTTCCTTGCTTCCCTGCCTGGAACAATATTTTTCTATCATGTAAATAGATTCTCTGGAGAACAGAAAATAGAATTTGGTTCATCACTACTGATGGTGAGATTAAATGATGATATAACATTTTGTAAAAAAAAAAAAAAAAAAAAAAAACTAAAATAAAAAAAAAAACCTATAGCATAGATTACCAAGTACTCTCTGTTTCAGTTAGATTTTGAGTAGGTTAGAGAATTAGTGAAAGAGGAAATGTTTGTTTGCCTTCCTTTTGGCCATAGTAGCTTGATGAGACTGAATTCTATTCCATTAAATTAGTAGCCCAATTGAAACTTCAGTATCATCTCAAACATATAAGAATACTAAATAATAAACCCTATGCCCTGATTACAGGTATCCTCAGCCATCATTTTTAAGATCAACAGACAAACTGAACTCCTCTGCTACTGTCTTGTCTAATAAACTCCAAATGAGTGATGTAGGGACTATCTGGTTCTTCATTACCCATTCACCATCTAATCTTGACATACACATCCTTTCTTGCCACAAGTCAGACACTTGCTAGTAACCAGGTATACTAATTTGCTCTCTGTGGCTGTTATTAAGATCATGATCAAAAGAAACTCAGGGAAGAAAGGTCTTATCAAATTACAGTTTAACGTCCCTCATGAACTGAATCTGGTCATGACCTCAAGGCAGGAATATGAAAGCTGGACCTAAAACAGAGGTCATGGAAGAATGCTGCTTCTGGCTTTCTACTCATAGTTCACACAGCTTGCTTCCTTATACAACTGAGGACCAATTGTCTAGCAGTGACACCACCCATAATAGGTTGCCTCCTCCAGAACAATTATTAATCAAGGAAATGTTCCACAGATATGTCCATAGGCCAATCAAATGGGGGCATATTTTCAACTGATTATTTTTCATTCCCGATAATTATAAACTGTGCCAAGTTTGCAAAACAACAATAATAAAAACTAACCCAGAAGGCATGAATAAAGGTATAAATGAGTTTGTGTGTTGTAAGTGTTCCAGCTCTGAACAGAAAGGTATATGGCAATTGGCAGCCAAGGAAGACCACAAAGCCACATCACACATCAATCCTCACATAAGACACTTATTGGGAGGGTAAATCCTGGGAGGTTGCCTGCCTCTGCTAGGGTAAGAAGACAACAGGGAACTGAGCAGTAGGCAGAGCTTATATAGGATTTGTAAGGGAGAGAGTTTTCCTTGGCAGAGATTTCCAGGGTAAAGATTGGTGGAATTTCAAGTCCTGAGCTTGGGGGAGTGCAGACATTGGTAGGTTTTCCTGTTAAGGGTTTGGTGGGATTTTGTGCTCAGGGATTGGTGGGCTTTCCTATTCATGGATTGGTTGAATTTTTCTAGTAGAGTGGGGCCTGAGCACTCTCCCCTCCTGAAGCTAGAAATTACAGGTACAGCCTTAGAAAATTATGTAAGAACCATTAGACAAGTCTAGAGTTTGGGACCTGACTACTGGAGCTCCTCAGACACACGTTACACATTAGGGTGTGTGTCTGTGTGCCTTATGGGAGGTAGGCCATTTCCCTGCCTTGAGGATTTACAAAGCTTACAAAGTATATAAATACTTTGGGACAATGGGAGGTCAGGCCAGGGAAGGTTTCCCCTGCAGTTTGAGTGTAAATAACATGTGCCTTTGCATGTGTATATATTCCATACACACATACCCATATGTGAACACATGTTTACATATGAAGAAAGACATATTCTTTACCTGGATTTATAAGTTTGTTTAACATTTGCTTCTCCCCTCTTCTTGGCATGCATACAAGCTGCTAAGAAGAGTGTTTCCTTAAAGCTGATGATAGACTCCTGTCTCACTTGTCAATCTTCTGTTCAGACTTTGTACTTTTGTACTGTGTGTGTGTGTGTGTGTGTGTGTGTGTGTGTGTGTTGTTACAGACAAATGAAATTTGTGATGCAGCCTCTCTTCCCTGAAGATGTATTCAAGGAACATAGCACTCATATAGAATATGAAATCCATGAAACTTGGTCAGCTGCATGTCAAGAAGAACAAAGCCTACAAGAAAAGATGTCTCATTTAAACAATGGAAAAAGTATGTCTAACTTCCCTTGTCTAATTAACAGACTCTTTGTGCAGATTTAGATAAAAACACTTCCTGTCGGCACCTCTGGATTTCTGATTAGTGTACAACTAACTGTCCTTAGGGTATGAAGTTAAATTAAGCACACACATATGCTATGCATTCTTAAGTATTTTAAGTAACTGTATTGACAAGCTCACACTCATTCTACCATTTGCCCATGTTGACAATAGAGGTGTATCTACTGAACTGAATATTGCCAAGTAGTTTTGGGAAGAAAGGACTACTAATTAAAAACAAGAGCCAAGTGGCTTAGAATTTGTAAAACAAACAAACAAACAAATCAAACAAAAATAAACAAAAAACATTTTAAAGTCTTATACCTAGATATAAAAATCAATATTCAGAGCAGTCTATCAAAGCCAAAAGACACCTTTTAAAATTTGTTGCTGTTCATTTTAACAGAGTGGAATCTTCAACTTAGGAAACGTCCTATTTCTGTTCCTGTTGTCATGATAAAGCATCATGACATAAAGCAACTTGTGGAGGAAAGGGTGTCTTTCATTTTAGAGGTTATAATCTCTCATTGAGGGAAGACAAGGCAGGAACCTGAAAGCAGGAACCACGGAGAGACACTGCTCACTTGTATGTTTCTCTGGCTCACTCACTTCCTTTCTTATACAGCTCATAACCACATTCCAGAGGATGGCATGACCTAGAGAGGAGAGCACTCTCCTACATCATTAGTAATCTGAAAAATTTAATTCTTCCATTGAGATTCCCTCTTCCCAACTAGATCAAGTCATGTTCTGGTTGACAAAACCTAGAGAGTGCAGGGGAAGTGGCTTGGAGGCATTCTGTAAATCAGAGCCTGCCTCCCACTTACAAGATCTGGTAGTAACAGGGAAGATGAGGTAGGGTAAGAAACTAGTTCAAAAGTTTCACTTTGGGGTGTGAGATTGGCCATTTCTAGGAGTAATCAATGACAGAATTCAAATGAGTGATAGACATCATTCCTGGTTGGATTTTATTTGCAGTTTACAAGTCAGGTCAATTATAAATATAAAGAAACAAGTAGCTTATAGAAACCAAATACTGTGGTCACTGAAAATGTCAGTTTTGGTCTCATTCTGGCTAACATTTCTGAATCTGTTTATTAGGTCCATGAAAGGAGTACATAGTTATCATCCTTATAATTATCCTCTGCTGGCCAAGGGTGGTTTCATCACTGGGACAAGGCATTCTTTTTAAAGTTTTGTTTAACCATTTCCATAGAAAGCTACAGCCTGTGGTTTAATCAAATTTCTCTTTGTGTTTATCGTTTTATGTGTTGGCTCGGGCGCTCAAAAAAAGTAAAATTCCAAGATGGGGTTAGATGTGACAATGAACAGCTGAGAGTGGTGGAGAGAAGAATGTAGAGTCCACAAAGCATGAGCCAGATTTGATGTCTGTGGCCGGTATCAATGAGCAGCAACCTACTTTCAATGGAGGTTTATTAGTGAGAATTGCTCAATCCCTGGCAGAGTTTCTCAACCCACAGGAAGTTTGACTCACCTTACCCTTCCTGCCTCTCTAGTCTTTGAAGACAGCAGCCTCTTGAAAGGGTATTTCTAAGACTTAGGCACTATTTGATTCAGCATACAGCAGAGATGAGCACATATGTAATGGTTTGGATGGCAATGACCGTCACCTCCACCAGCCCATATATTTGAATGCTTGATGCCCAGTTGGTAAAAGGACTAGGAGGCATGTCCTTGTTGAAGGTGTTATTGGTGTTGGGCACTAATGTTTAAGAGGCCCAAGCCAGGTCCAGTGTTACTCTCTCTGCTTCCAACTTTCAGATAACATGTATACTGTCAGCTACCTCTCTAGACCATCACTGCTTGCTGCCATATTTCCCGACATGAAGGCCATGAACTAACCTGATGAAATTTCAACAAAGCCCCCAATTAAATGTTTTCTTTTATAAGTTGCTTCAGTCAGGATGTCTTTTACAGCAAGAGAACAGTAACTAAGATAACCCCTCATAGCAGACCTATGTGATATAATCTTTTGGCAGCTTTTACCTTTTAAAATACTTGGAAATTATAGCCTTTTCTAAAACCAAGTCCACTGTTTATGCCAAATAAGTTTTACAAGGAATTAAAATTGTATCTCCTATTACATGTGATTTTGTAAGTTATCTATGCCAGTTGAACAAAAATATTCCACATGTAGGTAAAATGTTAATTTGTGCTTAGAGATTCTTGTTACGAGGACTTATGTGGGTGATTATTATGGGCAACTTGCTTGTAATGACTGGAGAATTTTGCAGTAAGTGGAAAAGTGACTACACTGGATGACACATGTCCTGACCCTGTCTCCTGCTAGCACTGGTTTTAATAGGATACCTGACACCCTTAGTTTCAATTTTCTCATAGGTAGAAGGAAGGGTTTCTCTTCTAGCTGGCTAATTCTAAAACTTTATGAACCAAAAGGTACTGTGCTGTCAAAGCAGTGCATGTTAAAAATAATGAGATACATTAATGAGATTTTTTTCTTTTTTCTTTTATGGATTTGTGTCTGGTTAAAAATTCATGTTCATATTCTCTTTCAGTTTGAAAATATACAAAGGCATATTTTTACTGACATTAGTTTTTTGATATTTTATTTATCAGCATTCTTCATAATGTTCACCTGACACATTTGTTCCAGAGCTTCATTAAGATTCTCATAAAAAGTCCTTTAAGGAGTCAAACAGTATTTTCTTACTCTAGAGCAATTACAGAAGTCTCAATATAATTATTACAGGGTGTGTTCTAGAACCATAATGACTAGAAGTATGTTTTGGAAAGAAAGGAATGAAAGGTTATATATGAATAGGAGGATTAAGAGATGTTTTTTGGTACTACTCAAAATTTATTTTAAAAGTGTGTAGATAAGCACTGTGGAAAATATGTCACATATTGATAGGTTTTGCCTATGAGTGTCAGAATTATGGATAACTTTATTTTCCTCTTTACATCTCTTTTTATCTTCCCAAATTTTGCATTAACCAGTGATAATTACTTGAATAATTATTTTCAATGAGCAGGTACTGGAATGAATGATGAATAAGACCAAAACACTTGACAGTGGAAATAATTTTTGATAAAATAGAGCTGAAATAAATGATCAAATAAAGAGTGTGAACTCATTAAAATTTGAATTCTATCTTAGCTATAGCACAGTCACCTTAGAAATAACAAAGTAAATGAGTTGGAGTGTTCACATTCATGACCCCTGCATCATTTTCCCTAGGCATGCTAGTTAAAACATCTGTTTCCTCTACCCAGGGTATATGAGGGAGAGTATTTAGAAGCTATACATGAAAGTCAAGTCCCTTTTAAAGAAATAAGCCTAATTAATTTCTTTATTTATATTTGTTTTGCATGACATGTTAAAAGCTTAAGAATAGTGCATACTTATAAGACTTCACATGTGCCTTTTTGATAAACGTGTGCAAGAAGTCAGCATATATATGTACATACACATGTACTCTACATGTGTATAAATATACATATATATCTTCACATTATTGTTTAGACAAGGGTAAGAAATTATAATGTGCTGCTGAAAAGTAAGTTAGCCATAGACAATGATAATGTGATATATATTTAAAAGAACTAGAAGAGAAAATATTTTCAGTATTAGCACTACAAAGTCCATTTATTTTCTTCATGTTTTAAATTCAGTTTTTCAGGACAGAGCCTTTGCCTTTGGATCAACACATTAAGCACTATGCTTAAGGGAAATTTCATCTCCTGTGCAACACTCCATAAATATTTTGAATTTAAATTTATAATTTAATTCTGTCAGAATTTGATCTGACTTATAATGGTATTTTCCAACCTTTTCTATTCAGGACATTCACAGTATCAGGTTACATTTTAGGACTGATTTTATTCATGTAAAAAATTAGTTTGAAGAAATGCAGTATCTCAATTAAGTTATTGTTGACATAGCAAGCATCTCAGTATGTAGCCCATGCTGGCCTAAACAAATCCTCCTACTTCAGATTACCCAGTGTTGAGATTCCATGTATATATTGCAATATCCTGCTGTAACTTTTTGGTTACAGAGCAATGTATTGTTGCATATGTTCACTGACAACTTCAAACAAATGTATTAGTTTTATGATTATACTATGATAAAATGTCTCAAACCAATGATTTTAATGTAAAAGAAAATAATTTTCTCATATTGATGATGCTTAGAAGTTTAAAGTAAAGTTGTCGAAAGAGTCAGTTTCTCTCGGGTATCTCCATTGTAGAATCTCTCATTACTTCTTTTGATTCATGGAGTTTGCCATCAATGAACATCATTCCTTACCTCATTAACATATAACACATGGCTCTAGTCGTGCACTACCTTCTGATACTGTCATCATATCATCTTTATTTCTCCATGCGTTCTACCCTTATGCCCCCATGTCCACAATTCCCTTTCACTTTAGGACTGTAGAACACACAATGGCTGGTTTTTAAAGCTTTTGTCTGTCATGATTCCTTCCCCAAGTGTATCACCTTGTACTGAGAAAACTATGATGTCAATATCTATTCTTCAAGGGGACATAATTCAACCTACTGAAATAAAATAATATTTTAAAAATGGTTAGAAAAGAAAATTAATGAGAAATTAAAAGGCAGTAAAGACCATGTGAAATTATCCATATTTTACAGGGGAAAACCACCTTAGAGGAAACTTCACTGATGATCATGATTTTCAATGATAAAATATTGTTGGCTTGATCAGTCCTTATTCTACACAGTTATGAAGCTGGTAGAATCATCAACCTTACTGATTTAATGGAAAAGATTTTGAGGCCACTGAATATCCACTAGTCTCTACAAACATGCCACTAACTCACTAAAAGAGTTTTACTTTTGAATTAAGATCTACTTGATGAATAAACTGATTTCTTCTATTTGGAAAATTGTTTTGAGGCAAGCTAACATTGCAATAGAAGTTAATGTTCTCAAAGGGAGTTTTCTGAATCAACAACATCAAGACATAACCAGAAAGACACATACTCAGACCGCATTGATCATCATTTGGATCACAAATTGTATGGGAGTGGCCAAAAATACAAGTTTAATTCATACTCCAAGTGATTCTGAGATATTTTCAGGTTTGAGAACCAAGAGCTGCATAATCAGTGGTATGTACTTGATACATTTGTAAAATGTATGAGATAAATAATTACTTGGTATCTATCCTGAATTAGGAAGGATCTGAAGTGGAGTGATACATGTGATGAACACTTCTGTTTGTGGACTATGCAAGATCTACAGAGATGTAGCAGAATCCTGATGAAGTAATTTGACAAAACAGTTGACGCTGTCCTTGGTGCTGATTTAGGGCTGTCTGTTACTTCTAGCTCAGAGTCTATTGGTGGAGCCTATCAAGTTCTGTGCCTAGACATGCTGGATTTTTACCAGAAGAGATTTGCCTGGCTCAGAGGTCTCACTTCATGCACAATGGTTAGCCTAGCCTAGAACAAAACAAGGAGTTAAGTGTAATGGTAACAATTGCATTTACAATGGTAACAAATAAAATGAACATGGTGCTAGCAACCACAATTGGTATATGCAAAATAAAATGAATAGTGAAAACGCTGAAAATTACCTAAAATATGAAACATTTAGACACTTGGACCATTCTGTTGGAGTTTAAAGAGCAATGAATAATTTAGGAGTCACCACCAATTAAGACAATACCTTAATAAATACCAAATTTTGTGGTACAGGTTAATTTTTCTACAATTTGAGGTCTGCCTTTTTAAAGGAAAACCCTCTTTTGGGTATAATATATGAACTTTTCCCTGGTAGCTTTTGAGCAGATTTGTGTATACCATATTCCGTTTCTCTTTCCTATTTATTTTATCATTTGGCTGTGTGTGAGAGAGAGGGGGGCAGAGGAGGGAGGGAGGGAGGAAGGGAGATGGAGAGAATGAGAGAGATATTCATGTGAGTTTATGACCATTTGCAAATATGTAAATCAATGTGCACATATACAGATGCTATAGCAAGATGTCAGGTGTCTTTCTCTATTCTTAGACCCCTTTGCTTTTAGAGAGTCTCATTAAATTAGTAGCTTGACTTTTTAGTTAATGTGGCTAACTGGAGAGCTCTTGGAATCTCTCACTTACCAGTGTTGGGGTTACAGGCACTCACACCCAAGCCTGGTTGCTTGGGTGGATGTCACATATCTGAACCCAAGTATTTTGGTTTTTGTGCTTGCAAAGCCAGTGCTTTCACCCACTGAACCACCACAAGCCGCCTTGTTGTGCTTGGTTTTAAAGAACAAATTAATAAATGAAGATGTGCTTTATGCAGTTATCTTGCTAGAGATAATGATAGAATCAGATAAAAAATATAGGTTAATTCAGAGCGTGACAATTATCTTGACATAGCATTTAGATCCCATTGCTGTGAGGCATGGTCCCACCTGTCATGTTATTTTTGGAAGCAAAATTTCAAGTAATTTGTAAAATTAAGTATTTTATATTTGTGCATGACATTGCACAGCTTTGTCATTAATAGGCATAGCGAATAGCAGAGAAATTTAAAATTCAAATCTCTTTTTTAAGGTGCAGAATAATGGAGTTAGTGTATGCTTGGACACCACAGACATAGGAAATACAACTGTTTGAATTTTAATATTGGAAAATCTGCTTGTTGGCACCTCTGTTAGAGTGGTTAAATGGTCTCAGACATAGTAGGAAGCTAATGTTCTTCCAAGACACCCTGCATATCACCATGCTGCCCTTCTTGCAGCTTTGTGTGCAGAGCTACCGTTTCAGCTATACTGAATTTAATAAGATGTCCTTTACAAGAAATTCAGTCCCAGTAACTTGTGCTAATTGGAAGCCGAAGAGAGGAAGTGCCATTAGCCAGACAGCACTGGATGGACAAGCTGGAAATGACATGAGGGATGTAAGGAGCATCCAGGCTTTGAGATTATGTTGCTTCTCACTTTCAGAAGTACACGAATATAATATGGAGTTAACCCTGCTTTAGAAAAGCCATCTAAAAATAATCTCCTTACATTCCAAACACAATGGACTGTAACTGTGGTATTGCCTCAAGGCATTTAAAGGTGTGGAGGAATTGAGCCCTGTTGGCTGCTGCAATTTTTTTCCACACTGTTAGAGCTGATGTCTTTACCACCTCTCATCTCCTCTACTTCTGCCTGGGTTTCAAATTTAGGCAAACACAGCTGAACTACTAGCTCTGTTTGTTGTTTGGAGAACTCAGTCATTCACTGTACAAAGGGTGCCTGACTAGAGCTTAGCAAAAGCCTGTTATTTGGCACAATACCTTCCCAGAGAGATTCAACATGTAATAAATAAATGAAGAGCACCTAGGTACAAATTGATATTTTGGCATAATCTTATTGAATTACTTGCTTTGTATGACTTTTCAATAGACACCATGATTTCAGAGAGGGTGGATAAGAGAAGGGTAGCTTTGTCATTCAGTGGGGTCTTGTAAATCTGTCATATGTTACTCAACTAAAAACCTATAATTCAATAGCTAAAGGAAGCTGAGTTTTTTTTTTTTTAAAAAAAATGTTCCTATCTTCCTTCTTTCAGGAAATCAAAAGGGGGAAAAATAAAAGGACACAGTGAAACATATTCTTCTCTCCTCTCTTACCTGAGCCTGGGAAGGGTTTAGAAATATTTCTATCGAGTTCCTTTTAAAATCCACTTCTTTTAATCCAAGCCAGCTGTTTCCTTGGAAGAGTAGCCTGGGAAAGAAATATTGTTTAGATAATCCTTTCCCAAGCCCATACATTCTTGGGGTTAGAACTGACTGAACCCATGAATGATTTACACTTCTGTTTATTCCAAGAGCTTTAAATTTCTCGTTAGTCTTCACCCCAAACCCTACAGGGTTTTCTGAGAGGCTACACACATAACTGAGTATCAAGATAATTTATATACATTTGGACTAATGGGACATTTTTTGTTTGCTTATTTGTTTGTTTGTTTTCATTAAGAAAGTGTTTTTTGTTGGAATCGGTTCAGTTGAGAGGATTCTGTATTCTTATTTTGTATTATATTTAGATTTAGATGCTCTCATTGCTTTTCTAAGAGTGAATCAATTTATATATAATTGATGTTTCTCCAGAAAAGTTTTAAAGTAAACCTCCATATGTGGATACAATCATGTAGTAGCACCCAATCAAGCATATGCCTTAATATCACTTCTAAATAAAATATAAAGTATATTCTTCTAGAGACTTCAGGCCCCATGGGGATGCAGGTAGTGGCTATATTGAAAAGAAGGAAGCAGCGATGGAATGCTTTTATTGAGGCTTACTAATGCAAGTCCTTCCAATTTGTCTACAGAGTTGATCTATATGGTCCTCAAATGTTTTAACTACATAGCACATTCCAAATGAGTTCCGTGGATTATGCTAATTTTGCATACAGGGTATTGTAACAAAGTTTATATACAACTTACATAAGTTTTCCACTGCAAAGTGTTTAATTGTAATCTATAAATACAGGTCCTTGGCTGACAAAGACTCTCTCTCAGAGTCTTGTCTCTGACCTGTAATTCCATTTGGTTGTTCTGACTCCTGTCAAGAAAGCAGAGCTGCAGAATTATGCCCATTAAATCTAGATCTTCAAAAATATTCACATAGCAAGGGGCACATTACTAGCATGCTTTCTGGTTAAATCAAACACTGGACATCTAGAGTTGTAAAAAGGTAATAAAGTTTTTATAACCATCAATAAATATACATTTCTGTAAGGGTTGATTGAATAAGACAGTTTTTCACTGCCTGTTATTTCTGGCTCCACTATCTCTGCCTCACAATCCCAGGCAGAGCTCTGGGCTTTGAATGGTTGAAGGCCATTCTCTTGCCAGAGGCTCACCGGGAGGTATGAAAACATTTGCTTCTGCTTTATATCATGAAAAATGTTGGAGAGAGAGAGTTTAAAATATAAATACATATAATATTTTATTAACTATTTGATATATTCATGTGGATCTTGATATTTACCTCCTCCTCCTCCTCCATCTCCTCTTCCTCCTCTTCCTTCTCCTCTACCTTTGAAGCCTATCCCTAATTCCCACCCTCTTGCAATGTCATGTTCTTTTCATTTAATTGCCCACAAAGTTCAAGCCTATATTACTTACATATTCATAGTGTGGCAACAACCATTGGAGTATAGTTGATTTACCAGAGGCTATACCCTTAAAGAAAACTGTACCATAAGGAGTCATCTATTACCAATAGTTTCCCAGCCTAAGAGGTAATGCAGAAGACCCTCTCCACTCCCTGCTGAAATGCTGATTGGTTAATATTGAGCAGACAACCACAGCTACTATGACTTTTTGTGTGCAGCTCTCCTGTCATGCCTAGAACATACCTGTGTGCTCATTAATCTTGACCTCTGGGCTCGTCTGCTCCATCTCCTATAATGGTCCCTAAGTTTTGCAAGGGAGGAGGTGTGTCCCAGTAATGCCTGAGGTTGGAGAGAGTAAGCACTCATCAGACTTTCTACTTACATAGTAAGCTACATTATGTATATGACTTAAGGTAAAAATAACAGGCCTTGCACCTTTAGAGCTCAAGGCCTTTTAAGCCATCTATCCATCCATTCCTAATATTAGGCATCCAGAATATAAGGAAAAATGTTTTAGAATGGAGATGGCATTGATCAACATTACAGAAAGTTTTTTTTTGTTTGATTTGTTTTCAATTTGGTCCATTCAATCTTGTATTCACTCACCCAACCATCCATTTTACTAATAATGAAAGAGATTCTTCTCTGTACAAGGAGATTTTTTTACTTAAGTATAGGAGATATGAACAGGTAAGTGAAAGTAGATCTTCTATGCCTGTGGGAAATGAAGCCACATACTTCTGCTTTGTGTTTACTACCCTTCACTGAATCAGAGTTTTTCATTAAAATAAAGATTTCACCTCACACCAGTCAGAATGGCTAAGATTAAAAACTCAGAAGACATCAGGTGTTGGCGAGGATGTGGAGAAAGAGGAACACTCCTCCACTGCTGGTGGGAATGCAAGCTGGTACAACCACTCTGGAAATCAGTATGGCGGTTCCTCAGAAAACTGGGCGTGATACTTCCGGAGGACCCAGCCATACCACTCCTGGGAATATACCCAGAAGATTCCCCAGCATGCAATAAAGATACATGCTCCACTATGTTCATAGCAGCCTTATTTATAATAGCCAGAAGCTGGAAAGAACCCAGATGTCCCTCAACAGAGGAATGGATACAAAAAATGTGGTATATATACACAATGGAGTACTATACAGCCATTAGAAACAATGAATTCATGAAATTCTTAGAGAAATGGATGGAGCTGGAGAATGTCATACTAAGTGAGGTGACCCAGTCTCAAAAGAATACCCATGGTATACAGTCACTGATAAGTGGATATTAGCCTAGAAGCTTGGAACACCAAAGACACAAATCACATATCAAGTGATGTCTCACAAGAAGAAAGGAGTGGACACTGGTGCTAGAATGGACCAAAACATCATTGTGGGAGAGTACAAGAACAGTAAAGTGGGAGGGGGTGGATGCGGGAGCAGGGGGAGGGAAAAGGACATGTGGGGCCTTTGGGGGTGGGGAACCAGAAAAAGGGAAATGAATTGTAAATATAGAATATATACAATAAAAAAAATCAAAAAAAATAATAATATGATAATTGGTAGTAAAAATCAATGAAAACAAGTTGGGCCTATAATTTAGAATTTAATCTTAAAGAAGTCAAGTTAGGCTTTTCCAGATATCCTAGAAAAATCAATTTTGCTTTATCCAAAAGAGTTTACATAGTGTTATTTTCACAACTGGTCCACTATTCATTCCAGAACTCTGATGCTTGTTTGTAATTGAATAGAAAAGCTGTTTAATAATCATTTATCAATTTGTTGTAAAATAATTCCTGGATCACAAAATAAATATGTTTTGATGTAAAAATATAGCTTTTTATTATGAAAAACAATATCTTATATTTTTCAAGTCTTTCTCTTTCACTTATAATTAAGTGTATTGGTCAGTCATGCCTTTCTAAGTCACTATGTAGCTATGATGAAATCATATAGGTACTTGTAAATATAGCCTAAGTTTAAATAAAATTATTCTGGGTAAACAAGAGTTTATGACAATTGCATTATACATACTGACAGCAGCAAATACTTCATTTATATGCCTGTATTCCACCATTGCCTTTGAAGATGAAATTTCCAAATATCTTGAACACAGATTTAAAGATTACATGATGATATTAGGAAGTTTGTATTGAAATAATTGGTACTATTTCTGCTTTGAAAAGAAGGATCTGATATAACCGAGATACACAACAATATTTCCACTCAGAATAGAATGTTTTTACACTTTGAAGAGGCTCTAGGAGATTGATCACAGTCATACAGCACGACAAGATGTAATATAAAGGCAAAAGTCTTTAAATATGAGACATTCTGTAGATGAATTTGCAAATGAATTGTGATATTAGTGAATTTTAGAGCTAAAGTAAGAATGATCAGATTGCATGTTTTTGTTTTTGGTTAAAGAAAAATTCTCATGTAGCTCAGACTGGTCTCAAACTCATTGTATAGCCAAGTATAATTCTGAACTTCTGATCCACTCTTCTCCATCTCCAATGCTAATATTATAAACATGCAACAATTTAAAATCTGTTTTATGGAGTCTTGTGGATCAAACTGGAATTTTTGTGCTTACTCAGCAAGTACTGTGCTAACTTTGCATCTCCAGTCTGGCTGCACATTTGCAATATTTAATATTTATTTATATAATTTAATCTCTAAATAGTTTATAGTCCATGAATATGATTTATTGTTTTTAATAGAGGAAACATGAATATTTAAAGGATCTTGGGGAAGTCAAAGATAAAGATACTGAAGCATGGTTAACAAAAATTGAAAATAGGATATTATAGAACTCAGGGCTAAGAAGACATTTGTACTACTACATAGAAAGCATGTACAGTTGAGTTGGTTACTCATTACTAAAAATGATGAAATTCGTTTGTTATTCCACAAGCTTTTGTTTTCTCTTTCTGAATATCACCTTTACCATCTTTCTCTCTGGCCTGTTTTTTGCGCCTTTGTCATGCACTTAAGATACACAGAACAACCCCACCCTTTAATGTGTCCTCCAGCCTTGGCATTTCTGATGATCAGCCTCGCTAGCTAATTTCATGTTCCCTGTCTGGAGAATGCAGATGACAGCAGAGACAACTGATAGACCTTTCTCAGCAAAACACTGTCACATCACTAATGCCTGAGTTGTATCATTATGCTCAGTCAGTGTAGCATGTACTTACCTCTCAACAGAATAACCCGAAATCATTAAAGCTGTGTTACTCTCTTTGGATTACTTTCCTTAATGTGCAGTTAGATTTATGTTGATATTTATCCTTTTGGGGTATATACAAATTATAATCTGAAGTCCAAGCTCAAAGTGAAAATCATTAAGCATGAAAAATAATTAACATCTACTGAGATTCAATGGTCATTTATTACTTTGAGTAGTTTTTCCTTGCTAAATTAAAGCAATAAACTATTACTTGCCTTGTGAATATTTTAATATGTAATTAATATATTTACTTTTTAAATATTTTCTATATCAGTTGTATATATTTTTCTATTTTAAAATAAAAAGATTTATTTTATTTATTGCATACTCTACTATATATTTAGATCATATTCATCCACCATACATACCCCTTTCTTCTTTCTTACCTCCCAGTAGTGCTCCTCCTGAATACTCTTGTAATTTCATGTGTGTGTATATGCATACATATATGTAAGTGTATTTTACATATAAATAATTTCATATGTTCATAAATATAGGGCTCACAAATGAAAGAAGACATATTTATCAATATGATTCTGATTTATATCATTAAGTCCAGTTCCATCCACTTCTCAGCAAATGACATACTTTCATTCTTCCTTTTGGATGAATACAATTCCATTACATAGTATATCCAGCAAAACTAACCCCTGAAGTAAATGGAGAAAGAAAACTTTTTTACGATCTGAACACTCTAAAAAATGTTGCATCCTACAAATCAATCTTATAGAAAATACAGAAACCAGTATTTTTGGTTGAAGAGAGGAATTAACATTGCCAAGAGCCTGTACAAAAATACACAAAACCATAAGTACTAAAACACAAAGTACCATTGAGAACACAAGCAACGTCACCAAAAACCAATATATTGACTACAATAAGCATATATTTCACTAATAATTTTAAATATTACTGGCTCATTTTTCCAATCAAGAGACACAAGCTAGCTGAATGGAAGAAGACACAAAATTCATCTATCTGTTGCCTATAAGAAACACATATTGGCTTTAATGGTGCTGGGTCTGTCATGGCATTGGTAAGGACAGAATGACATGGTTCCTGCCCCAGAAACAGGGCCAGCAGGACCTTCATGAGTGTGAGGACTGTGGTAGGCATAAGGTTTGCTTATATAGTAATGTACATATTTTACATTCATACTTCAAGGAATGTCCTCCCTATTAATGTTAATGAATCAGTGATAGTCAGAGACAGCATGAGTCCCAAAGGTGAAGGTATAGCTAGTAAAATGGTGAATGCCTGGACCTTCAGAACATCCCTTAAGGCAGTAGAAAAGAGCTCTAAAAATTTAGGTTCCAAAACATAAAATTTCTCAAAAAAAAAAAAAAAAAGGAGGCAATATGAATTATATGAGCGGCTTCCTGAATCTAAAGGAATAAAGGCAGCTGCATTAAAGAAACAGCTTGGCCATGTGTTCAAGATTTGTCCCCACTTTCTCCTCTGTAAGCTTCAGTGTGTCTGGTTTTATGTGTAGATCCTTGATCCACTTGGACTTGAGCTTTGTACAAGGAGATAAGAATGGGTTAATTTGTATTTTTCTGCATGCAGACCTCCAGTTGATCCAGCACCATTTGTTATAAATGCTGTCTTTTTCCACTGGATGCTTTTAGCTTTTTTTTTCAAATATCAAGTCACTGTACATGTGTGGGTTCTTTTCTGGGTCTTCAGTTCTATTCCATTGATCTTCCTGCCTGTCTACATACTAATACCAAACAGTTTTTTATCACTATTGCTCTGAAGTAGAGCTTGAGGTCAGGGATGGTGATTTCCCCAGAAGATCTTTTGTTGTGGAGAATAGTTTTTGTTATCCTGGGTTTTTTGTTATTCCAGATGAATTTGAGAATTGCTCTTTCCTGGGCATATACCCAGAAAGTGCTCCTACATGTAATAAGGACACATGCTCCACTATGTTCATAGCTGCCTTATTTATAATAGCCAGAAGTTGGAAAGAACCCAGCTGTCCCTCAACAGAGGAATGGATACAGAAACTGTGGTATATATACACAATGGAATTCTATGCAGCTACTAAGAACAATGAATTCATGAAATTCTTAGGCAAATCAATGGAACTACAAAGTGTCATCCTTATTGAGGAAACCCAATCACAAAAAAACGCACATGGTATGCACTCACTAATAAGTGGATGTTAGCCCAAAAGCTCAAAATAAACAAGTTACAATTCACCCAGCACCAGAAGCTCAAGAAGAAGGAGGGCTTAAGTGAGGGTGCTTTGGTTCCTCTGAGAAATGGAACATATAACTCACAGGAGCAATAAGGGAGACAATTTGTGGAGCAGAGACTGAAGTAAATGCTACCCAGAAACTACCCTACCTGGGGATTCATCCTATAAACAGTCACCAATCCAAGAAACTATGACAAGAAGCATATACCAAAAGGAGTATGTCATGGTGGTCTCCGGAGGAGCCCTGTCAGAGCCTTACAGATACAGAGACAGAAATTGGCAACCAATTATTGGACTAGGCATGGGGTCCCCAATGGAGGAGCTGCAGAGTGGTCCAGAGGAGCTGAAGGGGTTTACAGGCCCATGGGAAGAACAATGACTTTGGCCACCCAGACACCCCAGGAGTCCCAGAGACTGAACCATCAACCAAGGGGCACTCACCAAAAGTGTGGCAGAGGCTTGTTGGGCATTAGTGGGAGGAGTGGTTCTTGGTCAGGTAAAGGCTCAATAGAGGCCCAACAAAGGGAAACCAAGGGGGGAGAGGTGGGAGTGGTCAGGTAAAGGGGCATATATGTGGAGACAGGGGGTGGGAGGAGGAGTTGGGGGTCTTTTGGGAGGGGGGAAATTGGGAAAGGTTTTATCATTTGCAATGTAAATGAAGATGATATTCAAGAAAAAAAGAAAAAGAAAAAAGAAAAAAGAAAATGAACCAGCTTGTCAGAAAGATACAGAGGCAGGTAGATACAAGGCAGACAGATTACTGAATTCAAGGTCAGCCTGGAACACAGCATGTCCAAACCCAAGTATGATAGAAATGGTAATTTCAAGTCTGGGTCTTACCCAGCTAGCTTATCAACTTTGCTTAACAGAGGCAAGCAGATTCTCTGAATTCTTTTGCACTGTTAAAAGAAAATGTCTGCTTGCTGTCTCCTAAGGATTAAGGAGCTGGAGTAATGGGATGTTGTTTCATAGGATAGTCCAAAGGAAACCTGGAGTAAATGACTGGATTGATATATAAAATAAAACAGTGGGTTTATGATCTGCAAGAGATGAGGTATCCTGAGAATTTTTTAGAATAGCAAGAAAGAACTGCTCAAAGAGCTGCCTCTAGAAAAGAATAGCAAAAGAAAGCTGTCTAGAGAGTGAGAGTTGTCTGGAGGTCTTCAGAGATAACAGGACATAGAGAAGAAGCAGTCTGGAAAACTGTCCCAAGCAGAAGGTAGGCTGCCAATATAGAGCCATGATTTGCCTTCAAGTAGTTTGTTTTCACTGCTTCCAGACACCTCTTCTCTCAGAAGCCCTCTCCAAGTTGAGGATGGTCTTTGGAATAAAGGTATGCGCCATGTTCAAGTAAAAAGATGCATTCTCAATACTGAACATCTATGCGCCAAATGCAAGGGCACCCTCATTCATAAAAGAAACTTTACTAAAGCTTAAAGCACACATCACACCTAACACAATGATTGTAGGTGACTTCAACACTCCACTCTCCTCAATGGACCGATCAGGAAAGCAGAAACTAAACAGGGACACAGTGAAACTAATTGAAGCTTTGGAACAATTGGATTTAACAGATATATATAGAACATTCCATCCTAAAACAAAAGAGTATACCTTTTTCTCAGCACCGCACGGTACCTTCTCAAAAATTGATCATATAATTGGTCACAAGACAGACCTCAACAAATACAAGAAGACCGAACTAATCCCATGTCTCCTATCGGATCACTATGGAGTAAAAGTGGTCTTCAATAGCAAGAACAACAACAGAAAGCCCACATACACATGGAAACTGAACAATACTCTACTCAATGACACCCTGGTCAAGGAAGAAATAAAGAAAGAAATCAAAGACTTTTTAGACTTCAATGAAAATGAAGGTACGACCTACCCAAATCTCTGGGATACAATGAAAGCAGTGCTAAGAGGAAAACTCATAGCCCTGAGTGCCTCCAAAAAGAAACTGGAAAGAGCATACACTAGCAACTTAACAGCACACCTGAAGGCCCTGGAACAAAAAGAAGCTAACTCACCCAGGAGGAGTAGAAGAGAGGAAATCATCAAACTAAGGGCTGAAATCAATCAAGCAGAAACAAAGAGAACCATACAAAGAATCAACAAAACCAAGAGCTGGTTCTTCGAGAAAATCAACAAGATAGATAAACTCTTAGCTAGACTAACCAAAGGGCACAGAGATAGTATCCAAATTAACAAAATTAAAAATGAAAAGGGGGATATAACAACAGAAACTGAGGAAATTCAAAAGATCATCAGATCCTACTACAAAGGCCTATACTCAAAACAAATGGAGAATCTGGAGGAAATGGACAATTTCCCAGACAGATACCAAATACCAAAATTAAATCAGCATCAAGTAGACCAGCTAAATAGTCCCATAACCCTTAAAGAAATAGAAGGGGTTATAGAAAGCCTCCCAACCAAAAAAAGTACGGGACCAGATGGTTTTAGTGCAGAATTCTACCAGACCTTCAAAGAAGACTTAACACCAATACTCTTCAAACTATTCCACAAAATAGAGACAGAAGGGACACTGCCCAACTCGTTCTTCGAAACCACAATTACGCTGATACCTAAACCACAAAAAGATCCAACAAAGAAAGAGAACTACAGGCCAATTTCTCTTATGAATATAGATGCAAAAATACTAAATAAAATTCTTCCCAACCGAATCCAAGAGCATATCAAAACGATCATTCACCATGATCAAGTAGGCTTCATTCCAGGAATGCAGGGATGGTTCAATATACGGAAATCCATCAATGTAATCCACTACATAAACAAACTAAAAGAAAAAAACCACATGGTCATCTCATTAGATGCTGAAAAAGCATTTGACAAAATTCAGCATCCTTTCATGCTAAAAGTCTTGGAAAGAGCAGGAATTCAAGGCCCATACCTAAACATAGTAAAAGCAATCTACAGCAAACCAGTAGCCAACATCAAAATAAATGGAGAGATACTTGAAGCAATTCCACTAAAATCAGGGACTAGACAAGGCTGTCCTCTCTCTCCATATCTTTTCAATATAGTACTTGAAGTTCTAGCAAGAGCAATCAGACAACATAAGGAAGTCAAAGGGATACAAATTGGAAAGGAAGAAGTCAAAGTATCATTATTTGCAGATGATATGATAGTCTACTTAAGCGATCCAAAAAACTCCACCAGAGAACTTCTACAGCTGATAAACAACTTCAGCAACGTGGCTGGTTATAAAATTAACTCAAGCAAATCAGTAGCCTTCTTGTACTCAAAGGACAAGCAGGCTGAGAAAGAAGTTAGGGAAATAACACCCTTCACAATAGCCACAAACAACATAAAGTACCTTGGCGTAACTCTAACCAAACAAGTGAAAGATCTGTATGACAGGAACTTCAAGTCCCTGAAGAAAGAAATCGAAGAAGACCTCAGGAGATGGAAAAATATTTCTTGCTCCTGGATTGGCAGGATCAATATAGTAAAAATGGCCATCTTGCCAAAAGCAATCTACAGATTCAATGCAATCCCCATCAAAATCCCAAATCAATTCTTCATAGATCTAGAAAGAGCAATTCTCAAATTCATCTGGAGCAACAAAAAACCCAGGATAGCTAAAACTATTCTCAACAATAAAAGGACTTCTGGGGGAATCAATATCCCTGACCTCAAGCAGTACTACAGAGCAATTGTGTTAAAAACTGCATGGTATTGGTACAGCAACAGGCAGGTAGATCAATGGAATAGGATTGAAGACCCAGAAATGAACCCACAGACTTATGGTCACTTGATCTTTGATAAAGGAGCCACAACCATCCGGTGGAAAAAAGATAGCCTTTTCAACAAATGGTGCTGGTTCAACTGGAGGTCAACATGCAGAAGAATGAGAATTGACCCACTCTTATCTCCTTGTACTAAGATCAACTCCAAGTGGATCAAGGACCTCCACATAAAACCAGACACACTGAAACTATTAGAAAAGAAACTTGGGAAGACCCTGGAGGACATGGGCACAGGGGTAAAGTTCCTGAACAGAACACCAATAGCTTATGCTCTAAGATCAAGAATTGACAAATGGGACCTCATAAAATTACAAAGTTTCTGTAAGGCAAAGGACACTGTCAGAAGGACAAAACGGCAACCAACAACGTGGGAAATGATCTTTACCAACCCCACATCCGACAGAGGGCTAATATCCAATATATACAAAGAACTCAAGAAGTTAGACCCCAAAGAACCAAATAACCCTATCAAAAAATGGGGTACAGAGCTAAACAAAGAATTTTCACCAGAAGAAATTCGGATGGCCGAGAAACACCTTAAGAGATGTTCAACATCATTAGTCATCAGGGAAATGCAAATCAAAACAACCCTGAGATTCCACCTCACTCCAGTCAGAATGGCTAAGATTAAAAACTCGAGAGACAACAAGTGCTGGCGAAGATGTGGAGAAAGAGGAACACTCCTCCACTGTTGGTGGGATTGCAAAATGGTAAAACCACTCTGGAAATCAGTGTGGCGGTTCCTCAGAAAATTGGGCATGCCACTCCCAGAGGACCCTGGCATACCACTCCTGGGCATATACCCAGAGGATTCCTCTGCATACAACAAAGACACATGCTCCTCTATGTTTATAGCAGCCTTGTTTATAATAGCCAGAAATTGGAAGGAGCCCAGATATCCCTCAAAGGAGGAATGGATACAGAAAATGTGGTATATTTATACAATGGAGTACTACTCAGCAATTAAAAATAATGAATTCATGCAATTCGTAGGTAAATGGTTAGATCTGGAAACTATCATCCTAAGTGAGCTAACCCAATCACAAAAGAATACACACGAAATGCAATCACTAATAAGTGGATATTAATGAGCCCAGAAGCCCTAAATACTCAAGGCACAATTAGCAAGTCAAATGACTCTCAAGAAGAAAAAAAAGGAGAGGACCCTGGGCCTGTAAAGATTGGATCCAGTATTGCAGACCCAGAACAGAGAAATCGTGGGGGGGGGAAGAGTGGGGAATAGCATGGGGGGAGAGGAATTATGGGACATATGGTGGGGGGTAACTGGGAAAGGGGAAAGCCTTTGGAATGTAAACAAAGAATATAGAAAATAAAAAAAAATTAAAAAAAAAAAGATGCACAAAAATACTTCTTTCAAATGAGAGGAGGAAGCAAGCAGGCATCATTATTGCAGATTCTGACAAAATAGACTTCAAAGTAAACTATCAGAAGACAGAAAGATGAGCCAGGCAGTGATGGCGCACGCCTTTAATCCCAGCACTCGGGAGGCAGAGGCAGGAGGATTTCTGGGTTCAAGGCCAGCCTGGTCTACAGAGTGAGTTCCAGCACAGCCAAGGGTACACGGAGAAACCCTGTCTCAAAAAAAAACAAAAGAAGAAGAAGAAGAAGAAGAAGAAGAAGAAGAAGAAGAAGAAGACAGGAAGAAGGACATTTATTCTAACTGAGGGAAGCATTAACCAAGAACACATTTCTATCCTCAACATATATGCACCAACTCAGAATCATTATTCCCAGTGCATTGTTTGAGTCATGGTATCTTATTGAAACAAGATTTCAGTGATTTGGCTAGATGAGCTGGCTAGAAATGCCTTGGGGCTCCCCCTTCTTTGCCTCTCAGTGCTAAGGATTACAGTCATCTATAAGAAAACCCTGAAACCTGGCTTTTTCTGTGGGTGCTGCAGATCTGAACACAGATTCACAGCATTGTTTCAACTATTAAACCATCTCTCTAGGGCCCTGCATGTGTTTTCTCATTATTAGCTTTATAATTGTCTAAATGTTCTAATTTATCTTCTTTGTTATCAATCCCTAAGAGTTGATCATCCATAATTTTTTCCTGTGAAGCTTTCTACTGAGCTTTAAATTTCACATATTGAGATTTATATTAACACCTTTCCAGTATTTCTCTTTACTGAATTTCTCCCTCATCTTCAATTTACTTAATTATTTCATCTCTTTGTTTGTCTTATCTTTGAGTTCATATAGGAGTTCATTCTTCTTCTATTTGATTCTACTCTTTGTTTTGAATTTAATTTAATCTGCTTTAATTGGAGTGTATCAATACACAGTTGTCACTTTTTGAAGGATTCATGTTGCCTTACATTTATATATTCCTTGTGGTTCCATGTTGATACTTGGACATGTTGGATTGGGTTATAGGTAACTTTAATTATCATTTTTTTTCAGTTGAAGTGTTTGTGATCTTCAAGTGGGACAAGGGAACTAAAGGAAAGAAAATAAGCAGAGCAAAACTAACAATTACATTGGAACTTGGGGAAGAAATAGAAAAGGTGGTAAATAGAAAAGATTAACAAAAGGATAAAAGCAATCAAATAGAATCAATAGAAAGGTTGAAGAAGAGCGAGATAGACAAGAGACCAAGAGAATATAAATATTGGTCCACCTGCTGCACCTTAGGATCCATCCCATCCTCAGACACCAAGCCCCGACAGTATTGCTGATGCCAAAAAGTGCTCACAGACAGGTACCTGCTGGTATGGCTGTCCTCTGAGGGACTCTGCCAGCACCTAATTAAGTCAGATGCACATACTCATGGGCAACCAATGAGCTCAGGCACTCAATGGAAGAGTTAGTGGGAGGGCTGAAGGAGCTGAAGGGGATTGCAGCCTCATAGGAAGAACAACAGTATCAACTAACTGGACCCCTCAGTACTCTCAGGGACTAAGCCACCAACCAAAGAGCATGCATGGGCTAGTACATATGTAGCAGAGGAATGCTTTATCTGACATCAGTGGGAGGGGATGAGCTTGGTCCTGTGGAGGCTTGATGCCTCAGAGAAGGGGGATTGTAGTGGTGAATTAGTTAAACCACTTTGGCTTCTGGTGGGTCACACTTCCAACAGCCCGCAAGAGCCCTTTGGATTCACAATGAAACACACACACACACACACACACACACACAAACACACACACACATACACACACACACACACACACAGACACACAAACACATGCACACATGCATACACGCATACATACACACACACACACACACACACACACACACACACACACACATTTTGATATGCCTTAACTAGCTCAATGGTTGGGCATTTCTAATCCTCCCCATAGCTAGCATACATTCTCCCTCCCACTTTCCTGAGTCAACTTGTTAAATCAACATTTCATCTCTGCTACCCCAGACCTAATTAGGTAAGTGGCCTCTAGGGCCACTTTTTTGGATTCTTTCAGGCTGCCAGACCTTTAAGTTTCATCTTTTTGTTACCCGTCATGGCAATTCTCTCTCCTGTCCCCTCACCAATGCAATCTAAATGCCCCGCCTCTGTCTTTCTACCCAGCCATTGGTTGTATGGGAATTCTTTATTATCAAAGAGAGCCAGCTGGGGACAGAGACCCTCAGGTATGGAGGCCTGGCTTTTTAGGAGCTGAAATAAGACAAAGCATTACAGGGGATGGTAGAGGGGGGGAGGGGAGAGTACATTGGGGGAGCATCCTCTTAGAACCAAAGGGGAAGGGAGTTGGGGTAGGGAGTTCGTGGAAGGGAGATCAGGAAGGGAGACAACATTAGAAATGTAAATAAATTGATTTTTTTTATTAAAAAAGCTGGTCGACGTAATTAGAATTAGATACTAAATAAGGAACTTAAAAAAGTGAAGGAAAAAAGTAGTGAGAATAGGACTCTACATGCTCACTCTTGTGGGTACTGCTGTAGAGTCTGTCTGTATATAGTTCCTCATGTGGGCACAGCTGCAGAATCTGTCTATGCTGTCATCACATAAGGTCCCTTGTAAGGGAACAGTTACAGAGTCTATATCGTCAGTTATATAGATGCTTGTACAGAATCTATCTTTATGTTTTGTAGTGTGGAGTTATAAAATCTATCCATGCTAATCTGGCTATTTGCCTACAATGGTGGTCTCAGTATGTTCCCAGCTCTGTGCATAGGCCCTGAGACCACAACCTTAATGCTGGCGCTACCTCTCCAGAGCTCCTGAGATAGCTCTCTCGATCCCCATGGACAGCTGCAGGCATGCTCTCGCTAGCCTGTGCTCCACTGCAGTTACCTCTCTCCTGGAGCTCCGTCCTTGCCCAATCTTCCTGTTCCAAAGCCTGGCAGAATTCTGCCCTAGCTAAGTTCTTTCCCTCCCTCAGGCACACCTGAGTGCTGCGAATGAAAAACACTAATCTTAGTTTAAAATCAATAGATGACACAACCACTGTTCGAGGAATCTATTGTCTAATCTTACGATGGCTATGTCTGCCACCAGGCCTGAGCGTTTTCAGACTGCATCTTGCTTCCTCTTGTTCCCCATCTCGCTATAAACAAAAGTGTTTCTTCCTCCTGTATCCCCTCTTCCTCTCTTGGATCTAGAAAGCCTGCCTCCTCCTTTTCTCCCAGCGACTGATCACCATTACTATCTAATCAATTAATTAGGAGAAAATTCCTCTACAATGTTTTCTTGTTTTGCTTCCCTGGCTAAGTGAATGTCTCCCATGAGAGCAAAGCCTTTGTGATAGTATGTATATATTCTATGTGGGAGTAATGATAAGCCACTAGAAGTAAGCTTAATATTTTGCCCATTTACCAGAATAACAGTAATAGATTCTCTCATGGGACCTATAAGAACATGTGTAGTAACTGGTTCTTTGTCTGAAAACAATGCCAGGTATGGGTAACATTTTTTTGGAGTAAACGTAAATCCAATCAGAAAGTGGTGAGCTCTTCCCATAATATTTACATGCATCATTAATGCAATAGTGGTCATGCCTCACCAAGCCAGCCATGATTGAGTCTTCCAGTTTTCACAGCAGAGTATGACTGAGGATTATTCTTTCTAATAGTGATCTCTCCTCCCAACATCACTACAGCTAACCAGAAGGCCGGTAGTTTCCAAGTCAGTACTAAATTTATTATTCTATGTTCTACCTCTGAAGCACCTAAGTATCTTCTGAATGGGGTCTAACTATCAGGGTCTGGAGGATAAACAAGAACAATAGAAATAGCTTGTAATGATTGGGGGGAGGGGATTCTTCAAATCTCATTGGTCAATGACTCCAAGAAAAGTAACTTCTTTTTGACACTAGACTTTTTGTTTGTTACCCTGTGATATTTAGTGGGGGCATAACTGTTCATGTCTTAGGGTTTCTATTGTTGTGATGTGTGGAGGAAAGGGTTTATTTGGCTTACACTTCCTCATTGCTATTCATCATAGGAGGATGTTAGAACAGGAACTCAAAAACGGCAGGAACCATGAGGCAGGAACTAATGCAGAGGTCATGAAAGGGTACTGCTTACTGACTTGTTCCTCATGGCTTGCTCATCCTGCTTTCTCATGGAACCCAGGACCACCAGCCCAGAGGTGGCCCCATCCACAAAAGGCTGGGCCATTCCAAATCAATCACTAATTAAGACAATGTCTTACAAGGTTGCATGTAGCATGATCTTATGGTGCCGCTCTGTGAACTGAGGCTTCCCACTCAATAACAACTGTAAATGTGTCAAGTGGACATGAAATTAGCACAGTCCAGTCCATACCTCAGCCCACTTTAGCTATATATGTGAAGCTTCTACATTAGTAGACTTCTATATAACTTTTTCAGAATAGCTTCCTTTAGTGTTATTTATTTCTTACAGTATCCCTCAACCCTGACCTCTGTTTTTACACTCAAATTTAACCTTTCCTGGTCTGTCATTCAATTTTAACTCTTCATACCAGTGTGTTTCACATAACCCCCGCTTAAAATTTCTTCCTCATGTCCCCTTAGTACTATGCATATTCCACATGAATTTCATACAACTGAAGATTCAAAGTTGACATCCATACATTGTAGGTGTTGGGGGATACATTTTCTTTTCTTGGTGTTTCTTTCCCTTCTTTCAAAGCCCTGATTGTGTTTCTGACTCTATCTTTTCCTGATTATTTCTTCTTCTTCTTCTTCTTCTTCTTCTTCTTCTTCTTCTTCTTCTTCTTCTTCTTCTTCTTCTTCTTCCTCCTCCTCCTCTTCTTTTTCTTCTTCTTCTTCTTCTTCTTCTTCTTCTTCTTCTTCTTCTTCTTCTTCTTCTTCTTCTTCTTCTTCTTCTTCCTCCTCCTCCTCCTCCTCCTGTTCTTCCTCTTCCTCCACCTCCTCTTCCTTCACCCTCCACTTCCTCTTCCTTCTCCTCCTCATTATTATTATCATTATCATTATCATTATCATTATCATTATCATTATTATTATACCTAGGTCCCTTCAACTTTCTATCTGCCCCTCTCCTGTTCCTTCCATTTAAATGGTATGGCAATAAATGTGGACATTTCAAGTCTTTCTTTTTGTCTAAAGCCATGGTTCAACCACTTCCCAATGTGAGTTGAACCTTCCAAAAAAACCACAGACCCTTCCTCTTTCTATTTTGCTTTCTATAAAAGTTTATTTCTTTGGTTTTGAAACCACTGCTTTTCTGACATTACTTAACTCACTGGACAGCAGCTCTTAAGCTCTTCCTCACTCATCTTCTATTGACTCTGGAAGGATATGTGTGGCTGTCTCTGCCATCTCCCAAAACCCTGAGAATAGTTTTAGTGTTGAGGTCTAACAACACATATGCATAAGTTTAATGTTTTAAATTAGAAGTTTTTTCCTATACTTTAATAAGCTTTGATTAATTGATTTTATGAGTTAATTTTAGCTTTCTGTAAAATAATTTAGGTTTTCCAATAGTATATAGTTCATCTAAACTAGCCAAACAGTCCAGAAAATGCTTGAAGAAATAATGATTACAATCTGTATGGAATAGCTTGCAAATACAGATATCCTTTATGGTACTATCAGATTTAGTAATTTTATTTATCCTCAGTCATTTTTGACTATAATTCAAAAAAGTGAGCAGGAATGTTGCAAAATAAAGATCTGCTTATAACATTTTCCTTCTAAAAATTATGTCTGTTGTGTATTAAAAAAAAAAAAACTTTCTCACCCAGATAATTAAGACTCTTAAAAGACTTCTCAGTCTTTTAAATCTTTGATTTCTATCCTGACATTTCTATTATGGCACTTATAATACAGCCAGGCTGCTATTTCACAATCATTATAGGCTGTTGGATCCTCTACCAGAGACAGGCTTCTTCCTAACCTCCAACTGGTGAATGCTCTTCTCCAATGCCATCAGCAGCTTCTTACCTGTCAAGGACCAGCTACAATGTCAGTTTTCTGAGAGGCTTGTTCTGATAGCCTCAGGCAAAGTTATTCACTTTCAAATTAAAGCAGCAGTAACTATATATTATAATCGTCTGAGTATATACCTGTAACCCCACTAAAAGTTGCTTTACCTTAGGTCAGTGACCTAGCTGAATGTATTTCATCTCCAGCATGTACCATGAGGCATACATTTGCTCAAGGTGTGTTTAACCTAATATAAACATAAATAGATATATGAACAGAAAGAATAAAAGCATGCATTAATGAATGAATGCATTAATAATGTAGTAACTGAATAAACATGTTAAAAGTTACTTAGTACAATGTATTAAATCATCTGAATTGCTAGAGTTTTCTAATTTCTAACAAGTAAGATGGTATTGTGCTAACTTTACCTCTATTCTTACAAAGTAGTCATTAATTTATTGATACTTTCTCAGGAAAGATACTAGACAAGAGGTTTTTTATTTAATTTTAGTTATTTCACTTGTTTTATTTTCCCAGTCATAATTTGAGATACTAAATTCATTTAGTTCAGACATATTCCAGGAGATAGTACTTATATTACTAAACATCATCTTGTATAAAATAACTTCTATGTTTCTGAAACCTAAGAACTAAAAAACATAAAACTAAAAAAAAACATTTGGCCTTTTGACTTGCTGATTGTTATTTTTAAAAATGAGTATCACTTTTAACATTTACTCCTAGGTTGATTTATTAATTATGTATGTGATTAAAACTATAAAATAGGACAAATCTGTGTTCTATTTATGAAGAAAAAATATTTCCTATCCATACATCCATGAAATTTTACCTATGTATTTCTATCTTAGTCTACAGCCCATGGTTTTGCATGATTTAAGCCTTCATAATGCTTTAAGTCACAATGAAATTCTATCTTACTGTCAACTGTGCAGCAGCTGATTAGCTTTGCCACATACAGACCAGCATGACGAAACAGTGACATAAGTAAGTAGCCATTTGCTCAGCACTGTTTCCGAGGAGGGTAACTTTCACCACAGTGTCACATATACTATCTAAGTAGAATGCTGTGTAACGATGGGCTATTTAACTCTGTACATATTTTATCAATTTTCACTCCTACTTTTTATTCAGCATTTAGTTTTCATAGCAATATGCTACTCAGTAGACTTTTTAAAATATTCAAGGCATCGTTTGCATTGTCTTCACCTGCCCTGCCTGGATTTCTACAGGAGAGTTTCAATGACAAGCATGCACCCTTGCCTCTTCTGGAATGTGTAATCGAGGAAGGTTACCCAAGGAAAATTCTGACTTTACAAGTTACATACAGGGATCTGAAATAACATCAAATCCCATGATGTCCTCACAAGGAAGGCACAAAAAACAATGCGAGACTTCAGAGTAGGTTAGCAGCTATAGTTCTGAAAACGAAAGGAGTCTCTGGCACAGGCAACAGGCAGGAACAGCATTCACTAATCACCTACTATGTACCTGTTAGGAAGAGAACACTGCACACATCAATGTTTTTGTTCTTCACAATAATTCTTTCTGGAGGGGAGACTCTAAATTCAGAAAGGCTGAGTGATATGCTGGAGATCACAGGACCTGCAAAGGCAGATTTTTTTTTGAAGGGAAAGATTTGAACTAGGAGAGAAACACTGCTGACATGTTCACACAGGCTCCTAGTTATCTGAAGGTGTCATTGTTCCTGGGTGTTTTTAGAAGCAGAATGGCAAAGAAACTAACAGTGTTATATTTTCAATTGTATCACCTAAACTCAGACCCTGGTTTTTGCACATACCAATTGAATTCTGTGTGAGTGAATAAATTATTCTGAACCTCAAATTTCATGTGGATGACAGTAGAATAGCCATGAAAGTAAATGAAATACTATCCCAGTGCTCTGAAACTATGGTTATACTACATTAGGGATCTATTTCTTACTCTGTGTGTGTGTGTGTGTGTGTGTGTGTGTGTGTGTGTGTTTGTGTGTGTGTGTGTGTGTACAAATGCAGTACCCAGGGAACCCAGAAGATGGTATGAGATTTCCCAGGAAGTACAGACAGTGATGAGCTCTCAGCTGGGTGCTGAATACCAAACTCTGGTTCTCTGGGAGAACAGGAAGCACTTTTGACTGCTGAGCTATCTGCCTAACTCAGTTTTAATTAACAACAACAACAACTATTATTATTATTATTATTATTATTATTATTATTATTAATTAGTTGTTAAGGATAGGTTTGAAATGGAAGGATAATGTTCACTGTCACAAGGTCATAGAGCTATCATTATATCTCATTTTCCTCTTAGTTGCCTCAATAATGTCATAGTTAGATGTACAGGCAATTTATTAAATGTTCAATGACACACTTATAGCCCAGTTCCAACAATAGTTGCCTCTATATTTTCCTCTTCTTTCCTGAATACAAAACATTAGAAAATATAGCGTGTGGGAATTTTAGAGGATCAGCTCAGTTCGATTGTCATTTCAGCACTTGGGACAAACATCAGCTGCACCATCAAAGGCTGAAACGATGGGAATATCGAGGGGGATATTCTTGAGGAGGTCATAAACTCTCAACCACAAACCAAGTAAAAATCAAAACCAAAAATCCATATTCTATAGAATGATGATCTTGTTCTTAATGTATTTGAGATGATTATAGCAAAAGATATTTCTGTATTAGAGACTGCAGATGAACCTAGAGACATAGTTTCACACAAAAGCCAGTTGAATGCATTTCTGCTGAATTGCCAAGTATTTTATTGCATAAATTCTTTCACAGTGAGTTTATAACACAACACCAATTTTTTGTACCTTCATTTTTTGATTCAATACTAGTAACCTACATTTCACAATTAATCAACATTTCTCTCTCTCTCTTTGTGTGTGTGTGTGTGTGTGTGTGTGTGTGTGTGTGTGTGGTGTATTCAGGAAATTCTTACACTGACTCTTCAAATTTGGTATCTTCTAGTCAAGAAACAACTTCAAGTGAGACTGCCGTTCCAGGCACTTCACCTTAATTACCTACTCATATAAATCACAGTTCTCTTTCTGTCATTTTTCAAAGGCCCACTGCGAATTCAAACCAGGTGACTGTGTGGATATGTTGGAAAGTAAGGCGACAGAACATACCTGAGCTTCCATTTTTGCTCAGGGCAGTGATTACTAATGTGCCGGATCCGGAGTGATGTGAAGTGTCCAGAGTTTCAGCAGAATTTATTGCTTACAGCTTTAGGGTCCCCTGGCCTTTGCCAGCTGTTCTACACCTGGACGTGGAGAACAGAAACATCCCTCTTCAATTTATCTTTTCTGAACTTGTTGCTTATGGGATTCAGATGCCAGGTGACAGAGCTGGGAAGTGGCAGTGAGAGCTTCCACCTGTACAGCAAGGAATTCCCCGAAGAGCTCTTGTTCCGAATGTGGTGCAGACACCAGCTCTAACAGTGTGGAAGAGATTAAGTAGTCTCGCTTTTTCTATTATATGATCTTTAGTCTTATGTGTGATACATTGATTAAGTGAGCAAGGTGCTAGAAACTCTTGAAAGGCTCAAGGACTCTGTCATCCACAGGATATGTGCAGCTTGCCTTAGACTCCAGGCAATTTCCCTGCACCTTGTAATGCTGTGAGCACTGTGGCTATTACATTGATCAACATATATTAGGCACTAAGGAAAGGTTGTTCACACACTAAATAAAGAATGAATGAGTTACCCCTCTCTGACATTCAAGATGCACTATATTTCAGTGGTAGAAAGCACAGACATTGGAGGGAAAAGACCTAATACTTAAGTATTCTTCTATCTCACGTTAGTGTTGTGACTTAATACAAATGTCACACACTCAAGTCTCAATTTCTACATCTGGGCAACAAAAATGGTAATAACTACCTTATAGCTATCTTTAGGATTAGATGGAATGTTTGTACATGGGGGGGGATTTCTTCTGCACAGTGCCAGACACTGGTCAGGCTTTAAACAGATCAGAGCAGCAAGGGAGACAACTTTACACGAGAGAATATTGAAAATGTACAAATGGATGCCAATCTTGCAATGTCCAAGTTGTGATTTTCTTTTGCACAATAAGTCAGCAGCTACGCTCTTCTCCGTTTTTTTCCTTTCATTCTCAGGATCCGCCCTGTTCACTGAGGAAGTCCACAGACAAGAATGACTTTTATTTAGGAGCTTTAACGTGTAGAAGAGAAGTATAGAAAAAACCATTTAGGATATTTTCAATGTCATCACGAACTCTAGTTAAAATATGCCACTCAAACTCATGCAAAGCTACTATTTAATAAAACATTTTCTTTGTTAGTTCATCATTTAATCTATCATCTATCTATCTATCTAAATTTCTGTCTGTCTCTGTTTCTGTCTCTCTCACACAGAGACATGCACAAGCACACACACACACACACACACACACACACACACGCACACACACACACTCACAAATACATACATCTCTATAAACCCATCCGAAAAACACAAACACATATCTACATTCCATGTCATAAGTAGTGACTAACTACTCCATCAGAAGACATGTAATCTTCAAACAGTCTCTTCTCTCAGGCATATGTCTTCAACTGTTCCCTGGAAAGGGGAGGAGAAACTTGGCCTGGTTCAGTTTACCAGAACAATGTTCCCGGACACACAGTCAGCTATTAGGGCTTTTAACTCATAATTGATGTTCAACAACATTGCTTCTTACCTGCAACACAACCGCACCCTAACGAAAAACACCAAAGGAAAACTTGCAGGAGCAACCTGCATTCAGGACCATGGTCCTCCTTGCTCCATTGTGACCATATAGCCTAGAGAGGAGCCATGGAAGGATTGAGCCAGGTGACGTGCAGTCTTCTTAATATGCTCAGTGGCCCAGAATTAATTTGATCTAGTAAACTAATGACCTAGCTATGTCATCAATAACTACAACCTTAAATCTAGTTCTATAGTACTTAGTAGCACATTTTACATTGTTTTACCATGGGAAGGGAGTGGTGTTGGATAAAATTTAAGTCATAAAAGCTATCTGCCTTTCTGTGCTACTGAGATCTATTATTAAAACTCAGTGTGCTTTCTTCAATATTAAAAAAATACAGCTTTCTGTTCCTTAAACCAAATAGTGTTCATCCTCAGTGTAAAGACCGCTTGTATAATATCAAAAGATTCTAGAAACACTATTCATAGATATGAGTCTATGATTTTTTTAAATAAAGAAAAACCTCAATATGTTTGTATTTGAGCAGTAACTTCTTGGTGACATAGGCATAATGGAAACCCAGGAGAATGCACACAAATCCTTTGGCTACTTTGTCTTGCACAGAAAATGCTGTGAGGATAAGTTTAAATTGATCAGCATATCGCTTCTCGGCCTTTTGGCTAAGATCTAGTGTAAACTGATCAGCCGCCTCTTTTTCCCTTCCTAGGTATAGTGAAGCTAGAGACAGATGATTAACTAATCAAACACATCTGAAAACATTTTTATTCAAATTAAGAGTAAATGTATTCTGATATTTTATGAATTCATTTAATTAGTAATGAAAATAGGCTTAATTTAGACTTATGCAAACTAATTTTACACACAATTCCTGCTTCACCATTCAGCAAACTTCTTGTTTTGAAAAGTGTGGATTAAGAGCAGATTCACCCTTAGAGCTGTGGTTTCTGGGCAGAGAGCACTGGCCGCTGTGTCAACAGACAGCACCAGTGGTCTTCAGAAAGAAAAAGTGAGAAAATGCACCACCGACATAACATGCAGCTCAGAAAAAAAAAAGAAATTTTTGCTCTTTGTCCTACTCTTAAAAATAACGTGAAGATTGGAAATTGACACTCATCCACAGTAAACCAAATTTACTCAATGTTCTTTCATGAACTAGAAAGGCCAAGATGAAAATGTGGTGTGGAAAGGAATTTGTAAGGATAAAGCCTTGCCACATTTACCAAGAAAATATGAAGAGTAGCAAGAACAGCCTGTCTACCACATTTACCATTAGATACATTTCTGGTATGAAGGACAAAATCGCCCTCCCCCACCAATTATATGGGGTGGGAAATTCTGCGGGGACTACTTGCTCACCTGTAGTGGCTCACCCTGACAGCATTTCCCTCAGCACCTTGCTCTGTGCCTGTACAAAGTCACACTCAATGTTTACAAAAGGAATAAATAAATCAAAACAGAGAGCTGCACAAAGACGAAGCTTCCTCCCCGGGTCTTTGCAACTGTTGAGGCTGGAAGAGTTTCTTCCTGCCTGAAGTCATATTCAATTTCAGTTCCCTGTGGCTTTTCTCCAGCTGTTTTTCTAGTAAAGACATCCTTGCTTCCTTCCTCTTCGTGAAGCTAAGTGCTAACTACACTCCGGGATTTGACATGTGTTTCAATTCTTACACAAAGGGTCATCTTTGCAACATTCAACTACAGCTCCTTTGCTTTCAAATTTTATTGCATGTTTAGGGGGACATGTGATTTATTAGAATTTAATTTATTCTAAACCAGTAGGTTGGAAGCTGCTTGCGAGTATCCACTGCCTTTAAATATCAAAATTGGTTGAGAAGGAATGGAAGGATGGAGAGGATGTTTATGGGAGACATGCTCAAGGTTGAATATATTCAAAATACACTGTACCAAATTCTCAAAGAATTAACAAAATATTGCTTAAAAACTCCCATGGCATAAATGGCATGCTTAAGCTTGAATGCTATGCTTTTAAAATGTATCTTTTTATATAGTCTGAACCTATAAAACTTTGTTTCCAGATCTATTTACTATCTTACAATGTAAACACAATAAATATTATGTGGTTGGTTTTTGTTTGTTTGTTTTTCTCTAGCAACTAGAAAGCATATTGACAGGGTAGGAGATGCTCAATGATTATACAGTGAATGATAAGTTATGAATGTCACTGGCCCATTTTGATTGAAAACAGGACCTATTCCTCATGAAGGAGCTCATGCCTAGTGCTGTAAACCTGCCCAAGAACCTATGATTGCTGAGGGCATAGATTCTAAGGGAGAACCTAGTACTATTCCTTACTAAATGTCCATAGTATTAAACTGTCTTTTAAGTATGCTTTTCTATACCCTTAGATCAATGTAGCCTTCTACTCCCACCAGTGAAGTTTCCTCTCCTCTAGCCACCAAATAACAGAGATCCATACACAGACCAAAGCTGGCCAGATTTCAGAGAATGAGTATGACATGCTTGTTCCCAAATGAGACATCTAGGTCACATCACTCCCCACATGGCTCAGGGGACATTTTGGGTGAGAAGGTAAAAAGACTGTAAAAGCCAGGGATTGGGGAGGACTGCTCCCCAATAGTGTCCGTGGATCCAAAAGTGCCTCTGTACTCATGAACTCTCAGTATCTGAGACTATCCACAGACAACCTTCAAAACAAAAACAATCAAATATTTAGCATAAGTCAGGGTGAGCTCACTAAGTCTCACTCCTTGCTTAGGAACTTGACCGCAGAAGGCTACCGGGTTAGAAAGAATCCATTTTGTTCAAAGTAGTGGCCCCTGTTACATTGCCTATGACACAGAGGATGCTACTGGGTTCCATGCACATGTAGGGAGCAGTGATTAGACTTAGCAAGAAAAGAAGAGGTAGCAGGAGGAATTCTGGGAGGTTTTTTTTGAAAGAGGAGTAGTGATTCACATAATTAAAATACATGTTGTTTGTGGCTATTGTGAAGGATGTTATTTCCCTAATTTCTTTCTCAGCCTGCCAACCTCACATCCGACAGAGGGCTAATATCCAATATATACAAAGAACTCAAGAAGTTAGACCGCAAAGAACCAAATAACCCTATCAAAAAATGGGGCACAGAGCTAAACAAAGAATTTTCACCAGAAGAAATTCGGATGGCCGAGAAACACCTTAAAAGATGTTCAACATCATTAGTCATCAGGGAAATGCAAATCAAAACAACCCTGAGATTCCACCTCACTCCAGTCAGAATGGCTAAGATTAAAAACTTAAGAGACAACAAGTGCTGGCGAGGATGTGGAGAAAGAGGAACACTCCTCCACTGTTGGTGGGATTGCAAAATGGTAAAACCACTCTGGAAATCAGTTTGGCGGTTCCTCAGAAAATTGGGCATGTCACTTCCAGAGGACCCTGACATACCACTCCTGGGCATATACCCAGAGGATTCCCCTGCATGCAATAAAGACACATGCTCCACTATGTTTATAGCAGCCTTGTTTATAATAGCCAGAAATTGGAAGGAGCCCAAATATCCCTCAAAGGAGAAATGGATACAGAAAATGTGGTATATTTATACAATGGAATACTACTCAGCAATTAAAAATAATGAATTCATGCAATTTGTAGGTAAATGGTTAGACCTGGAAAATATCATCCTGAGTGAATTAACCCAATCACAAAAGAATGCACATGAAATGCAATCACTGATAAGTGGATATTAATGAGCCCAGAAGCCCTAAATACTCAAGACACAAATAGCAAGTCAAATGATTCCCAAGAAGAAGAAAGGAGAGGACCCTGGGCCTGTAAAGATTGCATCCAGTTTAGTAAAGAAACTGAGGGGGGAGGGGGAATGATTGGGGAATAGTTAGGGGGGAGAGGAACTATGGGAACTATGGTGGGTGGGAACTGGGAAAGGGGAAAGCCTTTGGAATGTAAACATAGAATATAGAAAATAAAAATTTTAAAAAAATGAAAAAAAATACATGTATAGCATTCTCAAAGGATGAAAATAAAAATTTATTTTTAAAAGATTTGATGAAAAATTTGAACAGTTTTTTAGTTATTATCAATTTCTATAGTTTGTTGTATGTGTAGCTTGTTGATTAGTAAGTACTTACAGTATTTAATGTGATTTGAGTGAAGAGGAAGGCTCGGTGGGAGAAGATTAAAGTATGTGTTTCTTACATAAGGAGGGAGAGATCATGGAAGATACAAGGCAGGGCCCTGTCCATTGCTACAAGATATGAACAAATTCAAAGAATTACAGAAATAAAAGCACTCTGATCACAAAGACAGACTATAAAAAAGCCAGAGAGGGTGGTCCATTCAGGATTGGCCTATCATGGTTAAACAGAGAGTAAAATGAAGAGAAATTGTAGATCCCTTAAGAAATGAACTTGAAAGGTTTTGGAAGGGGATAAATTACGAAGAGGTTTGTGTGACAAATTTGAATTTCCTCTAAAGGGCAACATAAAGACACTAAATGGTTTTCAAAATCAGAAACATGCCCGTTTTCTTCCTAGCAATAGAGCTATTAGAATTCACTTGTTTTGTGCATTTTGATGATGGTGGTGCAAACTTGTGTCACTGAATTCCTGTGTTAAAATTTAAGCTTATTGTGGCCCATACAGATCTTTGGTTTCTTGGCATCATACCCAGTCCATTAGATGCGGTTACTCACTTACTGGGTCCCACTTTTGTTGGAGATGTTTTCTATACAGCAGCTGATGGTCTAGGAAGAGAAGACAAAGCAGGGTGTGCCTGATGTTCAGCCTCATTTTATTGCTCTTATTCTCAGTGATCCTTTTCACCAGAGCCTTCCAATTAACAGTTAACATTTTATAATGTTCTTCGGATAGGGTCTTTGCCTATTTGTCTCCCTCTCGTACATTACATAGTTCTTGAATACACTTACTTCTGAATTCCTGAGTCTCAACAAGTTTTCTCCTTAAAGAACAGATAGAAGAAGGCATTCTCTACAAGGAATTCTTTTCTTTTCTTTCTTTCTTTTTTTTTTTTTTTGACTTTTTTCTTTACTTTCTATATTCTTTATTTACATTCCAAAGGTTTTACCCTTTCCCAGTTCCCCCCTCACCATATGTCCCATAAGACCTCTTCCCTCCACCCATTCCCCAATCACCCCGCCCCATTTCTCTGTTCTAATACTCTCCTACAAAACTGGATCCAGTCTTTTCAGGACCAGGGTCCTTTCCTTCTTCTTCTTCTTGGGAATCTTTTGATTTGCTAATTGTGCCTTGAGGATTCAGAGCTTTTGGGCTCATTAATATTCACTTATCAGTGATTACATTTCATGTGTATTCTTTTGTGATTGGGTTAACTCAGTATGATATTTTGCAGATCCAACCATTTGCCTACAAATTGCATAAATTCATTGTTTTTAATTGCTGAGTAGTATTCCATTGTATAAATATACCACATTTTCTGTATCCATTCCTCCTTTGAGGGACATCTGGGCTCCTTCCAACTTCTGGCTATTATAAATAAGGCTGCAATGACATAGTGAAGCATGTGTCTTTATTGTATGCAGGAAAATCCGCTGGGTATATGCCCAGGAGAGGTATGACAGGGTCCTCTGGGAGTGTCATGCCCAATTTTCTGAGGAACCACCAGACTGATTTCCAGAGCGGTTGTACCATCTTGCAATCCCACCAACAGTGTAGGAGTGTTCCTTTTTCTCCACATCCTCACCAGCACCTGTTGTCCCTTGAGTTTTTCATCTTAGCCATTTTGACTGGTGTGAGATGGAATCTCAGGGTTGTTTTGATTTGCATTCCCCTGATGACTAATGATGAACATCTCTTAAGGTGCTTCTCAGCCATTCAAATTTCTTCTGGTGAAAATTCTTTGTTTAGCTCTGTACCCCATTTTTTGATAGGGTTATTTGGTTCTTTGGGGTATAACTTCTGGAGCTCTTTGAATATACTGTATATTAGCCCTCTGTCAGATGTGGGGTTGGTGAAGATCTTTTCCCAATTTGTTGGTTGTTGTTTTGTCCTTCTGACAGTGTCCTTTGCCTTACAGAAACTTTGTAATTTTATGAGGTCCCATTTGTCAATTCTTGATCTTAGAGCATAAGGTATTGGTGTTCTGTTCAGGAACGTTCCCCCTGTGCCCATGTCCTCCAGGGTCTTCCCCAGTTTCTTTTCTATTAGTTTCAGTGTGTCTGGTTTTATGTGGAGGTCGTTGATCCACTTGGAGTTGATCTTAGTACAAGGAGATAAGAGTGGGTCAATGCGCATTCTTCTGCATGTTGACCTCCAGTTCAACCAGAACCATTTGTTGAAAAGGCTATCTTTTTTCCACTGGATGGTTGTAGCTCCTTTATCAAAGATCAAGTGACCATAGGTGTGTGGGTTTATTTCTGGGTCTTCAATTCTATTCCATTGATCTGCTTGCCTGTCGCTGTACCAATACCATACAGTTTTTAGCACAATTGCTCTGTAGTACTGCTTGAGGTCAGAGATATTGATTCCCCAGAAGTCCATTTATTGTTGAGAATAGTTTTAACTATCCTGGGTTTTTTGTTACTCCAGATGAATTTGAGAATTGCTCTTTCTAGATCTATGAAAGAGCATTTCCTGAGGTCTTCTTCAATTTCTTTCTTCAAGGACTTGAAGTTCCTGTTATACAGTTCTTTCACTTGTTTGGTTAAAGTCATGCCAAGATACTTTATATTGTTTGTGGCTATTGTGAAGGGTGTTATTTCCCTAATTTCTTTCTCAGCCTGCTTGTGCTTAGAGTACAAGAAGGCTACTGATTTGCTTGAGATGATTTTATAACCAGCCACTTTGCTGAAGTTGTTTATCAGCTGTAGGAGTTCTCTGGTGGAGTTTTTTTGGGTCACTTAAGTATACTATCATATCATCTGCAAAAAGTGATAGTTTGACTTCTTCCTTTCCAAAATTTATCCTGTTGACTTCCTTATGTTGTCTAATTGCTCTCACTAGAACTTCAAGTACTATATTGAAAAGATATGGAGAGAGAGGGCAGCCTTATCTAGTCCCTGATTTTAGTGGGATTGCTTCACGTTTCTCTCCATTTATTTTGAGGTTGGCTACTGGTCTACTGTATATTGCTTTTTTTAAATATACTGTATATTTAGGTATGGGCCTTGAATTCCTGTTCTTTCCAGGACTTTTTGCATGAAAGGATGCTGAATTTTGTCAAATGCTTTTTCAGCATCCAATGAGATGATCATGTGGTTTTTTTTCTTTTAGTTTGTTTATGTAGTTGATTCCATTGATTGATTTTTGTATATTGAACCATCCCTGCATCCCTGGGATGAAGCCTACTTGATCATGGTGAAATGATCGTTTTGATGTGCTCCTGGATTTGGTTGGCAAGAATTTTATTTAGTACTTTTGCATCAATATTCATAAAAGAAATTGGCCTGTAGTTCCCTTTCGTTGTAAGATCTTTGTGTGCTTTTGGTGTCAGTGTTATTGTGGCTTCGTAGAACAAGTTGGGCAGTGTTCCTTCTGTTTCTATTTTGTTGAATAGTTTGAAGAGTATTGGTGTTAGGTCTTCTTTGAAGGTCTGATAGAATTCTGCACTAAAACCATCTGGTCCCATACTTTTTTAGTTAGGAGACTTTCTATAACCACTTCTATTTCTCTAGGGGTTATGGGACTGTTAAGCTGATCTAATTGATCCTGGTTTAATTTTGGTATTTGGTATCTGTCTGGGAAATTGTCCAGTTCCTCCAGATTCTCCAGTTGTGTTGAGTATAGGCTTTTGCAGTAGGATCTGATGATTTTTTGAATTTCCTTAGTTTCTGTTGTTATATCCCCCTTTTCATTTCTAATTTTGTTAATTTGGATACTGTCTCTGTGCCCTTTGGTTAGTCTAGCTAAGGGTTTATATATCTTTTTTATTTTCTCAAAGAACCAGCTCTTGGTTTTGTTGATTCTTTGTATGGTTCTCTTTTTTTCTACTTGATTGATTTCAGCCCTTAGTTTGATGATTTCCTATCTTCTACTCCTCCTGGGTGAATTAGCTTCTTTTTGTTCCAGGGCCTTCAGGTGTTCCATTAAGTTGCTAGTATATGCTCTCTCCAGTTTCTTTTTGGAGGCACTCAGGGCTATGAGTTTTCCTCTTAGCATTGCTTTCATTGTGTCCCATAGATTTGGGTAGGTTGTACCTTCATTTTCATTGGAATCTAAAAAGTTTTTGATTTCTTTCTTTATTTCTTCCTTGACCAAGGTGTCATTAAGTAGAGTATTGTTCAGCTTCCATGTGTATGTGGACTTTCTGTTGTTCTTCTTGCTATTGAAGACCACTTTTACTCCATAGTTATCTGATAGGAGGCATGGGATTAGTTCGGTCTTCTTGTATTTGTTGAGGTCTGTCTTGTGACCAATTATATGATCAATTTTGGAGAAGGTACCATGCGGTGGTGAGAAAAAGGTACATTCTTTTGCTTTAGGATGAAATGGTGTGTGTGTGTGTGTGTGTGTGTGTGTGTGTGTGTGTATGTATGTATGTATATGTTAAATCCAATTGGTCCAAAGCTTCAATTAGTTTCACTGTGTCCCTGTTTAGTTTCTGGTTTCCTGATTGGTCCATTGAGGAGAGTGGAGTGTTGAAGTCACCTACAATTATTGTGTTAGGTGCAATGTGTGCTTTAAGCTTTAGTAAAGTTTCTTTTACCAATGAGGGTGCCCTTACATTTGCAGCATAGTTGTTCAGTATTGAGAATTCTTCTTGGTGGATTTTCCCGTTGACAAGCAAGAAGTGACCTTCCGTGCCTCTTTTGATGACTTTAGGTTGGAAGTCAATTTTATCTGATATTAGAATGGCTATTCCGGCTTGTTTCCTGAGACCATTTGCTTGAAAAATTGTCTTCCATCCTTTTACTCTAAGGTGGTGTTTGTCTTTAACACTGAGATGTGTTTCCTGTATGCAGCAAAATGTAGGGTCCTGTTTCAGTATCCAGTCTCTTAGTCTGTGTCTTTTTATTGGGGAATTGAATCCATTGATGTTAAGAGATATTAAGGAATAGTAATTATTACTTCCTGACATTTTGGGCGTTATTTTTTTTTATATTTGAGTGGTTCTCTTCTTTTGGGTTTGATGAGAGGGGGTTTCTATCTTGTTTCTTCTGGGGTGTAGTTTCCCTCCTTGTGTTGGTATTTTCCCCTATTATCCTTTGTAGGGCTGGGTTTATAGATGGATATCGTGCAAATTTGGTTTTGTCATGGAATACCTTGGTTTCCCCATCTATGGCGATTGAGAGTTTTGCTGGGTATAGTAGTTTTGGCTGAAGTTTTTGTTCTTTTAGGGTCTGCATGAGCTCCGCCCATGATCTTCTAGCTTTCATGGTCTCAGGTCAGAAGTCTGGTGTAATTCTGATAGGTCTTCCGTTATATGTTACTTGGCCTTTTTCTCTTACTGCCTTTAATATTCTTTCTTTGTTTAGTACATTTGGGGTTTTGATTATTATGTAACAGGAAGTATTTCTGTTCTGGTCCAGTCTGTTTGGGGTTCTGTAGGCTTCTTGTATATTCATGGGCATCTCTATCTTTAGGTTGGGCACTTTTTCTTCCATAATTTTGTAGAAGATATTTGCTGGCCCTTTAAGTTGTTGATCTTCATTCTCATCTATTCCTATAATCCTTAGGTTTGGTCTTCTCATTGTGTCCTGGATTTCCTGAATGTTTTGGGTTACCAGATTTTTGCACTTTGCATTTTCTTTAATTGTTGAATCCATGGTTCCTATGGTATCTTCAACATCTGAGATTCTGTCTTCTATCTCTTGTATTCTATTGTTGATATTTGCATCTATGACTCCTGATTTCTTCCCAAGGTTTTCTATCTCCAATGTTGTCTCCCTTTGTGATTTCTTAGTTGTTTCTTCTTCTGATTTTAGATTCTGGATGGTTTTGCTCAGATCTTTCAATTGCTTGTTTGTGTTTTCCTGTAATTCTTTAAAGGATTTTTGTGCTTCCTCTTTTATGACTTCTACTTGTTGACCCACATTCTCTTGTATTTCTTTAAGTGATTTTGTGTTTCTCCCTTATTCGCATTCATTTTTTGATCCATATTCTCCTGAATTTCTTTAAGTGATTTTTGTGTTTGCCTTGTAAGGGCTTCTAGCTTTTGATCCATTTTCTCCTGTATTTCTTTAAGAGATTTATCTAAGTGATCCTCTATCCGCATCCTGACCAGTGATTTTTAGATCTGAGTCTTGTTTTTCTGGTGTGTTGGGGTATCCGAGACTTATTTGTGTTTGCCTTGTAAGGGCTTCTAGCTTTTGATCTATTTTCTCCTGTATTACTTTAAGAGATTTATCTAAGTGTTCCTCTATCAGCATCCTGACCAGTGATTTTTAGATCGGAGTCTTGTTTTTCTGGTGTTTTTGGGTATCCAAGATTTATTGCTGTCGGGGAACTGGGTTTGGATGCTGCCATATTGCCTTGATTTCTGTTAGTAATGTTCTTACATTTGCCTTTTGCCATCTGGTTATCTCTGGTGTTAGTTGGTCCTGTAGTTACTAGCTGGTGCTTGAACCTCCTGTGGGCTCCTAAGGCTATTTCCCCAAGACTGGGACACCTTAACCACTGCCCTGTAGGGCCCCTGCTCAAAGATTGCTGACAGGTGGCCTGCGTCCCCTGAGGTCTTAAACTCAGTATATCTCAGGTACTTGTTTCTGCCTGCTGGGCAGCTGCTCTGCATTGCTCCTGCTCAGGGATTGTTGTCTGGTGTTCTGAGTCCCCAGGGGTCTTAAACTCGGGATATCTCGGGTACCTGGTTCCACCTGCTGGTTCAAAGCAGCTGGGAAGATGGCAGAGGCTGCAGGGAGTGTGGGGTCCACCTTCAGGGCACAGAGCCCATGCTTGGCTGGGGCCCCCCAAACCGCTGCTCTGCTCAAGGTCTGAGTCCCCAAAGGTCTTAAACTCAGGACATCTCGGGTACCTGGTTCCGCAGGCTGGTTTGAAACAGCTGGGAAGATGGTGGAGGCTGATTCCGCAGGCTGGATCGAAACAGCTGTGAAGATGGCTGAGGCTGGTTCCACCCACTGGATCAAAACAGCTGGGAAGATGGCTGGGGCTGGTTCAGCAGGCTGGATCGGAACAGCAGGGAAGCTGGCAGAGGCTGGTTCTGCCGGCTGGATGGAAACAGCTGGGAAGATGGTGGAGGCCGGTTCCACAGGCTGGATTGGAACAGCTGTGAAGATGGTGGAGGATGCAGGGAGTGCGGGTTCCACCCTCAGGGCACAGAGCCCAGGCTTGCCTGGTGTCCCCCAAACCACTGCTCTGTGCGCAGCTCTAGCTCAAGGCCTGAGTCCCCAAAGGTCTTAAACTTGGGATATCTTGGGTACCTGGTCCCGCAGGATGGATCTGAACACCTGGGAAACTGGCGGAGGCTGGTTCTGCTGCTGGCTTGATGGAAACAGCTGGGAAGCTGGCGGAGGCTGCAGGGAGTGTGGGGTCTGCCCTCAGAGCACAGAGCCCAGGCTTGGCTGGTGGCCCCCAAACTGCTGCTCTGTGCACAGCTCCCGCTCAAGACCTGAGTCCCCGAAGGTCTTAAACTCGGGATACTTTGGGTACCTGGTTCTGCAGGATAGATCTGAACACCTGGGAAGCTGGCGGAAACAGCTGGGAAGATGGTGGAGGCTGCAGCGAGTGCAGGAATTCTTTTCTTTGCCACTTTGTCTAAATTTAAAAAAAAAAAAAAGTCTGTCAGGATGGGAAGATCTCTCAGCTGGGAAAATGCTTCTTTTATAAGCATGAGTGCTTATAAAAACCAGGTACAGAAATTTCAAAATGTGCATGGAATTCCAGCAGTGCTGTGGAGTTGGAAATAGCAGGGAAGTCTTTGGCCAGGTACCCCAACTGAACCAGTGGGTTCCACTTTCAGTGAGATATTCTATCTTAAACGTAAAGGTGAGGCATGATCAAGAATGTAATTAAAGTCAACCTCTGGCCTCCAACATATGTGTATATATGTACAGAACATGTTCAACACATGAACACATACATGCATGTATGTACACAACACACACACACACACACACACACACACACACATACACACATGGCCAATGCACTTGTAAAATAAGAAGTTGTAAACAGATAATTTTTGCCAAGGCCAACCCTTCATTGACAGATTTTATTTGTTATAATATACTCAGCCAGTTTGAAGTGTGTTTCCTTGTCAGTCCATTTGAATTTATTTTACTCTCCTGATGTTTTACTCTGTATTTTAAGGGTTTTACAGTCACTTACAGCTTTATTTTCTTAGCAGTGAGTCAGTACTTTGTCCTATCTTTAAAGAGCCAGTCCCCAGAGGACCAGGATTATCTTTGGGAATTATGGCAAAATGGCAGGATAGTCAATATCATTTAGTAAAGAACTAGCCACATGCCATTAAGCTTATCTCTTTTTAACTTTTTGTTTTACCCACAGCCATCCCAGGCCTATTCCAACTCTGTGGTGCAGGTTTCTACTTGTACATATTAACTGGGTCCTACAGTTCTTTAACAACTAAACTGTAATATTTACCCTTAGAATCAAGATTGATACTTTACGTCCTTGTGAACCCTGATTGTCAGTCTTCAGGTGACACGGACAGACCACCAAGGACAAAGCATCAGGGTATAAGGCACTTGAACATAGTAATGTGTTGGCAAGTCCCCTGAGAGTAAGGAAAAGAAAGCTGTTTATTTTTTTACCTAGAATTATGGGATTTTTACCTGATATCCTAATTCCCAATATCATAGCTTCTTTCTCTTTTTTGGTACAATTAAGGGACATGTTGGCCGGGTGGTGGTGGTGAACACCTTTAATCCCAGCACTTGGGAAGCAGAGACAGGCAGTTTTCTGACAGCCAGGGCTACACAGAGAAACCCTGTCTCAAAAAATATAAAAAAAAAAAAAACCCCAAGGTATATATATATATATATATATATATATATATATATATGTGTGTGTGTGTGTGTGTGTGTGTGTGTGTGTGTGTGTGTGTGTGTGTGTTTCTTAAATGCTATCACCAGGTCCTTTTGTTTTTGCTGGAGGTTAGTCGCTTTGACTTGGTACTTAGTTGACCTGAGCATGGCATATTTGTTTCTTACTCTAAAAAGTCATTAAACAAGTTTTACCCATATGTTCTACTCACTGAGCTATTGAATAATATGGCATTGACTTGTCACTCAGTCCAGTCCACTGCTCTGAGAGTGAGAGAGCAACAGACATTGAAATCATTGCCTCTAGCCACTCAAAATGTCTTGTGACTCAGCTTCTAAATCTTAGACTGTTTAGGGTCACTTCCTGCCACTTAACTTGCTGAAATAACATCTTGATTTCTTTCTTAAGTTTTTAAATATCACAGATAGTTGGATATTGTATAGTTAGTCTTTGTTTGGCAGATTAATTAGAATGAGAATTATCTAAGAATGCTCAAACAACTCCCACTATGTCTATGGGTTTGTTTCTAGAGAAAACAGACATGAAGACCAATGCCTGTAGGAGATGCTTAGAGAACAGTGCCATACAAATGTGCCCAGATAGAAGGAAGACGAGAGGAGGAATCCAATGTATATGTTACAGTTACTTCTCTTCCTAAATGTGTTTATGGTAGCTTCTATCATTCACAGACAAAGACTATAGCTCTCGAGGGAGATTTTAGATCATCGGCACTTGATTGAGATGGCAGAGGTGTCTGGATTCTTGGTCTATCATGTTTGCTGCCCTTCTAGCTTGAAAATTGCTGTTTTAAAGATACCTGTTCTTCTATCACATAAGCTATATATGTATGATACATCATGTATGTTACTGATCTTTCCTCTATGGGGCCTTGGTTTAAGAAAAAAATAAAACATTATGATACTATACATGTAACTTGAGGAAAGAATGTGTCTACAGCAGCTACACAATTGTGTATTGAATTTCTTCTAGAAAAACAGCTGTCTTAGCATTGGCACTCAGTGTTCTTTGATAGGGAACCATTCGATGCCATTCTACCAGAGAGATTGATCAGGAAGGAGAAAACCCGAAGAATCTTCCTACAAATATCACAGATCTTACCAAGTGCTGCCCAACCTTCTTGTCCTGTCCAGAGAGTAGATGTGTGGTTCTTAGGGTTAAAATTTTAGACTGATGCTGAGATATAATCATTTATGATCTGGACATAGAGATAAAACATGAAACATTTGCATCTTTATAAACTCACAAAAGCCTCAACTTTTAGATCCTTTTTTATACCAGGTAATGGATTAATAAGCTCAAATGCAGCTCAAAGACAAACCAGGAGACAGAGACTTATTCCAGAGCTATTGAGTACCTGCATTATATGCTTCTTTTTTTTTTTTTAAATAATGAGAACACTATTATCTCACAAATATTAGTTCTGCTTCTTTAGTTTCCTGGTCATTCTATTTCAAAATTTTTCCATATTTTTTTCTTGAAAAATTTAAACTTGGCTTGACAGTCCAATATCCTTCATGGGAAACAGTGAGCACTTTATCATGACCTTCCTTACATGTATATCAACAAGGAATGAGTTAATGATGTTTCTCAATGTGTCACACAAGTATTATGAATCTACAATACAGAAGGGTAAAGGAAGATGATTTCTGTCTATAACCTGACAAAATGAAAAAGCATAAGGGAATTGTAGTTAATTCCTCTAAAAGTATGTATCTTAATGATTTGAACTAGTCTGTAATTTTTTAAATAATATTTTTGATAATAATATCGTGTAATATATTTGTATTAATTGAGAATTCTTTTTTCACACACACACACACACACACACACACACACACACACACTATTTATTTTTATTGGATACATTCTTTATTTACATTTTATTTCCCTTTTCCTGGTTCCCTGCCCCCCAAAGGTCCCATATGTCCTTTTTCCTCCCCCCTGTTCCCCCATCCACCCCTTCCCACTTCCCTGTTCTGGTATTCCCCTACACTGATGCTTTGAGCCTTTCCAGAACCAGGGTCCACTCCTTCCTTCTTCTCGGACATCATTTGGCATGTGGATTGTGTCTTTGGTGTATCCTTATAGCATGCTGGGAAATCTTCTGGGTATATGCCCAGGAATGGTATGGCTGGGTCCTTCAGAAGTATTGTGTCCAGTTTTCTGAGGAATTGCCAGACTGATTTCCAGAGTAGTACCAGCTTGCAGTCCCACCTGCAGTGGACGAGTGTTCCTCTTTCTCCACATCCTTGCCAATACCTGCCGTCTCCTGAGTTTTTAATCTTAGCCATTCTGACTGGTGTGAGGTGAAATCTCAGGGTTGTTTTGATTTGCATTTCTCTAATGACTAATGATGTTGAACATTTTTTAAGGTGTTTCTCAGCCATCTGAATTTCTTCAGGTGAAAAGTCTTTGTTTAGCTCTGTACCCCATTTTTGGATAGGGTTATTTGGTTTTCTGAGGTCTAACTTCTTGAGTTCTTTGTAAACATTGGATTTATTTTACTGACCATAAAAGTGCTACATGCACAATGTAAAAAATATAGAAATGTTGAAGACCCATTTAAAACAATATGTGTATTGGCTGGGACTTTTTAAATTCAAAGTAACAACAGTCAACTTTACCTTATGCAAAAACAATCTTATTAAGAGAATGTCAAGAACTACACTGTAGGAGCTCCTTGAATGTTAACACTCATCCAGATCATTTGGAGAGCTGCTTCAACCCTAAGCTGTATCTTAGTGGGCTTTCTATAGAGCCTGCAAATCATATTTTAGCAAGTTTATATGATTATATCTGAGTAATCCACTGTAGACATCACAGACTTTTAATAGTGAGGCACTGTATTGAAATAAAACTGTGAATTTTACCTAACAATAGATATGAAATTGTATTTATATCTGAATAAACATCAAATTGGTGCTGGAACTTGTCTGTGAGAACTCTCTCTCAACATGTGCAGAATTCTGGCTTCATTCTCCAAACTTCCAACAAGTCAAACAGCATTAGACCAAGATGCTTCGAAGAACCCTGGAGAAAAGAGCAGGGCTTTCCTGATATGGATTCCAGATTTTCTGAAACCACCTCTCAAAGAACGGACCACAGAGACTCCATATTTTTATATTTTGGAAATACAAAATATAACTGTGATCATTTTAGCTGGATCAAGTACAAGCCAGTTATCACAACCTGCATTTATGTCTCCACAAGATAGCTAATGTTTAACAATGTTACTTCTTGGGGATGTCTCTGGGAAGACATAGTTGCAAATGGAACATGGGCTAACCTGTAGTTTAGGGTTGTTTGGCATACATCAAGTAAATTAGTAAAATGTCTTCCAAAAATTATGATTGGAGTCTTCGAATACTCTCACTCAAGTCATCCACTGTGGTATAACTAGAGAGCAGGTGATCGGTGATCTGTTGAGGCCCCTTCTGGTTCATGCTAAGACAAGCAACGTGTGGTAATGGCCTAGAACAAAATGCTTAAGTGAGACATGGATTCTTTGTTCTTAAGAGTAGTTTCAGGGCTCATACAATGGGTCATTCTTGGGTAAGCCTTATGATCTGAGTTTGATTCCCAGATAGTAGAAGAGTTAAACTAATTCCTGTGAATTGTCCTGTGACATCCTCATGTACCTGTACCTACAAACATATGCATACAAATGCATGCAATTTTAACCACTTTAGAAAATAAAACACTATGGAGAGTAGAGAGGGGCTGTGTGGGACTGTGAAAGGCAGCCTCTTTTCTGGTTGAGCTAGCTAGAATTAACACCCCTCCTGTGCCCTCCCCCCAGACAAAGCAGGAGATAATCCTGCAAGGACCAGCAGGCATTTGCAAAGCTCCTAGACACCAGGTATTAAGCTCTCCTTCCCCAGCATGCAATAAGGATTCATGCTCCACTATGTTCATAGCAACCTTATTTATAATAGCCAGAAGCTGGAAAGAACCCAGATGTCCCTCAACAGAAGAATGGATACAAAAAAATGTGGTATGTATACACAATGGAGTACTATTTAGCCATTAGAAACAATGAATTCATGAAATTCGTAGAGAAATGGATACTAAGTGAGGTAACCCAGTCTCAAAAGAATACCCAAGGTATGCACTCACTGGTAAGTGGATATTAGCCTAGAATCTTGAGACACCAAAGACACAATCCACATACCTAATGATGTTCGACAAGAAGGAAGGAGTAGACCCTGGTTCTGGAAAGGCTCAAAGCATCAGTGTAGGGGAATACCAGAACAGGGAAGTGGGAAGGTTCAATCGGGGAACATGAGGAGGACCTTTGGGGGGCAGGGAACCAGAAAAAGGGGAATGAAGTATAAATGTAATATATATCCAATAAAAAAATAATTTTATACAAGTGAAAAAAAAGATGTAATCAGGAGGAGTTAACTGAATAATAATTAACAGGTCAATAAAATTGTTGAAATATTTTAAAAAAAGAAAGTTATTTAAAGACACATTCTGGCCTGAAACCTAGAATCTATGAATTTAGATCCCATTGCTTTAGAACCTTAGTGGATACATTAAAATATACATGAAAAAACAACATTAGGTTTTGGTGTTATACCCTCTGCCTATACTCAGAAAAATATCATAAACAGTATATAATTGAAAGGGAAGGCTTCTAAAATAGTGTTGGAAAATTTTTCATTCTCATAAAATCTCCCTCTCTGTCTCCTAATGAAAAATGTCTCCTGCCCAGTGCTAGGCAAGTTAAGCACCTCGTAAGAACTGGTATGTATGTTCAGATAGAACTGTCTATCTGGGACAGTAACACTATCTCAAAATTTCTTATGCACAGAATCACCTGGATCTCATCTTCATAATCTTCTGTGATGCTCTAAATCAGAATAATAATGACAATGATTAATTATTACTTTCCTTGTTTATGGTGAGTAGAGGTGCTGACTTCTGGGTCACCAGGGAAGACATCAGAATGTGGGCTTCCCTCCAGTCCGTTCCCTTTGGTATCACTAATGGTGAATTACAAACCAAAAGCACATCATCATCAGAATGTGCCCTTGAACTTGTAAGCACTATTTAGACTGACTTAGTAGTCCTGTGCACTGTTTAGTGGCCAAGTAATATATACTATGAAATTCAGTCTTGTTTTTTATTCCCTTAACTTTTAAATTTTGGAATACTTCTTAAAAACATTTCTTGTTCCTGATCTCTTTATCATTCAACAGTGTACATTCAAATTGTCTAGACAGTGAAAAATATGTATTGTATGCCAAGCATGCTCTGTGTCCAGAGAGGTACGGGTGAAGACGGTGTAGTCTCCATGCCTCTTGGCTCACTTCCCTGTAAGATTTCAACTCTTCCTGTTCTCAGACAGAGGGGTGAGCTCTAGCTCAGTGTGACAAAACAGCTTTTAAAACCACAGCTATTGTGGAATAGGATGGATGCTTTGTGAGAAAGTGAGTTCCTAGTCTTCATGCATTCAAGAAGGAGATGGCGTCAGACCGGTGTCTTTTAAAGAGTTGAAGCCTCAATTAGACTATTCCTATGGAGTTTTTAAAATGTGAAACTCTATAACAAATAGAATACAGCTTAAGGAAGTTAGAATACCAAGGCAGAACTTGTGGCACAGGCTTGCGACTGGGAGCTATGTGAGAATCTGAGCTGGAAGAATCGCAAGTTCAAAGGTAGCCTGGACTACAGGTCTAGGTCAACCTAGCAGCTTATCAAGACTTTGCTTCCTGTGCCTAAAAACGAAAGTAACTTTTATAAAAGAAAAACTATGAAACAGGATATTGTTCCCACTTCATCATAGGATATAGGTAGATGAACAAGTGAATCTCTGAATTTCTCCCTCCCTCCCTCCCTCCCTCCCTCCATCCCTTCCTTCTCCACTCCCAAAAGACACCAGCTGATGAAAGCAGCCATTTCAGGCACAACTTTCTCTCCTTGCCATCTGTTGCATTATTCTGTATTCACTGTAGAGAACTAGGGCATTATGGCAAGAGACAGAGGCAGAAGCCCAGATGAACATGGTGTAGTTTGTATGTTCAGGACCAGGACTGGGCACTGTAGAATGGAAGAAGAGAAAGCAAGAGAAAGAGAAAGTTGGCAGGGGTTGGGAGAAGAGGATTCGTGCTGAAATAGGCTGCTTTTCCTCCCTGTGGGGGAAAAGCCATATTCCTATCACCTGACTTCTGGAGTCATGCCTGATGCTGCCTGACATTAGCACTTGCCAAACATTTTCAGGTCAAGGGCATATGAAATCTAAAAGAGTCATACTCATTCCCAATGTGTAAATGTTCGCAGGAATTCAACCATTACTATGAGCAGAGTCCATTATGATAGTATCATTGAGAGGTAGTATCTGCCTCTCAAAGCATACTTTGTCCCCCTTTCTGTCCCCTATCAATAAGCCTCAGTATTCCACTGGCTAAGGATGCTCTTAGGGTTTGTATGGCCTAGAAAAACTATCTCTAAAGAAATCCCTGGGTCGTAATGTGATTCTAGAATCCAACACTGGGTTCATCTTTCTCTTCTTCAGCCATCTGCTGCTGCTTTCCTTTACTCCAATAGCCATAGGCAACCAACCAATAATGGCTAATAGTTACTATTATGTTGAGGAAAGCATTTTGCACTTACCAGTTAGTTTGAACCTAACAAGAAGGTAGGAGGGAAGTATTGCTACATACACCTTTCAAAGGAAGAACCGAGACACAAGCAGGCCAAGTAAATTGTCCAACGTTGCACCATAGAAGCAACGTTCCTGGCAATGAAACCCAACTTCATCGCCTTCCTGCGATTGTGTCGGGCTGCACATCACAGCATGGCTTTATCTAATTCGCCACCTGGGAATTAGGTAGCTGCTTACGCAGCTCCTGTCTCTGAGGCATCTTTGCACTGGAACTGTGGATTTTACTTATATTCCTGGTGCTAACCTACTTCTTCCACCATAGAAGATGGCCAGCAAGATCCTGAGAGTCACTACCTATTCAAGTTCTTAAAAGTTCCCGTTGGCATGCCAAAGAGCAGGAAAAAGCATATAGCGACAGGCACCAGGTCCCAGGAGACAAAATCTGACAGCGAGATACCATCTGTTTCTACTCCTATCTACTTGGACCATCTGCTATTGCTCAAAATACTGCACGGCTGCTACTTGGGGGTCATTTAAGGTCAGAGGATTCATCAACTCTTCAACTGTGTCTATCCTAGCCTCTACCTCGTCTTCTGCTGTCTGCTCTGCCTGGCTCACCAAAGCCCACTACTCCACTGCCCAGACCCACATCTCGCATTGATAATTGGATAGATTGTTCTAAATTGTGGTGGAGGGATTTGGCTTCCCTAGATGTAAGAAAGCTGATCAAGTAGCTTATAAAATTGGAAATCTGTGGCCGAAAATTAGCAAAGGAAGCCCCTTCCTCCTCAAACTAAACATAGATTCGGAATCACGAGTGTGTAGGGCCAGAGGCATAATAAAAACACACTGAGATTAAGTTTCTTCTACTCTGAGTAAACTTCAGCACCATCTGTTAGCATTTTACTCACCCTCTAAAAGTAACCTTAAAAGTTAGCTAAAATCCTAAGCAATTCTTCAGGAACCTTCTTGTCTCTTCTTATCATTTATTTGTTCCCAGTCCCTCTCCAGTCTCGTGCGCCTTTACAGATTTGTATGCCAACACCAGGGACTGCCTCAAACCTCACCAGGCGCAGAGCTGCCTTGAAGGCAGCATAGGCTGAAACAGGGTTTATGGTGGATGAACCCCTGCAGAGGGGTGGGAAGAAACTCAACTGGGCTGTGGGGAAAATTAAACTGTATATAAAAGTAAGGTCCCAGTACTCTGACCTCTGGGGGCGATTGTCCATCACAGTTGTTACCTTGTTACACGTGTTACATTGTTACAGTGGGATTCCTGTCTTCTGCAGGGCTTGGTTGGCCTGTGAATGTTCCTTTCTGAAAGGGCCATTAGGGTAATGCAGCTTTAGACAGCTGAGACAGACCCTCACTTAAGGGAGTTGCCTCTGGAGGAGCTGGCCTGATGACTCTCTGTGCATCTAGGCAGCACAGCTTCCAAGAAGGCCATCAGGGTGGTTCACCACTGGGTCTACCACATGGCTGCCTTCCTGCTGTTGTTATCCAAGGGATTATGGTATGGGATTTTTCTTCTCTGCCCCTTTCACATTGTAATCAGTGAAGACTCCACATTCTGGGCCCTAGTTTTAAAAATGCCTCATCTGGGCTCTGAGTCTAAAAAAGATGAACTCTTTCGGTAGTGAGTCCTGTTTTATGCACTCACGGAGGCTCTTGGGATGACACCTGATTTTCTAAGCATTAGCACAGCTTTCATCATTACTTAACGCTTTCCTTCATTACTATTCGCTTGAAGGACTCTGATCTTTCTCTTCTTCTAAAACCCTCCTCTAGTCTGTTGCCTTAGCTTGTACACTCTTCCACTCTCCCACCTTTACGTTCTTGGGTGACTCTTTTCATACCTGGTCCATTGTATCTCTCACTTTGCACAAAAGAATTACTGACTTCAGAGTAGAAGCCTAGACTCCCGGGGTTCCCCAAGTAGCAGCTCACAGCTACTTTTGCTATGCACAGAATTTCTTTGAAGTCTCTGCATTTTACCTTAAAAATTCATTTTAATTTTTCACTCTACTATGTGAAATATGTGTGCTAGTTTTAATATTAAAATACCGCTTTAAATTACTTACTAGTGAATAAATTTATTCAGGAAGACATACCAATGTGTGCATGGTTTCACATACCTTCTGAAATAACCTTGAATATATCAGCTCTGAATTTATAGAAGTAGGAAGCCATCCTTTCTGATACTTGCTTATAAATATGGCACACAATTCTAGAAAAAAGAATTTAGAATATGTTTTAATATCAACTTACATATATTAAATTTTTGCAATACCAGATATTTTACATATATTCAAAATGAAATTACAAATGAAAAAGATTAACATATTTCTTCAAAAGAGAGATAAATATGATCCTATCAAAATATAAAATAGATGCTCAGTTCAACTAAATGTCAGTAAATAATATTACCAAGTTATACTACATAAATTGGAAATACTACTTAAACATAATCCATTAAAGATATGTATATTAGGATATGAATACGATATATTTTAGCAGTTTTTTGATGATATGACTTAAGAATATAACTTATATCTATAGTGTGTATAGAAATATCTAAGATATCAAGATGATAGATTCCACAGAAACAAATTACGCAGAGTTCAGAGAAATTTCCTTTGCATTTTTTATCAACAAGTGAATCTTTGAAAGAATCAAACAGAAAGCCTTTACTTAGTTACTGACATGTGGATTACGGAGGACCAGCTCTGCAGAAAGTTTTATGCAAGGTACAGGCAGGGAAAGAGACCAAGAGGGGATAAACCACCTTTGAGCAGTACCTTTTGTAGAAACCAGAGTTGGAGAGGAATACGCCCTAGAATGTAAAGTAGTGAACTTGGGCAAGAATCTAGAGTGCGAGCATGCTGAAATATTGATGAAAGGCAGGTCCTTGTGCTTTGAGCATCATCCACTGGAGGGAAGGCTTTGAATTTTGGTATAAACTCCGAAAGACTGAGAAGTTGTTTAAATAGATGATGCTTTAGTCATGCACATAGATAGTTTGAAGATAGATACACTGAAGTTAAGCATAAAACTATTTTTCCCAAGGATATTAGATTATTTGAGTTAATTAAATGCCCGGTGCGCATTTATTATGGAAGTACACCAGAGGATACAAGATGCAAAATAAAATCTCACGGTTTGAGATTGTTGCTCGCACACTCCTTACGCCTCACCATAGAACTCACAGCTAGTGAATAGTGCAAGAATATTTAAATACTAGGCTTTCACGTCTTTGCCCCCCGCCCTCCCCCTTTTTTTATACTACTCATTGTCTGTTCCGTAAATGTAATGTACAGTCCTGGTTATACAGCAGAAAAGCAAAGTGAGTCTTTATAAGTGGGCCTCTGCTACTTCTGCTGCTGGTGTTTCAAAGAAGACAACTCACAGTTAAAATCAAATGCTGCCAATCAAATAGTGTGTTACCATGGCGACAATAAAACCACCCTTTCCAGGTAGAATGCTTAGGGAAGAATTTGATTATGATAAATGGTAAAGATCTAAATGGATGGTAAAGATCTAGCTCTGGAAAGATGCAGACACTAAGAAAGGCATATGCATATGTCCCTATGTAAGAAGCCCTTAAAGTGGCTTGAGGGACAGAAATAATGCTAGCATGAGTGGAACTGCGGAAAAGGGACGCCATAGGCCATGTTGGGATAAAAAATATGTGACATCTAGACACAATTAGCAAGTTCTGTGCTCATTTTAAATTTTATTATGATGTCATTTAAGACATTTAAAAATCAATTAAAAAACTCTTCAAATGGTGCCTAGGTGGAGGTTCTATACAGGTGAATGAAGGAGAATAACACTTTTGAGGCGTTACTGAATTCAGTCCCAAGAGCTTGACTGTGACTCGAACCGGTAACCAGAAGGAAAGCATGAATTCAGCTTAGGGATTAGTGTAACTAGCACAAATTGACTTGAACAGGGGAGAGAAAGGCAAACACTACCAAATATTTTTTATCTGAGTTTCTTTAAGTGGAACCAAATACTAGTATAGAAAAGACGAGAATTGTTTGAAAGGAACCCCTCAAATTATTTTCTAAGGACGCAGCTACGCAAGACTAAAGAAGACTGGTTGGGACAGGAGCTGGAAAGATGGCTCAGCAGTTAGGATCTCTTATAGGGCCATGGCTCAGTTCCCGGCACCCACATGGTAGCTGACTAAGATTCATTATTCCAGAGTTGGGGAATCTGACCCCCTTTTCTGACCTCCACAGGTACAAGGCCCATACATGGTACACATACAACAGACAATGCTGGTAAAACACTCATACATACAAAATATAAATAAATCGTAAACAGAAGACTGATTTTAACCTCAAAATTGGGAAATCATGAGCATAAAAAGCCAGGATAATGGAGAATTCCTCAGGACCAAAGAAAGAGATGGGAAGCTAAGAAACAGCAATATTTAAGGTTCAGAAACAGCAGGGTGAGACAGTAATTCGTGCAAGAAGAAGCAAAATAAAGTTTCTTATCACTTATCTCAAAGAATAGAATCACATATTTGATCTAGAAGAGGGTGATCAACAGGACAGAGTGCTCCAGTGATCCTTAAGAGGAGCAGATAAGAAGCATACATTGAATTATTAATTTCATCACTTGCTAAAAGCATAGTCGGTGAGACCCTGTAGGGAATTCCGTGAAAGTCGATGGCAACCAAAGCAGGGTAGAGAACAATGACCAAAAATGCACAGGAGGAATCCACTTATCTCTGAACAAGGAAAGGTAGCCTCTACATGTTCAACGTCTATGGATCTTTTCAGCAGCAGGCAATAGAGTGGCTAGGCAAAAAAGTGAAGAGATCTCCAGAGAATATGATTGCATAGCTGAAGAGTTAGTGCAACCCTGCTAATGAACACACAGTCTGGAGATTCAGTTACAGGTAACTTTCTGTGCCTTCCTAGGATTGGAACTGTGGGCAAATTATTCAACTACCTTGTGCATCTACAAAATAGGAATTCCAGCTCTTCTTCAGGGACTTGTAACAGAACAGTCAAAGGGCTTTGGGTAATCTATAGTAGATGTTTAAGAAATAGAATTGTATTATCACCAATACAGTATTATGAATTCCCACATTGTATAATGTAATAGATGAAATTGTAAAAGTTGTATTATTTTATTAATAGTGTATGTAATAAAAATTAAAACTTACTGTTTCACATTATAGTTGATAGGCAATTTAGCACTGGAAAGAGAAATTTGAGATATGCAAAGATCATAATGTTCTGATTTTTCACTCTCTTTACACACTAATAAGGTCTATTTTTGCCCTATAAAATTACTTCTGCTCCTAGGTGAAATTTCAAAGTAAATAGAAATTATTCTGGATTATCTCTGATATTAATATTTTAAGGGAAGATTTATTTTTATGTGTTTCTTTCTGTGCATAAGCCATTTGCATTTGGATACTCTTGGAGGAATGAAGAGGACACAGATCTGGAGTTAAATACCATTGAGGACTGTCTGATACGTGTGCCAGCTGGCAAGCTGAGGTCCTATGTAAAGGCAGCAAGCACTAGACCACTGAGTCACTGTTCCATGTGCATCACAAGCTTTATGACACATAGAAGCTAAAGTCTTGAAAATATAGTGATGGTGGCTTCAAAACAATGTAAATACAATAAATTCTACTAAATTGTTGACTTACATGGCTAAAATATTAACTTTGTATATGTATATGTGTATGTATATGTGTGTATGTGTATGTGTGTGTATGTGTATGTGTATATGTATATGATGTATATGTGTATGTGTATGTATATGTGTATGTGTATATGTATGGCTTTGTATAATACTATTTCTCCCATTATAAGAGCATTTAACAAGTCCTACTCTCTTCAGGAAATGTCATGGACATATTAGAGCATTATTTACTAGCGGGTTGTATTATATGTCTGGGAAATTTTTTCTTATCTCTGGAATTCTGTACTTTGTCCATTTCCCTCATGTCAGTGCCTAGGATCCTGACTTGTTTCATTTCATCATGAAAGTTGTATCATACTCATTTGTCTCTCTCTGACTGGCATCATTCAGTGAGTATAACGCCTTCTAGGTTCATCCTTGTGACGGTGGGATCCCTCCAAGCTGCCATTAGCCTTAACCTGGCTTCTGATGATGCCATGCAACTTTACAGATGTTTGGAAGTCATTTTATTCATATGGAAAGCTGAACTGCTGTATTTCTTTATTTCAATACACTTTCAAGTTCTGTAACTACAGAGTACACAAAATCCTTGGAGCACAGCTCTGGAGTAGTTTGCCTAACATGTATGAGGCCAGAGGCACTACAGAAAACAACAAAGAAAACACTAAGAAATAATAGTGTCAAGTTCAGGAAACTTAGGTATGGTTTAAATGGTGCATTAAAGATAGGAATGCCAAGAACATGCTTTATCATAGGTATAAAAACCTTTCCCAAATATTTTCATATAAAGTAGATATAAGCATTTGTGCTAAAATTTTCCTACCAATCTCACAAATGAAATTATGATTCATAATTGTTTATGGAATGAGATCTGCCATGAAGAGCTAAGGATACAGTAGCCACTGGGTCCATATACATTTTAAAGTAAAATTGAATAAGCTTAAACTAAAAAGAAATCCAACTTGACGGTGGTAGGTCATGGCTTTAATTCCAGCAGAGGCAGGTGTATCTTTTAATTCAGAGCCAGCCTGGTCTACAGAACGAGTTGCAGGATGGCCATGGTTACACAGAAAAACTCATGTGTTAAAAAACAAAAATAAAAAGCAAAAAGAAGTGCAGCTTCTCAGTTATACTGACCTTATTTCAAGTATCTAAAACTCCTATATAGCTAATGGACTGGCTGACACCATTCCTGAAATGGGCTATCCCTACTCACAGGATATGTGAAATATATATATATATATATATATATATATATATATATATATACACACACACACACACACACACATACATACACATACACACACACATACACATATATATACACATATGTATATATGTGTATATATATGTATATATATACATATGTATATATGTGTATATATGTATATATATATGTATGTGTGTATATATATATGGGCTACCCCTACTCACAGGATATGTGATATATATATATGTGTGATATATATATATATATATATATATATACACACATATGAATGATTTTTATACTCATGACAAAGCATGTTCCTGGCATGCCTATCTCTTGTGCACTATTTAAACCATATCTAAGCTGCATGAATGTGACACTATTATTTCTTAGAGTTTTTGTTAGTGTTAGGAATCAAACTTAAGGCCTCTTGCATGTTAAGCTATATATATATAATACTTTATAATTGCTAATATATTCATATATGAATATGCATGAATATTCACATGAATTCCTATATGAACATGAATATGTGTGTGTGTGTATTCACAAAGATTTTTCTTAGCTTTTTCTTTACCAAGTTGATTTATCTTTCAAATATTGTCTTCATCCACACCTGAAGCATATGCTGGAGTGCACCCTGAGGAAACAGGCCACCCTGAGCTGTCATCTCTTCTGTGCATGTGTTAATTCTTCTCAGGATATGCACCTAAGGGTAGCTTCAGGCTGAAATTGTCTACGGCAATTTTTTCCCAGAAATGTTGGTCTTTAATTTGAAGCATTTTTCAATGACTTCTGTTCCTTGTTATTTAATTACACCTATAAAACATGAAATCATAAAGCTCTACAAGAAGAAGGAAGAAGCTGAAGAACTTGCCACTGTCATTGCGGACACATTTGAATGTAGACTGTGTAAGCAAGGAGATAAGACATAATCTCGTTTGGTTTATGATATGACAGAAGCCAGTCATGGTTTAATTAATTCAGGGTTGTTTTCATTTGGACTTCATGGGACAGATCTGTTAATAGAAACAAAGTATAAATAAAGAAGGTCCAGAAAAGGATGTTGAATACCAGGCAGGGGATTGGAACTGACAAGAACTAAGGTCTGCAGAAAATCATCTTTTCATGAGAGACAAAAAAACTGGCTGCAGACAGATGCTTGTGAGACCCTGGCTTTGTTGAAGAGGACAGCTTTATAAATAGATGCCCAATAACAGCAGCCAGCTGCTCAGAATAATTGCCAAGTGATATTTGGTGATGACAACCTGAAGAAAGTCATCAATGCAATTATTTCACACCAGATCAGTCCAGCAGATCTGTTGAACCCTCTTGCCTGCTGTGAGCGAGATACTCATTATACTTGAAATGCCAATGGAATGTGTTCATTTTTTTATAATAAGAAATGACTTCAACCATAATTATATTGTTCTGTTATTATTAACAATTTGATTGGGGACAGTTAACTAGTAGGTTGAGGTTTCAGCGTGTGAGATCAAGATGCAACTTGTGTTATAATCCATATCTAATATGCTCTCCTTAATTCTCATCCTAGTTATGTATTTGACAGAAGTTTCTGTGTGCCTGTTTTGAATCTTTATTTTGATTTAGTACACTCCCCTTCCCTTGTTAAAAATAGTACAAGGGAAATATCAGAAGGAAGGTACATAATTTTTCCTTCTCCCTATGTTTCCATCCCATTCTTTCCAAACGACAGTAAGTCTTTTTAACAAATATTACCATTATCACCTCTACTGCCACCTGTCATCACTTCTAGATAAGTTTTCATTAACTCCTTACTATGTGCCAAAAATTAAGCTGAGTGTGTGTGTGTGTGTGCGTGTGTGTGTGTGTATATATATATATATGGCTTACTTTATTGAAACCATAAACTTTACAAGGCTTATTCTACTACTGTAAGTTAATACAAAGTGTTAAAGCAATTCTAACTAGGTTAAATTTTATGACAATGACATAGGATCCTAAATCTTAATCACTAATCCAATCATTTAAAAAATGGAAAATAAATTTTTGAAAGAAGTCATGCACATGTCTTTATTCTGTACTTAAGGGTTAAAACCCAAATTCTGCTTGAAGAGAGGAAATAACATTAGAATATATTTTGGATTACCGTGGAAATTAAATTAAAGCTTATAACTTGTTAAAATGGGCTCTCTTAATCAAGGTTCTATTGCGATAAGGAGATAACATGACCATAGCAATGCTTACAAAGGAACGCATTTAACTGGAGCTGGCTTAGAGTTCAGAGGTTTATTCCATTATCATCATGGCAAGAAGCATGGCAGTATGCAGGCAGACATGGTGCTGGAGACAAAGCTGAGAGTTCTACATCTGTATGTGAAGGCAGAAGGAAGAGAGAAAGACTGGGCCTGGCTTGAGCACTCAAACCCAGTGACAGACTTCCTTCAACAAGACCATACCTACCTACTTCATCAAGACCATACCTTCTAGTCCCTGTCAATTAGCACTACTCTCTTTTTTTTTTTGATGTATCACCTGGAAGTTTTATTTAAATTTTCTTTCATTTGTATCAACATATCATGTGCTTGTCAGAACAAGAGACATTCGAATAAAGTTTATTATAAGCATCATAAAAGTCATGATAGAAAGTAGGTGTCCATACTAATTAAAAACTCATTATATGCCAAGCATTGTGGTACTTTGGGTAATACATGCTAACACTCCCAGAGACCCTGTTACACTCATTCACAGATGAAGAAGCTGAGGTTGGAGGTGTAGTCACTATGCAAACTCCTACCAAGGGTAGGGATTCAGTGGGATTCAGATATTTTGAAACCTCATACTCTGCTACGTCACAATATTTCTTAGTCGATTAGTGCAATTATCACCTAGATTTCTCCTTCCTTCTCTGTCTCCCTCCCTCTTCCCTTTCCCTCATCTCCCCTCGCCTATTCCTTATGACATGTTCTAATGAATATTGCATTGACTCTCAGTAAATTGTCCAATAATTTGCAATACTGCTATATTGCTTCCATCTTTTCAGTTGCATATAACATTTTCTATTTTTTATTGGATATATTCTTTATTTACATTTCATTTCCCTTTTCCTGGTTCCCCACCCCACAAAGGTCCCACATGCCTTTTTTCCTCTCCCTGTCCCCCCATTCTCCCCTTCCCACTTCCTTGTTCTGGTATTCCCCTACACTGATGCATTGGCCTTTCCAGAACCAAGGTCCACTCCTTCCTTCTTCTCGGACATCAATTGGTATGTGGATTGTGACTTTGGTGTCCCAGGCTAATATCCACTTATCAGTGAGTGCACACCATGGGTATTCTTTTGAGACTGGGTTACCTCACTTAGTATGATGTTCTCCAGCTCCATCCATTTATCTAAGAATTTTGTGAATTCATTGCTTCTAATGGCTGAATAGTACTCCATTGTGTATAAATACCACATTTTTTGTATCCATTCTTCTGTTGAGGGACATCTGGGTTCTTTCTAGCTTATAGTTATTATAAATAAGGCTGCTATGAACATAGTGAGCATGTATCCTTATTACATGCTGGGGAATCTTCTGGGTATATGCCCAGGAGTGGTATGGCAAGGTCCTCAGGAACCAGTTTTCTGAGGAACCACCAGACTGATTTCCAGAGTGGTTGTACCAGCTTGCAATCCCACCAGCAGTGGAGGAGTGTTCCTCTTTCTCTACATCCTTCTTGAAACCCTCTATCAGCATCATGAGCTGGGATTTTAAATCCAAATCTTGCTTTTACGGTGTGTTGGGATATCCAGGATTTGCTGTTGTGGGTGAATTGGGTTCAGATGGTGCATTGTTGCCTTGATTTCTGTTGGTAACATTGCTATGTTTGCCTTGTGCCATCTGGCTCTCCCTGGTGGTAGTTGTTCCTGCTGTTTCTGGCTGGTGCTTGTCCCTCCTGTGTGCCTGCAGGCCTGTCTCAGCACCCCTGGGTAACTGCCTCTCCCCTGGCATAGAGTGCTTGCTGCTGCCCAGCTCCTGGTTGCAGGTGGGACCCTGGTAGACTGAGTCCCAAGTAATCTTACACTCCAGTGTTCTTTGCATTCAAATCTGCACCTGTCTACTCACTGCTCATTCACATGAGCAAAGATGGCAGCCTCACCTCTAAATGTGGGACTCCCTCTAAATGCAGGATTCCCTAAAAGGCAGATGTCCCTTGGCAGGATTGGTGTACAGATGGCTGTGGCGCTAACCAGCTTCTGGGTGCAGGTGGGGTCATGGTGGACAGTGGCCCGAGTGATCTTATACTCGGGTATTCTCTGCATTTCCTGCTGCACCAAACTGCTTAGTCACAGGAGCAAAGATGGTGGCCTCCCATACTCTCAATACCCTGAAGGCTGAGGCACAGAATCTCACAAGAACCAGAATGAAGTACATGTTGACTCTCCAGACTAGCTTGAACGATAAAGCTAGACTCTGTCTCCAACAAGAAACAAAATAAAACAAAAGTCAAACAAGAAATAACAAAAAAGTTATAATCTATTGAAAGGAAATAGAACAAGAATAATGAGGAATGTTAAATATGACCAAAGTATGTTATACATATATTATAATGTATATACATATAGAAGTATCATAGTGAAACCCGTAATTTTTTGTTGGATATATACTATACTTACATTTCATTTCCCTTTTTCTGGTTCCCTGCCCCCCAAAGGTCCCACATGCCCATTTCCCTCCCTGTGTTCCCCCATCTGCCCCTTCCCACTTCCCTGTTCTGATATTCCCCTACACTGATGCTTTGAGCCTTTCCAGAACCAAGGTCCACTCCTTCCTTCTAGTCAGACATCATTTGGTATGTGGATTGTGTCTTTGGTGTCCCAAGATTCTAGGCTAATATCCACTTATCAGTGAGTGCATACCATGGGTATTCTTTTGAGACTGGGTTACCTCACTTAGTATGATGTTCTCCAGCTCCATCCATTTCTCTACAAATTTCATGAATTCATTATTTCTTATGGCTGAATAGTACTCCATTGTGTATATATACCACATTTTTTGTATCCATTCTTCTGTTGAGGGACATCTGGGCTCTTTCCAGCTTCTGGCTATTATAAATAAGGCTGCTATGAATATAGTGGAGATTGTATCCTTATTGCATGCTGGGGAATCTTCTGGGTATATGCCCAGGAGTGGTATGGTTGGGTTCTTCGGAATTATCGTGTCCAGTTTTCTGAGGAATCAACAGACTGATTTCCAGAGTAGTTGTACCAGCTTGCAGTCCCACCAGCAGTGGAGGAGTGTTCCTCTTTCTCCACATCCTTACCAACACCTGCTGTTTCCTGAGTTTTTTTTTTTTTTTTTTTCATGTTATCACTTTTTTTTTTTAATTTTATTTTCTATATTCTATGTTTACATTCCAAAGGCTTTCCCCTTTCCCAGTTCCCACCCACCATAGTTCCCATAGTTCCTCTCCCCCCCATCTGTTCCCCAATAATTCCCCCTCCCCCCTCGGTTTCTTTACTAAACTGGAAGCAATCTTTACAGGCCCAGGGTCCTCTCCTTTCTTCTTCTTGGGAATCATTTGACTTGCTATTTGTGTCTTGAGTATTTAGGGCTTCTGGGCTCATTAATATCCACTTATCAGTGATTGCATTTCAGGTGCATTCTTTTGTGATTTTCTAGATCTTATTGATCCTGCCAATCCAGGAGCAAGAAATATTTTTCCATCTCCTGAGGTCTTCTTCGATTTCTTTCTTCAGGGACTTGAAGTTCCTGTCATACAGATCTTTCACTTGTTTGGTTAGAGTTACACCAAGGTACTTTATGTTGTTTGTGGCTATTGTGAAGGGTGTTATTTCCCTAACTTCTTTCTCAGCCTGCTTGTCCTTTGAGTACAAGAAGGCTACTGATTTGCTTGAGTTTCCTGAGTTTTTAATCTTAGCCATTCTGACTGGTGTGAGATGAAATCTCAGGGTTGTTTTGATTTGCATTTCCCTAGTGAATAATGATGTTGGACATTTCTTTTTTTATTAGATATATACTATATTTACATTTCATTTCCCTTTTTCTGGTTCCCTGCCCCCCAAAGGTCCCACATGCCCATTTCCTTCCCCATGTTCCCCCATCCACCCCTTCCCACTTCCCTGTTCTGGTATTTAAGGTGCTTCTCAGCCATCCAAAGTTCTTCAGGTGAAAAGTCTTTGTTTAGCTATGTACCCCATTTTTATAGGGTTCTTTGGTTTTCTGGGGTCTAACTTCTTGAGTTCTTTGTATATATTGGATATTAGCCCTCTGTCAGATGTAGGGTTGGTGAAGCTCTTTTCCCAATTTGTTGGTTGCTGATTTGTCCTTCTGACAGCGTCCTTTGCCTTACAGAAACTTTGTAATTTTATGAGGTCCCATTTGTCTATTCTTGATCTTAGAGCATAAGCGATTGGTGTTCTGTTAAGGAACTTTCCCCCTGAGCCAATGACCTCAAGGGTCTTCCCCAGTTTCTTTTCTATTAGTTTCAGTGTGTCTGGTTTTATGTGGAGGTCCTTGATCTACTTGGAGTTGAGCTTAGTGCAAGGAGATAAGAGTGGATCAATTCTCATTCTTCTGTATGTTGACCTCCAGTTGAGCCAGCACCATTTGTTGAAAAGGCTATCTTTTTTCCACTGGATATTTTCAGCTCCTTTGTCGAAGATCAATTGTCCATAGATGTGTGGGTTCAATTCTGGGTCTTCAATTCTATTCCATTGATCCACCTCCCTGTCACTGTACCAATACCACACAGTTTTTAACACTACTGCTCTGTAATATTGCTTGAGGTCTGGGATACTGATTCCCCTAGAAGTTCTTTTACTGTTGATAATAGTTTTAGCTATCCTGGGTTTTTTGTTATTCCAGATGAATTTGAGAATTGCTCTTTCTAACTCTATGAAGCACTGAGTTGGGATTTAATGACGAACTATTCAAGTATATGAGCCTATGGGGTCCATTCTTAGGCAAAGCACCAAATGGCTGTTACTAAAAATGTATAAGGTAAGTGTTAGGAGAGATGTGGAGAAGTTGGAAGCTGTGTCCTTTCTTGATAGAGGTGCAAAATAGTACAAGCTATTAGAGAATAATGGATGCAGCTTCCTCAGAGAATTATAAATAGAATGACTGCATTATCTTGCAATAGTACTTTAGAAGTACAACTGCCCTGTTATATAGAAATCAGATTCTTGGATATATTCAAAAGAATCAAGATCAGTAACTCAAAGAGATGGCTGCTCAGCTGTGTTCATAACGGCCCTCTTCTCAATGGTGTAATTATATGGAATGACATTCCATTTGCTTATAAACAGATGAACAGACAAAAATTTGCTGCATGTTTACAAAGTATAGTATTTATAAGAAGAAATTCCTGATATTAAAAACAACAAAGATGAACTCAAAAGATATTTGGGAAATAATTTGGGATAATGGGAATTAATCAAAGAAGAGGATATATTGCTTGTTTTTATTCCAGTTGTAATTGTATTTAATATATACATTTACATATGCTTACACATATGGGTGTGTTTGCATGCGTGTGTGTGTGTGTGTGTGTGTGTGTGTGTGTGCGCGCGCGCGCAGATATCAAAGCAAACCAGAAGAGGGCATCAGATTCCCTAGAGCATAAATAACAGCCAACTATGAGCTGTCCAAATGGATGATGGGAACTGAACTAGGGTCACCTGAAAGATCAGGAAGTGCTCTCAACAACTGAGCCACCTCTACAATCCTGATGACTCCATTTTTAAAAAAGATCTTTGTCAGTTTCTTAGAAACCAACAATCCATTAGTGGTTGTGGTGGTTGAGTATGCAAATGCCCCCAGAAGCTCATAGGGATTGGCACTATTAGAAGAAGTGGCTTTGTAGGAGTACGTGTGGTCTTGTTGGAGAAAGTGTGTCACTGGTGAATTTTGTGGTTTCAGATGTTCGTGTCAGACCCAGCGTCTCTCTACTCCTGCTGCCTGCTTACCCAGATGCAGAAATCTCGCCTCCTTCTTTATCACCATGTCTTTCTGCATTCCTCTGACTCCCTGCCATGATGATAGGACTAAACATCTGAACCCTAAGCCAGCCGCAATTAAATGTTTCCTTGATAAGAGTTGCCATGATCAAGCTGCACCTTCACAGCACAGTGGTTACCTAGAGCTAGGTGGGAAGGAAACAGAAGTAATTCAGTGGTTCTAATGCTTCAGTTACCTTTTTTGGAATCTGCTGCTCAAGGCAGTACCTACGGTTCATAGTATAGCAGTGCACGTTCCAAGATTTAAGAGACTAGACCTTGTGTTAAGAGTTGTTCTAAAAAACAAAAAACAAAAAACAAAAAACACTAGCACAAGGAGATTCTGGAATGTATTAGATATTATCAATTCTAGATATTATCTTGAATATAGTGATGGGCTCAAGAGTGTTTTCATGTATTCAAGCTTATCAAATGCATGTACAGTAAAATATGCACTTTTTCCAATTGTGGTCAAATGTTAAATGTAAAAATGTTAAATATGTTTTTAAAGAGATATGCCTTCAATGCATTTACACTCTATTGAGAGAAATATATTGTAAATTCTGAAATTAAAGAAAATATATACCTAGTTGTAAAGTTTGATAAGGGTTAGCCTAGACTACAATATAGTTTGGGTGGGTTTGATCTTCAGCACCACATACACCAATGTAATGCTCAGTTACATAGCAAATTTAAAGGCGGCCAGTGCTATGTGAGACCGTTTCACATCAATAATGGGGGGGAGAAACAGCCTTTGGACCACTTTCCCTCTTTTTCTCTCACCCTTCTACTCCCTCCCTCCCCTGCTTCCTCCTTACTAAACACTGGACAAACTAAACACTTACTAAGCAAAGGTAAACATCACAACTGCACAGATACATAGGCCATAGCACTGGCATCATTCTTGTTCACATGGAACTCACAGCATTCATTTGGATCTTCCCTTCCTGTTTTCCAATAAAGAGCCACAGCATTGGCCAACAGAAGGACTGTGACTATGTAGATGAAGAGTAAAAGGCTTCTCAGTGAAAAGGGAAGCTTATGCAGGCTTGGAAGAACAAGAAAGAGAATCTCAGTCAGGTAGCTCAGTGCGTGGAGCCATCAATACAGGGCCCAGTAGGAAATGATAAGGAATTAATGAAAAGTAAGTTGTTGATACTTTGAGGTCAGATTGGATGATAATCATGGTAAAAATCTCAGTGAAGGACATGATTTAGCCAGTGTCTTTTGGAAAGAAAGCTTGATTGCTGTTTTTTCTTGGTTGGTTGTTTTTCTCCATCCCTCCCCGATGGAGACAAAAACAAACAAAAAAATGATAAAATAACCTAGATTTAAATACACGTGAATGCTGCAACTAGGCACCAAACAAATACAAACTATTTCAACTCTAGAAGATAGAATGATTTTAAATGTGGGTTGCAGTTCAGAATATTTTCCTAGATGGCCAAGAAAATGAACAGCTAACTCCAAGGGGAGCACATGAGATATTGTGCTATGATGAGTACTCGTTTCCAGTTCACTGACAACAGAGATGTTGGATGGCAGCTTTAAGAAATGTGCTTTAAGCCACAATCTCTTCCAGGTCAATTCCCAACAACTGGTATTTTGTTTTATTATCTTTTTCTAACTCTAAAATCATACTACTTTGAAATCTGTATGGAAATGCCTAAGGTTGCCCCAATTGTCTTATTCTCTCTTCTTGTGAATTTTCAATGAAGCATGAAAGAATTTTGTTGGTGATACCTGACAACTGTACATATATATGTTTACTCAGGGAGATGCTGGGTTAGATTCCTGGGTCCTACTCTCTTTCTATACACAACAGGCTTGGCTCCAGGGCAGCAGATTGTCTTCTAATCCATCTAGTCCAAAGGTGTCTAGGAGTGATCACCAAGTTCATGGCTCAACATATAATCTCAAAATTGCATGCAAAGTATTGCGCATTTTTCCAGGGAGACTCTCCAGTTTGTATTAGGTTTTCAAGGAGGTCTTGATTTTCCAAAACTTAATTACCATTAACAAGAGGGAAGAGGTTTTGGCCTTGCTCTTTCTTGATTCATACACAATGAAAAGTAGGCTTTTGTTTAACTATACAGCATAAAAAACACATATGAAAAAAATAAGCCTTTACCTTAATGGAAAAACCAGGATGCTGTGGAGGGAGCCTGCTTTTGCCTTACCAGCTCTAAGTCTTTCTCTCCAGCTGTGGAATGGATGATTCCAAATTCTCCAGCAATAACCTCAGGCAAAATCAGCTATTACTTTAGGAAAGATGGCAACTAAAAATTATGTTTCCCTGTTATATGTATAAGTTGATGTGACACAAAGTGTATGTGTATTAAAAATAAACATATGTGAGCATATGGTAAATATTGTCCATCTTAGCACTTTTGAGAGGAAAGAAAACAAGAAACACAGTTTGAAAGCATTAGCACATTCCATCATGGACTGGGGTGTCCAGATTATCTGGTTTTGTTCTTGAAAACCAAGATGGCGCATTTCCTCTTTTACACTACCCTTATATACATCTGGTTGGAATTTGATCTCTGCTGCTCAGAATTCCAGATCCATGAGTGACTCATTAACTTCATTTTGTTCCAGGAATGTCTACATGTTTTCATTATAAATTCCCACAATTTGCTTAACCTCTGCAGAATGCTTACTATTTAGAGCCTTTTAAATTCTTTTTTCCATGTGGTAGCCCCAATATGATAAACAGATATAAATTTTGTACGAATCCCCACTGGTTCTATGTTATGGCCTTTAAAAGAATGTCCCTATACAAACAGCAATAATCATGTGAGGTCCATTCTAATTTCTGACATGTAACATATTCTGAATTCTAATGTTAAAAGATCAGTTGTTGAGAAATGTATCTTAAGAGCACTGGTCTGATATCACATATAATATCCAATATTTCATCTTGGTTCAAGTTTTTATATCACATTTATCTATCTATCTATCTATCTATCTATCTATCTATCTATATATATATATATATACATATATATTGCTTTTCCCTTAGCTTTCATATGATTTTTGACTGCTAACAAGCCAATATTTTGTCAATCTTACTATTTCTCTTATATATTAAAAATAGAATTATTTATAAGTCAAACAACTTTTGTCTCTTTCAAAGAATTGGAAAGCATTTTACAGCCATTATGGGATGACATATAATGTTTATATAATTTGAAGTATTCCTTGTAGAAGTGCTGGTGTTCTTGGTGGTTAATTGTACATACCAGTATACCTGGAGCATGCACTGAAAATCCTGAATGTTGCTCATATTTCCTATCAATGAATTAAACAGTCTATGAATCTAAACTTTTTTTCTGTGTGTAAGAGATACTCCTGGGGCCAATAAAAGTGTGATACATGTGCCCTGCATTTAGAATGACCTGCCACAAATTATAGGCATGACGTTATTTGTAAAAGTCCCATGAGGAAAATTATATTCTCCCTGAGCCACCTCATGGGGAAAGCAATGAAGCACTCAAAACCTAATGGGGGAGTGTCAAAAGGTGATAGAAATCAGCCTGAAGAGATGTTCACCAGCCCAAATCAGGGTCATATGAGAATGGATGAGAGTCATGACTCAAATAATTAAAAACAATAAAACATTATAAGTCTGAAGAAAAAGAAAAATGTATTTACTTAATTGGAGCATTTTAATAATTAGTAGTGAAAGAAAAAATAACCTTCTACCATGATCTTTCCAAAAAGGAATATAGTTTGCTACTATGAGAAAATTCTTCTTTACAGGTCATATAGTCGTTCTGTCTGCAAATAATGATGCAATTAGAAAAATCTAACAATTTATAGCCTCAAATATCACAGTGTAATCAGAAAGATCATCAGTGGATACCAAAGCCATTGATGGAATCCAGTTAGGACAGTGAATAATTCGCTCCTGTAAGTAACCCCATAGGTCACTTGCCAGATTCACTAAGATAAGCTGAAGCTATACAATGAGAATCGTGGCCCTCCCCATCTTGATAAAGAGATGGAATGCTGGACTCGACTTTATGCTATATGTACCCCAAAATGGTGCTTGTACACATTGTGGGATTTATGCATCACAGTGCATTAAACATCATCTCAAACATTTTAACCAAATTTTAAACATTACTGTAGACTACTTACAACTTACATAAAAGAAGTGGAGAAATAAATTAGGTGTCAATCAGAAATTTTTACTGAATCTAAGTGTGACTTATTTTACAAGTTAGCCAGCCTGGATTGGCCGTGTATAGTCATAGTGTGTGTGGGGGGGGGGGTGAGGAGCTGAGTAGCAGGGGGATTATTTCTATAAAAGACACTAGCAAAAAGGAAAAATATACAAGTATACTCTATGAAATGTTATTTATCCTGGATTTTTTAAAGAATAAGATACAGTGTAGGAATAAGCAGAGTGAATTTGAATATAGGCCACTATTTAGATGATACTGTGAGAATTCTGATCTAAATTCTGATTTTTAAATGGCAATGATATTCCGGGCTGAAAGGGGAAATGTCCTCTTCTTTAGGAGACATCTGCTGAAGTATCTTGATCTTAACTTGCTTGCAAAGCATCCTCTAAACACAGACACACACACACACACACACACACACACACACACACGTATAGCTACATTTACTAATTATGGTAGAAGTTAAAAATTATTGAATTTAGATTTTGGCCATATGTATATCTATTGTTCATTTAAACATTTCAGTATTTTAAAATATTCAATATAAATCTGGAACAGAGAAACATGGCATATGTGTTTTCTTTGTTTGATTTTGTATATATGTAACTTAATCACCAGAAATCCAACAAAAATATTTGCTCGGAATTCATTGTATGTTCATATGATGCTACTTTCTATTTGGGACAATGTATCCTACTTTGTGAAGCAAAGTAGGCTCATTTTGCATGGACCTTCCCTCCGTCCCTCTAAAATTTGAAACGTATGAGCAGAATCAATGTGCTGTCGGCAGTGTGATGGATGTTCTCAATACTGTGAAGGAATTATAGACATATGTTGCAATCATAACTCTATAGGCTGCCATGGGATGAGAAAGAACAGGGCACGGCAGTGAACCTTGGGATGAAAGTAGAGATCAGAAAATCAAGAGCAGAGAAAAATTGTCAAAGGGATATATATATATATATATATATATATATATATATATATATATGGAATTCACAGAATGGAGAACATAAGGAGGCAGGATGTTTGGAAGCCATGTGGCAGAAGAATGTGCCAGATGGTATAGGAAGGTGGCAGAGAAAGGGCAAGTACCCTGAAGAGATGATGAAGGCGACATCACATTGAGGAGGACCAGGTGGAGGTCAGATGCAGCAGAAGTGGGTGGCATTCCTATCACAAGATGATGGGAGGCCTAGAAACAAATCAAAGCTCTCTGGATGGTTAAAATAAAGGAATAAACTTGACCTAGTAAGTGTGTGTGTTGCTTATGCGGTATGCAGGTTGTGCTTGAAGTCAGAAGTCAAGTGATTTAAAGCTAAGAAAAAGTGGAACAGTAAAAACAGTATGATCTTTGCAATCAGGTGAGTCTAATTTGCACTCTGTTGTTTTTTAAGCCTCTGACCTTGGGTAAATCACTCAGAATCTCAATTTTATTTAGACTGTTATTTTAGAATTTTTGAATGAAACTTATTAGAAAATAAAATCAGCAAGGAATGCACAATCAGGTTTAATTTTTTTGTTTTTATTTTACATGCATGAATGTCATCTGTATGTTATATGTGTGCACCGTGTGCATGCAGTGCATGAGAATGTCAAGAGAGGGCGTCAGATCTCCTGGAACTGGAGTTGTAGATGGGAGCAGTCATGTTGATGCTGGGAATCAAATTCCTGTCCTCTACACGAACAGCAAGTGGTCTGAACCACTGAGCCCTACACATTTAGTTCTAGACATAGGCTATTCAAGCAGATAGGGTAAATTGATCACATTTCTTAATTTGATTTTGTGTATTGTGATTCCATAATTATAATCACAATTTAAAGACCTTCATATATTCAAGATTTTACTTTTTCCTTTCACATCAAAGAGGGCAACGGCTCAATGAGGTAAACACCATCAATCTGATTGAAAAAAATCCACTCCCTTAACCCCATAAATCATTCATTTATGCACTCATGCATTTATTCACCAGACTACCAAAGATATAAATAAAATAATTTTAAGGGTTTTTATTTTTTACCTCTCTTGAAAATAGATTTTTCTCCTCATATAGTATACCTATGATTTTCTCCTTTCTTTACTCCTCCCAGTTCCTCGCGACCCACCATGCATTAGAATTCCCCACCCCCTTTCTGCCTCTCATTAGAAAACAAATTGGCTCAAAAGGACAACACGGCAACCGACAAATGGGAAAGGATCTTCACCAACCCTACATCTGACAGAGGGCTACTATCCAATGTATACAAAGAACTCAAGAAGTTAGACTCCAGAGAAACAAATAGCCCTATTAAAAAGTGGGGTACAAAGTTAAACAAAGAATTTTCACCTGAAGAATTTTGAATGGCTGAGAAGCACCTTAAGAAATGTTCAACATCATTAGTCATTAGGGAAATGGAAATCAAAACAACCCTGAGATTTCACCTCACACCAGTCAGAATGGCTAAGATTAAAAACTCAGGAGACAGCAGGTGTTGGTGAGGTTGTGGAGAAAGAGGAACACTCCTCCACTGCTGGTGGGATTGCCAGTTGGTGCAACCACTCTGGAAATAAGTCTGGTGGTTCCTCAGAAAACTGGTGTCTTAGTCAGGGTTTCTATTCTTGCACAAAAGTCATGACCAAGAAGCAAGTTGGGGAGGAAAGGGTTTATTCCGCTTACACTTCCACACAGCTGTTCATTACCAAAGGAAGTCAGGACTGGAACTCAAGCAGGCCAGGAAGCAGGAGCTGATGCAGAGCCCATGGAGGGATGTTACTTACTGGCTTGCTTCCCCTGGTTTGCTCAGCCTGCTCTCTTATAGAACCCAAGAATACCAGCCCAGAGATGGTACCACCCACAAGGGGCCCTCCCTCACTTAATCACTAATTGAGAAAATGCCCCACAGCTGGATCTCATGGAGGCACTTCCCCAACTGAAGCTCCTTTTCCTATGATAATTCCAGCCTGTGTCAAGTTGACACACAAAATTAGCCAGTACAACTGGGCATGACACTTCTGGAGGACCCTTCTATACCACTCCTGGGCATATACCCAGAGGATTCCCCAGCATGCAATAAGGACATATGCTCCACTATGTTCATAGCAGCCTTATTTATAATAACCAGAAGATGGAAAGAACCCAGATGTCCCTCAATAGAGGAATGGATACAGAAAATGTGGTATATTTACACAATGGAATACTACTCAGCAATTAAAAACAATGAATTCATGAAATTCTTAGGCAAATGGTTGGAACTGGAAAATATTATCCTAAGTGAGGTAACTCATTCACAAAAGAACACACATGGAATACTATCACTGATATGTGGATATTAGCCCAGAAGCTCTGAATACCCAAGACACAACTCACATATCAAATCATTCCCAAGAAGAAGAAAGCAGAGGGCCCTGGTCCTGGAAGGCTTGATGCAGAATTGTAGGGGATTACCAGGACAGAGAAGTGGGAGGGGGTTGATTGGTGAACCAACAGAGGGAAGAGGGCTTATGGGACTTATGGGGAAGGGGAAACTGAGAAAGAGAAAATCATTTGGAATGTAAACAAAGAATATAGAAAATTTAAAAAAAACAGTAAAAAAAAAAAGAAAGAAAAGAAAAATTGACTTTTAGGGTGTAATCAGAATTTTAATAATTTTAAAAGGCATTGGATGCATAAATTATGTTAACATTCAAATCTTGTAATCTGTTAAATTATTCACAAAAAAATGGCAATTTCTGTATTTTTTCTAGAAGTCTTAAATAAAGTTCAAAAGTTCAATCCAAAATGTTAGCCTGGGAAATCAGACTGGGGAACCTCCATGGGAAAAGTGATATTGGATGATTTTTATAATTGGGTAAAATTTCAAGGGATGGAGAGGGCATATTAATTTCTCTTGGCTAGTGAATAAATGACCAACAAATGAGTGGATGAGTGGTCTTAAACAACAGGAAGCTATTTTTCACTGCTCAGGAGAGAAGTCTGAGAAGAGGGTTATGACACCTTGATTGTTCCTGGGGTCTTCAAGAGACTCAGATGCCAGTAGTTAATGGCCCTCCTTGTGAGTCTTTGTCTTGTGTATATAATATTCTACTTTGTGTTGCCACCTGCACATGACATATTCTGTAGTGTCTGGGTCGTCTTTGTCATTTTTACATGAACACCAACACTCTGAGCTAAGGGCTTTCATATATATATATAAAACTAGCCCATTTGCAAAAACCAACCAACCAAAAACTAACCAATCAACCAACCAAGAACCTTTTCAACTAAGGCCTCAATCTGAGGCTTTATGTGCACATGTGTTGTGGTATAGGGCACTGTTTAACATATCTCACATGGAACAGAGGATCTTCTGTTCCATGTAAGACTCAAGGGTATTCGAGCCTTCTTTAATGAGATGTCCTCTGGCCTTTATGGAGAATGTAGAAAATGTAGGAAGAGGGAGAGAAATTTAGCTTGAAAACTCCTTCACTCTAACTTATTGTTATATCTTTCCTAATGCTTATCTTAACAATCCTTTTTTTCTGTCTCCAGAGAACTAGTTACACACTTCTTTATGTTCCTGTAGTCTTGGCACTAACCATAAACTTACTAAACACGCAATTTATTGTGCCTTTATGTATCTATGTTTAGCTTTGGTAGACAACGATCAGCAAATTCATATTTACTTTAGTATTTCCAAATACCAGGACAGTGCTATATACAACTATATACAAGAATTACTTAGTGAGGTCTTATGGAAGGCAGAAAAGAGAGAGCTGAGAAAGAAAGGATGCAGAGGAGGAGGGGTGAGATAGCTGAATGGACCATTAGTTAGATTAGCACTGGATTGCTGAGAATTTGGATGGTGGGTTGGGAGTTTTATTATATAATGAAGTACGCTCTCTATAGATTTCTGAACAGAAAAAAAATACATCAGGACATGCTTTAAAACAAAATATCTGACAGTCGCATTACATATGGATTGAAAAAGGGACCTCAGAGAAGAAATCAAAATTTTAGTCAATGAAATGAAACAAAGACAGGAAGTAAGTATCAAAGCTTTAAATACAAGAAGACATGAACATCTGTGGCAAAATCAACGCATCTACTGTATGGATTGTTGTAACGACATTAATAGAAAATATTAGCTACTAAGAACTAACTTTTGTTTATACATGAATATTTTGCATTAGGATGATTTAGGTGGAACATTCAAGGATCCAGATTTTACCATTCTTCTAGACATTCTGGCTTGACCTTGAAGAAGCAAAACTTAAAGTTTTGGATTGAAAGTGGTTGACAGAGACAAAGATTTAAGAATGAGTTTGTGTTGAGACTTTCTAAAATAAGGATGAGGTTGCATGAAAAAAAGAACCTTAAATGTTAGTTTGTTGGCGAGTTAAAGAAGAACAGCCTTCAAAAGACTCACAAGAGCACAGACTGTGTTTTGCCCTTGTTCCTGCTACAAAGAAAGTGTTAATTATGTCCATTGTCTATCCACCTAATCAATTACTAATTAAAGATTTCATAGTTTTCATGAAATGATCATTTTAAGCAATGAACAATAGTATCTGAAGATTAATTACCTCTGTAATTAAAAAAAACTATTCTTATGACTGACACACAATGAGAAACAAGTTCTACCTACATTTTTCTTGGCAGTTTTTAATCAATAAAATCACTGTTCAGTTTAAGGTCTATTTAGGTTGTAGGAGAATATCTAAGAAGACTGAAAATTCAAGAAGGCACAAAACAGTTGCGTTTGTAGTGAGTGCTATGTAGAGCCCTATTTTGGAATTTCTTTTCTTGACAAACTCCTCAACCATGTTCTTAGAAACCTTGCCTGGCATTCAGCAGGGAGGGGAAATGGAATAATTCACTCATCAAAAGGACTCTGAAGGCACAGTCTGCAAAGGAGCAGCATGTCCCCAGCTCTTTTCCATCTGATTCCAAGACAGACACCATTCATCAGTAGCACTGAGTAGTCTTGCTGGATTATTTCTCAGAATCTTTCAGAATGTTGTGTTCCAGGCTATCAATACTGGCAAATGGGTAAGTAGGAGGAGAAGTTAGCATTGATGGTCTTACAATGCCAAGGACTGCACACAAAACAGGGAGCACACCAATAGAAATACTAATTTCAGATTAAGCTTTAAATATCTCCTAATAAGAATGTGTTGGAGCATAGTTTCGAGAAATAGAGAAATGCTCTTATTGATTGCTGGCCCTCATGCAGACATGGATACATGCATGGCAGAGGCAGAAGGAGGAATCAAGCAGAAAGCATTGTTAGGCCAGCAGTCTTACTCAAGGCAAAAAATCATGTTAAAAGTTAAAAAATTGGAAAGTTAAAATGTCTTTGGGCAGAAAAATATGGACTCCTGAGAGTAGGGAGAGAAAGAAAAGGAAGAAAAGCAGGAAAAATCAAGATGAAAGAGCATGGAACCCGAAGAAATAGAAAATAGGGGAGAAGCTAATTCTTTTTTTTTTGATGTTGCAAATGGTATATTTATTGAATATATTTTGTACATAGCAAAAAAAAAACCTTTATAAAAGACATTTAGATTTTTTTTTAATTTTTATTTTCTATATTCTATGTTTACATTCCAAAGGCTTTCCCCTTTCCCAGTTCCCACCCACCATACGTCCCATAAGTCCTCTCCCCCCCAACTATTCCCCAATCATTCCCCCCCCACACACGATTTCTCTGTTCTGGGTCTGCAAAACTGGATCCAATCTTTACAGGCCCAGGGTCCTCTCCTTTCTTCTTCTTGGGAATCATTTGACTTGCTAATTGCGCCTTGAGTATTTAGGGCTTCTGGGCTCATTAATATCCACTTATCAGTGATTGCATTTCATGTGTATTCTTTTGTGATTGGGTTAATTCACTTAGGATGATATTTTCCAGATCTAACCATTTACCTACAAATTGCATGAATTCATTATTTTTAATTGCTGAGTAGTACTCCATTGTATAAATATACCACATTTTCTGTATCCATTCCTCCTTTGAGGGATATTTGGGAAGCTAATTCTTATCGCATATTTAAGCAGCTGAGTTTCTCGTTTTCTTATGTCCTTGTCCTGGCCACTCTTGAGTCTCAAACCACAGGAAATCCTATATAAATCAGGACTTAGTACATCCCATTTCCAAGGTTACCAAAATCTGTATATATAGCTGGCCACATAAGGGACTAGAAATGGGTCTTAATGTTTAAAAGGGGCAAAAAATATTTCTTAATTGTTTTCCTTACAGTTTTTCTTTTAAGTAACTGACTCCATTTTTGATCTTTTTATAAATTATGCTATTTCCACCACATTGGTGCTTGTACATGTTGTAGCTGTCACTTCTTTTTTATGTATTTTTTTATTGATTAGTCTCTTTATTTACATTTCAACTGTTGTCCTGCTTCCTGCTGGATCATCACGGCTCCAAAGGATCCAGAGTGCCTCCTGTCCCATTGGTGCCAGATAAGGCAATTCTCTGCTACTTATGTAGCTGGAGCCATGGACCCATCCAGGTCTACACATTGGTTGCTGGTTTAGTCCCTGGGAGCTCTGGGGGGATCCAGTTAGTTGATATTGTTTTTCTTCTTATGGGTTTGCACTCCCTTTCAGCTCTTTCATTAGAGTCCCTGGGCTCAGTCCCTGGGCTGTGAGTTTCTGCATCTGTGTTAGTCAGGCACTGACAAAGCTTCTCAGAGGACAGCTAGATCAGGCTCCTGTCAGCAAGCACTTCTTGGCATCCACAATAATGTTGGGGTTTGGTGTCTGCATGTGGGATGGATCCCAAGGTGAAGGTGGGGAGGTCTCTGTGTGCCCTTTCCTTCAGTCTCCGCTCCATTTTATATATTTTTTTTGTCCCTGTGTTTCCTTTAGACAGGAACAGTTGGGAGTAACTGCTTGTCAAGGAACCACAATCACCAGGCATGTCAACCCCCTCTTCCTTTACCCACTACAGATCAATGAATCAATAAAATCACATTTTTGGTTTATGGTCTATTTACGTTGTAGAAGGGTAGCTAAGGAGTTGGAAGATTCCAGAAGGTACTGATTCTTTTTTTAAGCCTTCTCATTTCCTAATGACTAGACTCTGGGACCCTCACGTTTACTTTTCCTGTTTATATTGCCTGCGCTCTTGTAAGAGAAGGTATCCGAATGTTCTCTCCTGACTGTAAAGGAGAGGGAGACACAAATACTTTCCCTTTTCTGAATGCGCTGTCAACCTTTCCCCCACTGCATCCATGCTCAGCACCAATTGCTCTCTATGCTTAGACGCTTAAACTTAATAGAAGAATTTAACAATCCAGTCTGCTACCCTGGCAGTTTTTTTTTCTAGTTGCTCAGGGCTGGCTGTCAGCAGCTCATTTGGCAACCCGGTAGGAGAGGTTAATTAGCAGGGAGAGTTGAAGAGTACTGCCCAGAGGGGGCAGGAGTGCTGTGCCCACTGGGAGCCTGGAAGACAAACAAAGAAGTTGGGAAGTATTTATTTTCTCGGTTGGGAAATCTTTTTCTCCATGGGGACTTGAGTTCAAATAGAGGCCAGCACCTTGTTGCCTCCACATGACAGACACAGAATCAAAGTGCCCTGAAAGTGAATGATAGTTAGAAAGGGTACCAGAGATTTGACTTACAGTTAGGGAGCCAAAAAGGTTTTGTTACTCTCCATAGTAGGCAGCTATTGATTGTCACAAGGAGGGGCTTGCTGTTTCCTGAGGTTTATTTCTTCCACCTTTTGACCTCCGAGAGGCTCTTGCAGTTCGAAACTACTATAGGACTTAGCACTTGTTTAATATAAAATGGATTATTTGAGATGAGTCGTGACAGCTCTCTCTGGCAAACATCTATTGCCAAGGGTAAGGTAGGGATACATTACATAATGCAGATGCTACTAAGTGGCAAGCTTGAAGATGTCATGGACCAATACCGGCATGCTTAGTGATGTGTCTTACCCTCACCTGTACAGTGCAAGATGTCCCCTGTGATGCTATTCATCTGGAAAGTAGAGGGAACAGTAGTCTACCAGGTGGAGTAAACTAAGTTTGTATTCACTGATGTTGTGCCTGTGAGACATCACAGTATTCTATGGAACACCTCTGGACCAGTCAATGGTCAGGGTATGGCATTCACAATGCTAACCAGACAGGGACAGAGATGGTGATTGATCTTCTAACTTACAGCTTGTTAGAGAGTTTATATAAAATAAATGGATGCTGTTTTCATATTTCAAAAGTATTCTTAGTAATAAGCTAGTAATATTTTATTAGCTGGATAGCTTAAATAAGCTTCATGTCAATATTTTAATAATAACTGTGTTTGTATGTAAATATATGTTCCATTCATTTATTTAACTTTCCATTTATCCATGTTATTCTTGTAATTTGGTAGAAGCATATGTGTACTAATTTTTTTTCAAGATGCTCTTCTCTTAAACATTTTATGTAGTTAAGGACAACCATGCACTTGTGACCCTCTTGCTACCAGAGCTCTGGCTTATAGGTGTGTACCATCACACCCAGGATATATGTGCTGCTATGGATGAAACTTGGGGCTTCAGGAATGCTGGGTAAGTGCTCTAACACTGAACTACACCCCAAGTCTTCTAGTTTTCAAAGCTCATTTTATTAAAATGGAATATTGCTACAATTTTACTGTTATTTTGTATAGCTGTTATGTACAATATTTAAGTCACTTTTATAATTGAAATGAGTTATATTTCTATTCTGTGAGATGAGGCATTGTATCACCGTAGCTTTTCTTCTTACCTTCTAGTTCTTTTATTTTTAATGAAATGCAGAATTTACATCCAGAAAATGATTATCAAATTAATGATCCACTACAGTACATTGTGTTTCCTGGAGTAATGCCTATGCAGTAGGCTTGGGTGGCTTATTGGAAACCATCATTAAGTTTCACTGTGTTTACTATTGCATCACTCTGATCTGCTGCTTCTGATCTCATGTAGCAATGTTCCCATATCCTTTCCTCTCTTGTTCTGGTAGTCAGCTGCTGTACACTGGGGAGAGATGGGTGGGTGGGGCACATCCCAAGTCTTTGAACAGTTAAGAACATCTGCTGTCCTTATCACAGGAGTCACCAGAGAAAGGAGTCTTGGAAAAAGCCCTCCTTGTTCCCAGCTCTGCACAGGGCATTGCTGGAGCAGATGACATCTGCTTTCTGGTATCTTAACCACAACGTTCATGCTTCTCTAACCTGAATCCATGTAACATTTCATAAGTTTTTCTTCCAAAGCTAGTTGCATCCTCAGAGACTCTAAAGCTTCTTTGTCATGATGAAGCTTTCCTCCATGTGCTTGTCCTGTCATCTATCTACTGTTCGATTTGAAGTCAGATTGTAGAGCTTGAACCTCTCAAAGCTACATGTTGGATCCTATGTGTTTCGTCCCATTGCCTCCGATATTTGGAAATATCTATATTCACATTCCACTTCAATAATTGGATTTTCTGGAACAATGCCAGATTTAATTCTGTTTTCATCATGATATTTAGACAGTATTTTAAGCCTTTACTTTTTTACTTTGTTACTGCAATTTTTCTTCAGTCTTGGAGGGGAAAGGGCCCTGTGGATTCAGTGACAGATTAACATACATCTCTGATAAGAGATTTTTGTCAACTTTTGGAGCAGGTGACTGAGTCCCAAACAAAGGGAGATTATACTCCTGTGAAGTTATAATAACTGCCCAGGAAGCCTGTGGTTGTGAGAAGAAGGAACCAAGGCTATTTATAGCTAGGGCGGATCTCCTGCCATGTGCTCCATGCTCTGGGTAGCCCGCCTGGGTGCTGGGTAATCTGTGCTGGGTAGCCTAACTGTGCAGAAACATTGCTTCCATCTTTGTTCCTTTATGTTGGCTGTAGTCACTGCTCAGGTCCAGGCAGCAACACTGCTCCTTCTGTCTGTCAAAAGCATCTGGGCTAGAGCAGTCTATAGGTGCACCTTCAACCTTGGTTTCAGGGGACCTGTGAGCAGGGCTTTATGGTTCTCTATGACTATTCTACCTACATTCTTTTTAGCATAAGCCTAGGCATTCACAGAGGTTGAATTTTCTGTTTCTAGCTGATTTTATACTAGCTTCCTTTTTTCTTTTGTAAACAATGATTTTTTTTTGTCTGTTCGGTGCTGGGGATTGAATAAAGGTGACTTGTAAATGCTATGTGAGAGCTCTGACACTGGGCTATGCCACCAGTCCTTGGTGACAGTATCACATGGATACAAACTTCTTAACACTACCCCCAAATCTATTGTTTATCTAGAGTTCTAACTTTAATTGACATCCTGTGATTTATCTAGAACTCCTTCCCTGGTCCTTGTTGAGCTGAGGCAGTATTAGGACAGAAAATCAAGGACTCTGCTGAAATCTAAGGGCATTTTTGGGGGGAGGGGTGACTGCATAATGTTTTTTTTTTCAGGTCTCCTTAAACTCAGTCCACATATTCATTCTTTCTAGTGCAACAGGAAGATGTAGATAGTTTTAGTGTCAGGAGCTGCTGCAAAGCAACTTTTCTCTTCCAATGGTGATGTCTGTAAGATGCTGAGAGGGTATATGTGTGCCCATTAGGTCAGGAGCTGGACATGAGAGTTAAAAGTGCCCACATTATCATCGGACACACACTGTTTTGCTATGCCTAACTCAACTTTCTAGGGCTCAGTGGTTAGCCATCTAGTAGTGCCCCATTTGAAAACAGTTTCTAGATCAAATGGGACAGAATGAGTTATGCGGTTGGATAAATGAGGCCATCTTAGGCTGGAGCTGATTTAATAGACTGAGAAGAATGGCTTTCCCCAACCTATCACCATGGAGATTTATTTTCCCATCCCCTCATTCTATTGTTTACTACTTTATCATTGAGCTCATCTACTTCCCTGAGAAGTTAATAAACCAAAAGAAGATAAATGTCCTATGTGAAACTACCCACCCATCAATAGAAAAATAATCACAACAACGTTTATAGACTATTTAATATATGCCAGGAAACAGATATGTTTATTACGTGTGCTACCTCGTGAAGTTTCTGTGCTGAAGGGAAACTTACTAACTCTTCTCTCTGCGTGAGGACACATGTAACCAGAAAGGGAAAGAGATCTGTTATAAGCCACACAGTGAGATCGAAATACAGTGTCCTTTCTGTGCCTCGCCAACCTGAAGTCCTTTACTGGCAACTGTTCATTTTACAAACAGTGGATTGTGTTGACCTACTCTTCCGATCTTTTCTCCTTTAATTCCCCAGAGAGAAAGCAAGGTAGGTTTGTGGTTGAGATTGCACTTCTAATTTCCATTAGCCTTATCAGTATGCACACTGCCTTGCAGTTTCTACTCCCACTGTGAGCACAGGCAGCATTTCCCTTCCTAGCATTGCAAAAGATTTGTTTCCCTCTGCAGATATTTTCTTATCCCCTCACCGACTCACAGAGCATCAAATGATAAGTATACAACCTAGAAAAAAATTACAAAAATGTCGAATTCAGGAGGGAATGCAGCTAGAGATGGCAGAGAGCCAGTTCCCTAAGCGAAGTGGATCAAAGGAAATCCTTAATACCTGCTCAGGGCTGGCAAAGCCATAATTGTGTTGCTTATTTACTTTGTGCATTAGTGGCTCGTATAAATTACAGGAGAGCCCCTGCGATGTCCCAAGAGGTAAATCAATGACTCTCAATATCCCCAGCTATTTCCACTGGAAGTAACAAAATTCTGATGCAGTAACTATTGATACTAGAAGGTCTTACTGTTACTTCAACTGGGGATAAGGCACAATATTTAACTCTTGCCGCCACACTGTCTTGCTGATCATCATAAGGAATTCCATTCATTCTTTGTCTTCGTGATTAAGACATGATTAGTATTGTTATGTTGTTATAGTGATTAATCTGTTACCACTATCTATCTGACTAGGTCTGCGATTACCTAGGACATATACTTGAGGGGCCCTCAGACTGAGTGTAGGTGGACCATTCCATGGGCTAGGGTACTAGGCAGAATTAAAAGAAAAAGGAGAAAGCCAACGTTTCCTACCCTCTGCTCTTTTGATTGCCCACATGGAAGGAGTCCGAGCTTGAACAAAAGAAAATGTGTTCTTTTCAGAAGCTACACTTGTCATGAATTTGCGATAGCAACAAGAAAAATAATTCATATCGTTTCCCCTGAGCCAATAAAAGTCACAAAATAAATGTCATTGTATAATTTGACTAGGCAATTATATATGCTGGGCACTTTTTGTTCCACTATTCTGTAGCTACAGCATCATATGAACAAATATAAGCAGGTGTGTGGGTGTCTTGTAAAGAAGATAAAATTAAAATAGAGTAGAAGACTGAGAATGCACCAACTTCTATTTAAGTCTCTGTGACATAATCAGTGCCTTCTGTATTTTATGTTGTTGATGTTCTATTTTATATTATGTTATCATTGGATAACTTCATGAATTATGTCCCACTATTGATTTTTCTCAAAATGGAAGACCAGAGAAACTCAATTACTAACTGAAGGTCACACAGCACAGGTTGATATCAACTGAGGCTTACTCTGTGTCTGCAGTTCCATGGTATCTCATTGAAATCACAAACAGCTTTCCTTCCATTGTGAAGCTTCTCTCCTTTAGTAAAGTGGGAGCTGAGCATAACTGCTTGTTGTTTTTCATGTGTGTTTAATGTAAAACGTTGGTCATGTGAGTGTTCGGTCACATATGGGACATTTTTATTAACCCCATACCCCCACCAAATCCCATGGGACATCACATGAAAAGGAAAAGGGGAGAATGTAAAAGTGAGAGAACAGTGATGAGAAGAGCTGTGGATGTGGTCTGGCTACTGGTCTCTGGACTCAAGAGAGTGATAGCTAGCTGCACAAGACCTACACAAGGTCAATCCAGCCACAGTACTTGGGGAAGGTGCCCTCAGAATCACAGACTGAGGGGGATAGTGGTAGTTCACAGCTGCTGGGAAGGAAGAATCATGCTTCTTGGGAGATGTGAGCACTGGTAGGTTCCCCATGCTCCAATGGATATTCCCATACCTACAAACATATGGGAAGCACTAATAAGACTTATTGGGGCATATATACAAAAGAAGGGGACATAAAATTGGGAAGAAATATACTGGGGAGGATCTGACCAAGTTAGAGGAAACAAACTTAAGTTGATGTAGCCATATTTTATTATGTATAATTTCTCAAAGAATATAAAATATTTTTGAAAAGTTGAAAGTTCATAGATGCACCTATAACTGGGAAGAGAATAATCCATGATTGCGGAGGTAGGTTTGTGATTAATGCTTGTCACGCAAGTATGAGAACTGGAGTTTACAATCCCCAGCACCCAAGTTAATTCTGGGTGGATGACAGCCCAACTATAATTCCAGTGATTGGAAGGGAGAAATAAGGAATCCATAGAGCAAGCTGGATTGCCAGACTAGGTATCTAGGCATATTTGCAAACTCTTCAACAAAAGAGATCCTGTCTCAAAAAATAGTAAGATGGAGAGAGATTAAGAAAGACTTCTGATGTCAATCCTGGATCTCCATTCTCTCTCTCTCTCTCTCTCTCTCTCTCTCTCTCTCTGTCTCTCTCTCTCTCTCTCTCTCTCTCTCTCTCTCTCTCTCTCTCACAAACACACACACACACACATACACACACACCACATTCCACATCTGCATACACATGCGTACAGATTCATACACACACATGTACTATGTACATATAAACATGCATTTAGAAAGAACCCATTCTGCAATTTACTATTTATATAGTCCAGCCAGAGTCAAAAATATATTTTACAAGTGCACTTTGTTTAACTGGATTTTACAAATGTTAAAGTTCCTACAATTAAACTTTGGTTATCAGCAGCAAAGATCTAAGTTGGGAACAGATCAACAATAAACTACAGGCAAATGAAAATAGCCTGAGGGAAAACAAACTATGAAAGTGTAAATAAAGGACAGAGAGAAAGTGCAGAAGTACTTTTCTGTTTTATATCCATGGCCAGAGCTGTTTTCCATGAGGCCAAAAGAAGAAAAGTATTCATCATCTTTTCTACAAACCAAGGGATGCCACAAGAGACTGTGATGAGCAGATACCCATGCCTAGAACTGAAAAGAAATGTCTTAACAGTTAGATTATTTATTCACAGGAAGAATGAAGGCAGAGAAGCCGACTCTCAAATCTGATTAATAGAAAGACTACATGCAAACACCTGTTTGATAAGATGCTTAAAATGTGATTTTATGAGAAATTAATAAGCTGTCAAGCAAGATGAGACAAAATTCATAGATAGATTTCAAGGGGATGGGGTAAGTCTAGGAGCAGTTGGGAGAAGAAAAGGAATATGATCCAAATACATTGTGTGGGAAAATATGGTGTACAAAAATGAAACTTACTAGTTTCATTTACTCTTTCATATTTCATCTTTTTGATTGCCAATTTTCTCCCTTGGAACCAGTCTGTATATGCTTTTATAATTTTTCTTATTAATAGAGTGCATTGTACATGTAGGCTTATGTGCCATATTGTGTGTAGATGACAGAGGACAACTTTTTGGAGCAGATTCTCTCTTTTCACCTTTGTATCTTGGATTAGCTAGGGTTCTTTAGTTGAATAGAACACACATGTGCATGCACACAAAAATATTTGTGCATACACATATACACATTATAAAAGGATTTATGAGACAGCCTGTGGTCTGGGTAATTCAACAATAAATGTTATGACAGAATGGCTGATAATACAGTCCATAAAGTTGGGTATATCTGCAGTCCAAGTATGATGATTGAATCCTGGACAATCCCTATAGAACTGCTGGCTTCTAGGTCTGCTTAGAATCCTGAAAAGTTGTATTTAATAGCAGGTGCAAAACAGATAGACAGAGCTGCCAGTGAGAGTGAGGGCAAGCACAGAAAGGGGAGTTTTTTCCCTTTTCCATGTCCTTTAGTGTGAACTGCCACCAGATGGTGTGGTACACTTAGGGTGGAACATCTTACTTCAAATAATCAGATTAAGAAAATCCCTCACAGTGCCCAGCATTGTGAGTTTTAGTTGGCTCAAGATGTAGTCAATTAGACAACTAAGATTAACCATCAAATACATGTACTGGAGATCATACTCCAGTCACCAGACCTACGGGCCAAGTGTTTTTACAGGTGGAATCATCTTGTTGACTACAAGAAATAGTATGTATTCTAAGGAATAAAAGTAATATAATGAATAGTGTCTTACACTTCTTATTCATGAAATATTTGTAGTATAAGTAGGAAGTAATCTTAACTAGTTAATAAAACATTAAGTTGTCTTCTACCTAAGGAATCTTACACCAGATGATGGTAGCTAATGTTTATTAAGCACTCTGAGTACTCAATGATTTGCATTTCCTTCCACTAAAACTCTAAGCAAGCCACCATTTGAAGATTAATGGAGAGACAGGATTTAAAGCAGTGTTTTGAGCAAAGGCAAAGCAAAAGCAGTAAAGAAATATTCAACATCCTTATTCATCAGGGAAATGGACATCAAAACGACCCTGAGATTCCACCTTACACCAGTCAGAATGGTTAAAATCAAAACCTCAGGTGACAGCAGATGCTAGCTAGGACGTGGAGGAAGAGGAACACTCCTCCATTGATGCTGGGATTGCAAGCTGGTGCAAACACTCTGGAAATCTTTCTGGTGGTTTCTCAGAAAATTGGACATAGTACTACTACCTGAAGACCACTATACCACTCCTGAGCATATATCCAGAAGATACTCCAACATGTAGTAAGGACACATGCTCCATTATGTTCATAGCAGCCATATTTATAATAGCCAAAAGCTAGAAACAACTCAGATGTCCCTCAACAGAGGAATAGATCAGAAAATGTGGTAGATTTATACAATGGAATACTACTCAGCTATTAAAAACAATGACTTCATGAAATTCACAGGCAAGTGGATGGAACTTGAAAATATGATCCCAAGTGAGGTAATCCAGTCATAAAAGAACACACATGGTTTGTACTCACTGATAAGTGGATATTAGCCAAAAAGTCCTGAATACCCAAGATACAATTCACAGACCATATGAAGTTCAAAAGGAAGGAAGACCAAAGTGTGGATGCTTCAGTGCTTCTTAGAAGGGGGAACAAAATACTCGCAGGAGGAAATATGGAGACAAAGTGTAGAGCAGAGACTGAAGGAAAGGCCATCCAGAGACTGTCCCACCTGGGAATGCATCTGATATACATCCCCCAAACCCAGACACTATTGCCAAAGTGCTTGCTGACAGGAACCTGATATGGTTGTCTCCTGAGATGCTCTGCCAGAGCCTGAAAAATAAAGAGACGAATGCTTGCAGCCAGCCATTGGACTGAGTGTGGAGTCCCTGATATAGAAGTTGGTAAAGGGACTGAAGGAACCCAGGGGTGTTGCAGCCCCATGGGAGGAGCAACAGTGTCAACCAGCCAGACCCCCCCCCAGAGCTCCCAGGGACTGGACCACCAACCAGAGTACACATGGAGGGACCCATGGCTCCAACCTCATATGGGGCAGAGGATGGTCTTGTTGGACATCAATAAGAGAAGCAGCCCTTGGGCTTGAAGGTATTTGAAGTCCCTGGAGAATGCCAGGGCAGGGAAGCAGGGGTGGGTAGGTGAGTCAGGGAGCACCCTTATAGCGTCTGGAGGAGGAAGGATGGTATACGGGGTTTTCAGAGGGGAGACCTGAAAAGAGGATAACATTTGAAATGCAAGTAAAGAAAATATCCAATAAAAGAAGAAAAAGAATCGACAAATGGTACTTCATAAAATTGCAAAGCTTCTGAAAAAGAAAAAAAGAATTCCATGTATCACATAGGATATGATAAGTATCACTAGATTTTAAAAAGTACATGACATAAAACGTTTTATTGGCCAAATTAATTGTCTTATAGTGGGAAAAGGAGGGCCCCGGGGTAAAGGGAAGGTCTATTTCTCTGAATAGAAAACTCCATGTAGACATTGGTGTATATGAAGGAGTCACAGGGCAATGCTATTAAATTACATGAATTACTGAGGCTTTGGTGTCTATTTCAGGGTTTATTCCAGTAGAGATGGGATACAATAGGCTTCTCCATACTTGAGGAATGTTCCTTGCTGGAGCATGAAAATGTGTGCGCCCTTTGCTTTACACACCATTATGGACACAGGGAAGACACAGCTTTCTACATTCATCTCAGCCATGTTCACAGAAGGGAAAGATGGAGGCAGGGTTCCTTCTGAGTGTAGACACTGTATAAATACATAAATAAGCAATGTTTATTATACCATACATTCCAGACCTAAACTTTATGTGCTTAAAATAGTTGTTTGGCTTTGAATTGTCACTGTGCTCTGGGCCCCTCTTACTGTGCCCGTCTGCTCTGGGCTGTGTTTCTCGAAGTGCCAGTGTCTAGGTAATCACAGGTCAGCCTGTGCAATTCAACCTGTGCCAGGCAGCAATGTATTCCTGAAAAGTAATAGGTAATTTGACCTAATTTGGCTTGAACCTCTCCTGGGCTGAGATGAGATTACGGACTGAATACAATTATACAAGATCATTTGGTGCTTTTGACCTACAGGCAGCTAGAGACTCAAGTTGGATCATCTCACCTATGAAATTTCCCCAAGGGCTTCTAGATAATGACTTTAAATGCTAATTACAACATGTAGTCAATGCTCTGATAAAATTGAGAGCATTTTGATTTATGATGGATATTAAGTAAGAGCAAGAATAAAACCCAGTGTATTTAAAGGGTTTAAATGCACTGTGAAGGTTTGAACATGAAAAGAAAACTGCAGAGCGCTTCTTTTTTTCTAGTAATTATGTTGTTTTAGCTAGAAAATATGTTCCCCTTATTACTGTCAATGCAGCTGCTGTAGGAATTGACCTAGTTATGTCCAAATTGACAGTCTCAAAAAATTGCTTTCTCCAACTTGGCAACATTTGTAGGTACAACTATGACAAGGCTGGCTCCCAGGTAGAAGTTCTGATGGTTTAGGGAGTTCAAATGTCCCTTTACATAGAGTTTAAAGGACAAGTACGATCTGTGTGTGGTCCTTTCTGCATCTAAGTTAGCCTAAAACACACCAAAGAGGATCCAGTGGTAAGGAACTGAAGATTTCTCACCCCAGACTCACTGCACCCTAAATTTGATCCAGTTAGATTACGTATGTAAGTAAAGGTAGAACACAGTCTGCTGGTATGAACTTGGGAATGGAAGATCAAGTCACACAAGAGTCAATAAAAACTCAGGATCTGTCTTATGGCATCTCCAGTTTCAACATTTCTATTTTTTCAGCTATCATAAATTGTGAATTGTGTATTAATATAAGCTCTAGCTGAATTGGGTGTGTAGAGCAAGGTGATTGCTCTGAAAATGCAAATGTGTGTGATTCATTGCAATCCAGGTAGGATGGGCTTGAGTTTTGGATTGCTACTATGTAGCCTTGAGCGGTGATATTTTAACCTTTAGGGTTGACTTTCCTCATTGACAAAAATAATTGATAGTAGCAGTTGATTAAAAGCTCTCAAATCTGAGGCAGCTAGGGTAGGAAAATGAGAGGAGTTGAAAGGGAGAGATGGAGTAAGTGATGCAAATATAATAACATATATGAAAGCCTCAAAAATGAATTCAAAATACTTCTCAAATCTTACTCTGTGAAATTGTCCTACTCCATACAAATTTTATGACAGGAAAAAACCAACTGTCTTCTGCTTTTGACTTGTTTTTGAGATAATGTCTCATTGTGTTGGCCTGGAGCTCCTATGTAGGCTAGACTGACCTATGACTCACAAGACCTGAGCCTCTGCCTCCAGAGTGCTAAGATTGAAAGTATGCCCTCCCACACATGCTTGGCTATCTCTTTTGAAAATAAATTTGATAAACTGTAACTGTAATAAATTGGTATGCAGATGCAAGCTGGTTATATGCTCATATTTTCTCAAATTGAAAGAAACAACTAATATGTACATGTTCTACTTAGAACATGGAAAAAATATGTATTGAATGCTCATTTCAACTAGTGAGAGTTCTCATTAGGCTGCCTTTGAAATAAAGATTTTTTACTAATACATTTTGCAGGCTATGGGGTTAATCATAATGGTGATTGCATGTATGATTTTACAGAATTAATTCAGTCTATGATTTTTACATAATTAATTCTATGAAATCCAAGTTAAAAAAAAAGAAAACAAGGTCTTAACTCTTGTGAATAGAGTACCAATGAAGATGGATGTGGCATTTCTCTGCAGTAGGATTCAGTTCTTTGGGATCAGGAGGGTGTTCCTGAATCACACAGTGTTCTTTCTATCTCTGAATTTTGAGTAAACTCCACACTGTGTTCCTAATGGCTCTAACTAGTTACAACTCCTTCCAGGGATGACTAGGGGCTCTCCTACCCATCCCACACCAGTATTTGTTATTTATTGTTGTTTGTTGTTGTTTGATTTGGTATTTTTTGTTTGTTTCTGGGATCTATTCTGGCTCAAGTGAGTAGAAAGGAATAGAATCCTAAAGTCTTCTGAGGGCTAAGGGTGTTGAGCATGCTTTAGATATTTGCTTGTCATTCATAGTTTTTCTTCCAGTCTTATCTAAAGATGCCTGTCTCTGCAGTCAGTGAGTGCTGGTGGTGAATACAGAGACTCATGGGAGCTTTGCCATACTAACAATAAGTGACAATAAGCTCATCCATAATAGGATATTTATACTTCCCTTAAGGGTCAGGGTAGAAAGGAGAGCAGAAAGCCAGAGCAGGAAGATAGGGGGTCAAACATCAAAATGCCATTTTCTAAGATAAGACAGCTATTACAGTCACGGACATAAGGGGCAGTTATGTGTTCTGGGCCTGGATGAAACTCCCCATATAACTAGCAATGATTGTGGGGTGGCTCTTGGGTCCCAACTACCAGTTACTGAGAGATTCTCAGAGATTGGAAGTCATCGTCTTCAGTTGTGTATTTACTGGTGAGCCCACCAGGTACCAGGGGACCATGACAAACCAATGGTCCCACAAATGGCCCTGGTTAAACTCTGTGGGTTACAAACCAAGAAGATGCAGGAATGCAGGGAAAGGATGTGTAGAGAGGAGGAAGCGCTTGGACTAGATGAGCAAAGGAGTGAGTGAGAGCAATCAGAATGCATTGCGTACACATGTGAAATTGTCCAAGAACAAGGCTCGTTTGTAAAAACCTTAAAAGCACAGGAAGACAAAACAAAACAAAACCCCAAATGGAATATTTCTTACTCTTCTCTTGATACATTCAGAGCTTGGGAGTATTGGAAAATATTTAAAACTCTACATCTTCAATATCTTTCACAGATGGGAAACAAATGTTCATGAAAGACATTCTGGTTGTTTGCTTGTTTAGTCAGATAGAATGTAAGTGGCACAGAAAGGCAATTAATGTACCCAGAAGTCACAGGTGCAAGTATGAGATGAGATGAGCTTGCATTTTAAATGTCCTTTCTCACATTATTTTAAAAATATAAATCAGTCAGCACTGTTCTTATGGTGGCTGGGCTTAAGAGTGAAGGTTTTATAAAGACCTCTCCAGACTTTCTGAATGAGATGGTTTGCTGTCATTTTCCATGTATGAATGAAAAACAAACAGTAAAGAAAAGAATTCTGCTTCAGCAAGGTCTATAAGTCCACAGCTAGATGCTTAACTAGAAAAGAAAAGAGGAAAGAAATTGTCACTGTTTCTTAGTGAAAATTCTTTGAGAATGAAGTTAGTCTTTCTCTTAGAGACTATTTTCATAAATCAATCTGTACTTGAGTCCCTGTAGAAAGCATATTTCATTTATGAACGTTTAAAATGTCTTTGTCTTTGAAGACAAATGTAATTGGCTTTATAACACTGTTGCTTGATCAGATTAGATTATTGAATTATCCTTTTAAGACCACAATGATTTATTTGTTTCCCATGAAGAATTTATTTATTTTATTGTTGCTTCTCCTTGTACAGTTCTTGAAGAATGAAGAAAGAATGTAAGTGTGCAAGTCAGCATTTCATTATGACCTTGAATTAAGGTCTTAGAGATAACAGAAGAAAACCACTATCAACTCTTATACTTAATAGGCTCTACCATAGCCATTTTGATATAGAGACATTTACAAGAAACCTAAATGAATTATATTAATACCTTATATACAATAAGGTAAATGCATAAGAAATGGGTATTGAGTCCCCAAAATTTAAAGAAATATGCAGTTTTATTTCCTGTTACACAGGTTAACATTTGTCATTAAAATATTCTACTGATCTGCTGGACATTAATTCACTTAAAATTTTTGATCCAAATGTCATGGGAATCAATCTTGGTTTTCTTTGTTATTCATTGACAGCAAGCTAGATATATCTATCATGTTTTGTTAAAGACTTGACTATGCTATATTTGGAGGATAGTTTTTAAACACTAATATTTTTATCTCTCTGGAAAATGATTCCTATCTCAAGGTTTAAGTTCGTCATTTTAAAGCTTGTGTGAAAACTTGTGAAATGTATCCCATGGAAACAAAATGCGGAATACACATATAGATTTGCAACTCTAAGAGGCAAGAAGTCAGTCTTGATTTAAATTGTATCTTCTCGGCCTTGCACAGACCTAACCCTTGGAAACCAAAAATTATTGTTGGGTGAAGAGCGTATGTTAACTCTGCAATGTGGCAGTCTAACAGAGGCCCTTAAACACTCACTCGGGAGTTTGGCTGAAATCTTTATAGCAGTTCTTGCTTACCCACAGGGATCATCCAGTAGATGCATGGAACTGTTCATATACCAAATACACATAGTTTCCCCCCTACACACTCATCTTTTTCTCTGTAAGTTATATTTTTGTACTCTAACAGCCCTTCCTCTTATAATGACATAAGATGATACAGTGTCATGTGAAGAGATTAATTGAAGTACATGGCATTGACATTGTGATGTGTTAGGCTGCTTTAGGAGAGTTACTTTGTACATGAGTACTGCAGTATTCCATGACAGTCAACCTGATGATCAAGGCACAAGATGAATCAGTTAGTAATGAGCAGGAAGCATGTGGTTGGGCAAAAGAATGGCTCACCTGACTTGATGTGCATGTGGAGAAAATGATTACTGTATGCCTACAGCACAGAATTTACAATGCATGAATTATGCACTTCTGGAATTTTCTATTTAATATTTTCACATCTCATTCATTATGAAGGACTGGAACAATGCAAAAGGAGAATTGGGAAAAGGGGAGCACTTTTCTCATATATATGAGGCTTTAAGCAAATGATTTAACACTTTTGAGTTTCTGGTTTTACTTGTAAATGTCAATAATTTTTGATTATTTGAGAAGAATGCTATGAGGAGGAAGGGGGTATCCCCAGGAAGATGTTAGTGGATATATACTAAGTAAATGATTAAAAATGTGGGTTCTGACTCTTCTCAGGAAAGCTCAGGCTAAGTAACAGTTACTGTCAATGTTCATGGTTTTTTTTCATTTCTACATACAAGTTATAATTTCTTTTTTTTATCATTTTTTTTTATTTTCTATATTCTTTGTTTACATTCCAAAGGCTTTCCCCTTTCCCAGGTACCCCCCACCATATGTCCCATAATTCCTCTCCCCCCCCCATGCTATTCCCCACTCTTTCCCCCCCCCACGATTTCTCTGTTCTGGGTCTACAATACTGGATCCAATCTTTACAGGCCCAGGGTTCTCTCCTTTTTTTCTTCTTGAGAGTCATTTGACTTGCTAATTGTGCCTTGAGTATTTAGGGCTTCTGGGCTCATTAATATCCACTTATCAGTGATTGCATTTCGTGTGTATTCTTTTGTGATTGGGTTAGCTCACTTAGGATGATAGTTTCCAGATCTAACCATTTACCTACAAATTGCATGAATTCATTATTTTTAATTGCTGAGTAGTACTCCATTGTATAAATATACCACATTTTCTGTATCCATTCCTCCTTTGAGGGATATCTGGGCTCCTTCCAATTTCTGGCTATTATAAACAAGGCTGCTATAAACATAGTGGAGCATGTGTCTTTGTTGTATGCAGGGGAATCCTCTGGGTATATGCCCAGGAGTGGTATGCCAGGGTCCTCTGGGAGTGGCATGCCCAATTTTCTGAGGAACCGCCACACTGATTTCCAGAGTGGTTTTACCATTTTGCAATCCCACCAACAGTGGAGGAGTGTTCCTCTTTCTCCACATCCTCGCCAGCACTTGTTGTCTCTCGAGTTTTTAATCTTAGCCATTCTGACTGGAGTGAGGTGGAATCTCAGGGTTGTTTTGATTTGCATTTCCCTGATGACTAATGATGTTGAACATCTCTTAACGTGTTTCTCGGCCATCCGAATTTCTTCTGGTGAAAATTCTTTGTTTAGCTCTGTGCCCCATTTTTTGATAGGGTTATTTGGTTCTTTGGGGTCTAACTTCTTGAGTTCTTTGTATATATTGGATATTAGCCCTCTGTCGGATGTGGGGTTGGTGAAGATCATTTCCCACGTTGTTGGTTGCCGTTTTGTCTTTCTGACAGTGTCCTTTGCCTTACAGAAACTTTGTAATTTTATGAGGTCCCATTTGTCCATTCTTGATCTTAGAGCATAAGCTATTGGTGTTCTGTTAAGGAACTTTACCCCTGTGCCCATGTCCTCCAGGGTCTTCCCAAGTTTCTTTTCTAATAGTTTCAGTGTGTCTGGTTTTATGTGGAGGTCCTTGATCCATTTGGAGTTGATCTTAGTACAAGGAGATAAGAGTGGGTCAATTCGCATTCTTCTGCATGTTGACCTCCAGTTGAACCAGCACCATTTGTTGAAAAGGCTATCTTTTTTCCACCGGATGGTTGTGGCTCCTTTATCAAAGATCAAGTGACCATAAGTCTGTGGGTTAATTTCTTAACACCAATACTCTTCAAACTATTCCACAAAATAGAGACAGAAGGGACACTGCCCAACTCATTCTTCGAAACCACAATTACGCTGATACCTAAACCACAAAAAGATTCAACAAAGAAAGAGAACTACAGGCCAATTTCTCTTATGAATATAGATGCAAAAATACTAAATAAAATTCTTGCCAACCGAATCCAAGAGCATATCAAAACGATCATTCACCATGATCAAGTAGGCTTCATTCCAGGAATGCAGGGATGGTTCAATATACGGAAATCCATCAATGTAATCCACTACATAAACAAACTAAAAGAAAAAAACCACATGGTCATCTCATTAGATGCTGAAAAAGCATTTGACAAAATTCAGCATCCTTTCATGCTAAAAGTCTTGGAAAGAGCAGGAATTCAAGGCCCATACCTAAACATAGTAAAAGCAATCTACAGCAAACCAGTAGCCAACATCAAAATAAATGGAGAGAAACTTGAAGCAATTCCACTAAAATCAGGGACTAGACAAGGCTGTCCTCTCTCTCCATATCTTTTCAATATAGTACTTGAAGTTCTAGCGAGAGCAATCAGACAACATAAGGAAGTCAAAGGGATACAAATTGGAAAGGAAGAAGTCAAACTATCATTATTTGCAGACGATATGATAGTTTACCTAAGCGACCCAAAAAACTCCACCAGAGAACTTCTACAGCTGATAAACAACTTCAGCAAAGTGGCAGGTTATAAAATTAACTCAAGCAAGTCAGTGGCCTTCTTGTACTCAAAGGACAAGCAGGCTGAGAAAGAAATTAGGGAAATAACACCCTTCACAATAGCCACAAACAACATAAAGTACCTTGGCGTAACTCTAACCAAACAAGTGAAAGATCTGTATGACAGGAACTTCAAGTCCCTGAAGAAAGAAATCGAAGAAGACCTCAGGAGATGGAAAAATATTTCTTGCTCCTGGATTGGCAGGATCAATATAGTAAAAATGGCCATCTTGCCAAAAGCAATCTACAGATTCAATGCAATCCCCATCAAAATCCCAAATCAATTCTTCATAGATCTAGAAAGAGCAATTCTCAAATTCATCTGGAGCAACAAAAAACCTAGGATAGCTAAAACTATTCTCAACAATAAAAGGACTTCTGGGGGAATCAATATCCCTGACCTCAAGCAGTACTACAGAGCAATTGTGTTAAAAACTGCATGGTATTGGTACAGCAACAGGCAGGTAGATCAATGGAATAGGATTGAAGACCCAGAAATTAACCCACAGACTTAAGTTATAATTTCAAATCAAAGTTTATAAATTCATTACCTACCAGGTTAAACAAATAGAATTGTCATCATTCATTTTCAGAATGTTACTGTTATATATCTAATAATACAATAATAATAGGCAGTTTAGTGTAAGGCACTTTTAATTCTGTAAGTTTAAATTTTTCATAGAATATGAGAATCCTTTAAAATACTTACACATTCAAACAACTTTTCCAAAGACAGTGAACAAGTGATAATAAACATAAATAAACAGAACAGCTAATGCATTCATTTTAAAAGGTTCAGAGTGTGGAAAGCCTCTTCTTACCTATGCTCCCATAGTTATGAATACAAAGGTAGATGCACTTTGGCATGGGGATATTATGAATCCTGCAATAGAAAAACTGGAATACAGCCATTTCTAAGGGAAACTGTCACAGTAGAAACTATTATACAGCGCAGAGCAGCGGCCCAGCAGGCAGAACCAAGTACCCGAGATATCCCGAGCTTAAGACCTCTGGGAACTCAAGCTGGGAGCAGCAGCAGCACATAGAGCAGCAGTTCGGGGGCCCATCCAGGCATGGGCTCTGTGCCCTGAAGAGGGACCCTGCACTTCCTACAGCCTCAGCCATCTTCCCGGCTGTTTAGATCTAGCAGGCAGAACCAGGTACCCGAGATATCCCGAGTTTAAGACCTCTGGGGAATCAAGCCACCTGTCAGCAATCTGTGAGCAGGAGCCCTGTAGGGCAGTGGTTCAGGTGTCCTAGTCATGGGGAAATATCCATAGGAGCCCACAGGAGGTTCAAGCACCAGCTAGTAACTACGGGACCAACTAACACCAGAGATAACCAGATGGCAAAAGGCAAACATAAGATCATTACTAACAGAAATCAAGGCAATATGGCAGCATCTGAACCCAGTTTCCTGACAGCAATAAGTCTCGGATACCCCAACACAGCAGAAAAACAAGACTCAAATCTAAAATCACTGGTCAGGACGCTGATAGAGGAAAAGTTAGATAAATCTCTTAAAGTAATACAGGAGAAAATGGATCAAAAGCTAGAAGCCCTTACAAGGCAAACACAAAAATCACTTAAAGAAATTCAGGAGAATATGGATCAAAAAATTGATGCCAATAAGGAAGAAACACAAAAATCACTTAAAGAAATGCAAGAGAACGTGGGTCAACAAGTAGAAGTCATTAAAGAGGAAACACAAAAATCCCTTAAAGAATTACAGGAAAACACAAACAAGCAAGTGAAAGATCTGAGCAAAATCATCCAGAATCTAAAAACAGAAGTAGAAACAACTAAGAAATCGCAAAGGGAGACAACATTGGAGATAGAAAACCTTGGGAAGAAATCAGGAGTCATAGATGCAAATATCAACAATCGAATACAAGAGAGAGAAGACAGAATCTCAGATGCTGAAGATATCATAGGAACCATGGATGCAACAATTAAAGAAAATGCAAAATGCAAAAAGCTGGTAACCCAAAATATTCAGGAACTCCAGGACACAATGAGAAGCCAAACCTAAGGATTATAGGTATAGATGAGAGTGAAGATCTACAACTTAAAGGGCCAAAAAATAGCTTCTACAAAATTATGGAAGAAAACATCCCCAACCTAAAGAGAGAGATACCCATGAATATAAAAGAAGCCTACAGAACCCCAAACAGACTGGACCAGAACAGAAATACCTCCTGTCACATAATAATCAAAACCCCAAATGGACTAAACAAAGAAAGAATACTAAAGGCAGTAAGAGAAAAAGGCCAAGTAACATATAAAGGAAGACCTATCAGAATTACAACAGATTTCTCACCTGAGACCATGAAAGCTAGAAGATCCTGGGCAGATCTCAAGCAGACTCTAAGAGAACAAAAACTTCAGCCAAAACTACTATACCCAGCAATACTCTCAATCGCCATAGATGGGGAAACCAAGGTATTCCATGACAAAACCAAATTTGCATGATATCTATCCACAAACCCAGCCCTACAAAGGATAATGGGGGAAAAACACCAACACAAGGGGGGAAACTACACCCCAGAAGAAACAAGATAGGAACCTCCTCTCATCAAACCCAAAAGAAGATAACCAATCAAATATAAAAAATAACGCCCAAATGTCAGGAAGTAATAATTACTATTCCTTAATATCTCTTAACATCAATGGACTCAATTACTCAATAAAAAGACACAGACTAAGAGACTAGATACAGAAACAGGACCCTACACTTTGCTGCATACAGGAAACACATCTCAGTGTCAAAGACAAACACCACCTTAGAATAAAAGGCTGGAAGACAGTTTTACAAGCAAATGGTCTCAGGAAATAAGCCTGAGTAGCCATTCTAATATCCGGTAAAATTGACTTTCAACCTAATGTCATCAAAAGAGACATGGAAGGTCACTTCTTGCTAGTCAAAGGGAAAATACACCAAGAAGAATTCTCAATACTGAACATCTATGCTCCAAATGTAAGGGCACCCTCATTCGTAAAAGAAACTTTACTAAAGCTTAAAGCACACATTGCACGTAACACAATAATTGTAGGTGACTTCAACATTCCACTCTCCTCAATGGACTGATCAGGAAAGCAGAAACTAAACAGGGGCACAGTGAAACTAATTGAAACTTTGGACCAATTGGATTTAACATATATATATATATATATATATATATATATATATATATATATATATATATAGAACATTTTATCCTAAAGCAAAAGAATATACCTTTTTCTCAGCACCACATGGTACCTTCTCCAAAATCGATCATATAATTGGTCACAAGACAGACCTCAACAAATATAAGATGATCGAACTAATCCCGTGCCTCCTATCAGATCACTATGGAGTAAGAGTAGTCTTCAATAGCAAGAAGAACAACAGAAAGCCCACATACACATGGAAACTGAACAATACTCAATGACACCTTGGTCAAGGAAGAAATAAAGAAAGAAATCAAAGACTTTTTAGAATTCAATAAAAATGAGGTACGACCTACCCAAATCTATGGAACACAATGAAAGCAGTGCTAAGAGGAAAACTCATAGCCCTGAGTGCCTCCACAAAGAACTGGAGAGAGCATACACTAGCAACATAACAGCACACCTGAAGGCCCTGGAACACAAAGAAGCTAATTCATCCAGGAGGAATAGAAGAGAGGAATCATCAAACTAAGGGCTGAAATCAATCAAGTAGAAACAAAGAGAACCATACAAAGAATCAACAAAACCAAGAACTAGTTCTTTGAGAAAACCAATAAGATAGATAAACCCTTAGCCAGACTAACCAAAGGGCATAGAGACAGTATCCAAATTAACAAAATTAGAAATGAAAAGGGGGATATAACAACAGAAACTGAGGAAATTCAAAAAATCATCAGATCCTACTACAAAAGCCTATACTCAATACAACTGGAGAATCTGGAGGAAATGGACAATTTCCTAGACAGATAAGAAATACCAAAATTAAATCAGGATCAATTAGATCAGCTAAACAGTCCCATAACCCCTAGAGAAATAGAAGGGGTTATAGAAAGTCTCCCAACCAAAACGGGACCAGATGGTTTTAGTGCAAAATTCTATCAGACCTTCAAAGAAGACCTAACACCAATTCTCTTCAAACTATTCCAAAAATTAGAAACAGAAGGAACACTGCCCAACTCTTCTTTGAAGCTACAATTATGCTGGTAACAAAAGCACACAAAGATCCTACAAAGAAAGAGAACTTCAAACCAATTCCCCTTATGAATATTGAATATAGTAAAAGCAAAATACAGCAAACCAGTTGCCAGCATCAAACTAAATGGAGAGAAACTTGAAGCAATCCCACTAAAATCAGGGACTAGACAAGGCTGCCCTCTCTCTCCATATCTTCTCAATATAGTACTTGAAGTTCTAGCGAGAGCAATTAGACAACATAAGGAAGTCAAAGGGATACAAATTGGAAAGGAAGAAGTCAAACTATCACTTTTTTGCAGATGATATGAGAGTATACGTAAATGACCCAAAAAACTAGACCAGAGATCTCCTACAGCTGATAAACAACTTCAGCAAAGTGGCTGGTTATAAAATCAAGTCAAGCATATCAGTAGCCTTCTTGTACTCGAAGGACAAGCAGGCTGAGAAAGAAATTAGGGAAATAACACCCTTCACAATAGCCACAAACAATATAAAGTATCTTGGCGTGACTCTAACCAAACAAATGAAAGATCTGTATGGCAGGAACTTCAAGTCCTTGAAGAAAGAAATGGAAGAAGATCTCAGGAGATGGAAAAATATTCCACACTCTTGGATTGACAGGATCAATACTGTAAAAATGGCCATCTTGCCAAAAGCAATCTACAGATTCAATATAATCCCGATCAAAATCCCAAATCAATTCTTCATAGATCTAGAAAGAGCAATTCTCAAATTCATCTGGAGTAACAAAAAACCCAGGATAGCTAAAAACTATTCTCAACAATAAAAGGACTTCTGGGGGAATCAATATCCCTGACCTCAAGCAGTACTACAGAGCAATTGTGTTAAAAACTGCATGGTATTGGTACAGTGACAGGCAAGTAGATAAATGGAATAGAATTGAAGACCCAGAAATGAACCCACACACTTATGGTCACTTGATCTTTGATAAAGGAGCTAGAACCATCCAGTGGAAATAAGATAGCCTTTTCAACAAATGGTGCTGGTTGAACTGGAGGTCAACATGCAGAAGAATGCGAATTGACCCATTCTTATCTCCTTGTACCAAGAAAAACTTCAAGTGGATCAAGGACCTCCACATAAAACCAGACACACTGAAACTAATAGAAAAGAAACTGGGGAAGACCCTGGAGGACATGAGCACAGGGGAAAGTTTCTGAACAGAACACCAATAGCTTATGCTCTAAGATAAAGAATTGACAAATGGGACCTCATAAAATTACAAAGTTTCTGCAAGGCAAAGGACACTGTCAGAAGGAGAAAACAGCAACCAACAAATTGGGAAGATCTTCACCAACCCCACATCTGACAGAGGGCTAGTATCCAATATATACAAAGAACTCAAGAAGTTAGACCCCAAAGAACCAAATAACCCTATCAAAAAATGAGGTACACAGCTAAACAAAGAATTTTCACCAGAAGAAATTCAGATGGCTGAGAAGCACCCTAAGAGATGTTCAACATCATTAGTCATCAGGGAAATGCAAATCAAAACAACCCTGAGATTCCACCTCACACAAGTCAGAATGGCTAAGATTAAAAACTCAAGGGACAACAAGTGCTGGCGAGGTTGTGGAGGAAAAGGAACACTCCTACACTGTTGGTGGGATTGCAAGATGGTACAACCACTGTGGAAATCAGCCTGGAGGTTCCTCAGAAAATTGGGCATGACACTTCCAGAGGACCCTGGCATACCACTCCTGGGCATATACCCAGCAGATTCCCCTGCATACAATAAAGACACATGCTCCACTATGTTCATAGCAGCCTTATTTATAATAGCCAGAAGTTGGAAGGAGCCCAGATGTCCCTCAAAGGAGGAATGGATACAGAAAATGTGGTATATTTATACAATGGAACACTACTCAGCAATTAAAGACAATGAATTCATGCAATTTGTAGGCAAATGGTTGGATCTGGAAAATATAATCCTACGTGAGTTAACCCAATCACAAAAGAATACACATGAAATGCAATCACTGATAAGTGGATATTAATGAGCCCAAAAGCTCTGAATACTCAAGGCACAATTAGCAAATCAAAAGATTCTCAAGAAGAAGGAAGGAAAGGACCCTGGTCCTGAAAAGACTGGATCTAGTTTTGTAGGAGAGTATCAGAACAGAGAAATGGGGTGGGGGTAATTGGGGAATGGGTGGAGGTAAGAGGACTTATGGGACATATGGTGAGGGGGGAACTGGGAAAGGGGAAAGCCTTTGGAATGTAAACAAAAAATATAGAAAATTAAAAAATTCATATGAAAAAAAGAAAAAAAAGAAACTATTATACAAAGTATGTTAGTGGATAGGGTCACTCTCTTCCCAGTCCCTTCTATATTATACCATGCTAGGAACTTTGTCAAGCTGCTATTTCCAACAGCAGCAAGCAAAATAAATGTGTTCACAGCTAGTGCTGTTGTAGGCTAAACACAGCTACATGATCGACGAAATATGATTTAAATGACAGGTCATCTACTAGGGTTCCCACCTGTTTTGACTTTCCCAGTATTCCTTTGCTGTTTGCTTTGCAATACTAGAGGAGCAAACCCAAAATCTTACTAAGGAAGCAGTCAATGCCAGCCCGAACCTTCAGGTTTAAATACTGAAACTCCTGCAATGCTGGAGCATATACATCCTCATTCTCAGGCCAATCAAGACAACTGGACAGTCTTCCAAACACTTCTGTCTAGATCCAGCATTCAAAATGAGCACACAGACATTAAGTACGCCTCATTCAATTCCACATTTGTTTGTGGACTGACTCTCTAAACATACATGTCCATGCAAGGGGCCCAGAAAAGATAAAATTATGTGTGTGCAGTCCTGAGTTTTGATAAAGAAATTTATTCAGCACCTTAAAAAAGCAGGCTCTTGCACAGTCCAGTTTTCAGGAGGGAGACAGTCAGAGCTATGCCTCTCTTCCCAATCAGAAGAAGATTACTTCAGAAACACATAAGAAATGATGATATTCACTTCTGTATATATACAAATAATGTGGGGTTTTATCTAAAATGATTCTTTACATCATAGACACAATTGTAATTGTGGCACCTCAAACACATTACTGTGGAAGCTTACCCAAAGAGCTAACCCTCACTCTGACTAAACCTGTTGCTTACAGACACGTCCCTGCTTTAGTGACAAACTATCTTCACAGATGAAGCTTGCTTTGTCTGGCCAAAAAAGGATGGAATTAGTTCAGAGATGGACCTTTGATCAAAACACATCTGGAGAACTTGTAGAGACTGGGGAGTAAACAGAAATATGTTCTCAGATGTGAGAGAGCTGATGAATCAGGATTCTTGGTTGTATAATGATCAGATTCCATCCATCCTCTGAAGGGATTAGGGAAATGCTAGGTTTGTTGTCAATAAACTGGACCCAAATCTAGTTTCATACAGTTCTTTCCTAATAATTGTCTTTGTTCTTACACATTTGTAATTTAATCATATAGAATACCTAATTCGTGAGTTTTAATGGAATTGGAACATATTTAAGAAATGTGTTTTAGCATATAGCATTGGGCTAAAGAAGCCTGATTATAAAGTAATGCAAAATTATTATACAATCAATTTAATCTTAATTATATGAAGTTTAATGCTGCAAATATACAATGCATGCCAATTGATTCCAGCAAACTTGTTAAAATATATAATCTTAACAGTTTTGTTGAAATGTTACCTACCCTCATACAATCTTAAAGAGACATGAATCTACAGATACCATATTCTTTGGACTGCTATCTTGCAGGGAAAAATATTCATGATGGCAGTCAGACTTTTCTAATTCAAATGTCAGTCATGTAAAGGCCCCCTTTGGAAAAAAACAATGCTAACTGCCATCCAGTATTCATGCCTCACCTTCCAAAATTCTGGAAAATAATGTGCAACATACAAAAAGAATAGGAAGTAGTAAGAGGCAAATTTTGAAAATCAAAAACCACACATGATGCAGGCCATGAGAAAATCAGTCACTTGTTTGCTCATTTTAAGTCTATGTATTTATACATGTGTTTATTCAACAGTTGTCTCAGAACAGGAAGTTGAGAAATCTGATACATATTTCATCTGGTCTAGCTGATATTTTAGTAGAAAAAAAATGAAATAATTTTAGAGAACAAATGGTAAAGGAAAATCAATTACTATAAAATTCTGAGACAAGTTCTTCTCCTCCAGTCTTCCTTTTCCCTCCCTCTTTTCCTTCTTCCCTTCCTACCTTTTTTCCTCTTTCTTACATTTGTAACCTGTTTATGATTCTGTTGATGGTAAACTAAAATGAGCTTTAGTTTGTGATACAGTGTTTATGTAGGTTATAGCATTCCAAGGGCTGGAAAGATCATGCAATTGGTAACAGGGTGGACAGCTTTTGCAGTAGACATGGGCACGATTCTGAGTACCCAAGACTTGTGTCACACTATCAACTATGATTTCAGCTCCGGGGTATCTGACACTCTTCTTGACTCTTAACAAGTACCACAACTCACAAGTGCATAACACCTATACACATCATTAAAACTAAACTATAAATCTGTTAATCAAAAATCCTGAGATGGTTGAAGACATAAACAGCTGCACTCACTTGGTAAAGCGCTTGTTGAGCTTATTGCCCACAACTCATATTCAAAATCCAGGCTGGTGTCAAGTGCTGCTAAAGCTGCAGAGACAAATCAGTGACTCCCTGTGTCTTACTGGCCATGTAGTCTACAGTAATTGGTTGAGTATTAGGCCAATAAAGGACTCTGTCCCAAAAGGTAGAACAGCCATGGACAATAATATCTGATTTTGTTATCTGACCTCCATATGCACACATACACAAGAGTCTCCTCTCCTCACATATGCACACAACTTCATGAGGAGAAGAGGCATCACTGAAAGTAAGATTACAGCTTAGTCACATATCAGTTCTTAAATATCCCTCAAGTAATTCAGGGGCAAACATTCTCTCTTTTTTTTTCTACTTAAATGGAAGTAGATATAGATATAGATATAGATAGATGATATAGATAGATATAGATATAGATAGATATAGATATATAAATATATAGATATATAGATATTGTTTTGTCTTTATTTTTCAAAATAATATAAAGATGTAAAGCACATTTAATTAATGGAATTTTAGTACAATGAAATTATGTTTTGCTGTATATCTACAGACACTTGCTTAGTTTACCATTTATGTTTCAACTTTGTGTTTTATCCATACAGAACATAAAGCTTGTTAAGTTGCCAAATTTATAAATTTATTAGATTTTGTCATTTTTAATTCTATAGAAAGATTTCTTATAACAAAGGTGGAAAATAAGTCCTCCCGTGTGTTTTTCAAAGACTTTTACATTTGTTTGTTTGTTTTTTATTGAAAAATAGATTCTTGTCTCATACCATACATCCTGGCCACAGTTTCTCCTCCCTCCACTTCTCCCAGCTTCCCCCCAATCTCCCCTCTTAAGCCCAGATTAACTTCCACTTTGTTTCCACTTCATAAAAGAGCAGGCCTCCAAGAGACAGAAGCCAAACATGACAAAACATAACATAATAAGACAAAGCAAAAGCCCTCATATCAAGACTGGATATGGGAACCCGAATGGGAGCAATGAGTCCTAAAACCAAGCAAAGAGTCGGAGACATGGCAGCCAGCTCCACCTCTTGGGAGTCCCACAAAAACACCAAGCTATACAGAGAACCGGGTGCAGTCCCACACTAAGCTTCAGAGCCCCTGTGAGCCATGTGTAACTGATTCGGTGAGCTGTTTTCCTGGTGTCCCCATTTCGTCTGACTTCTGCATATTTTCCCCTATTCCATGGGGTTCACTGATCTTCACGGAAAGGATCTGATATAGACCTCCAATTTAGACTCTCTGTCTGCATAATGTCTGGTTGTGGGTCTCTGCTCTCACTCCCATCTACTTCTAAAGGAAACCTCTCTGAAGAAGAATGGACAAGGTACCAATTGCCTCATGCAAAAGAGTCTAGAATATAGCGGTGAAGATTCCAGGTACCAGTTCGACTTCGCTATATTCAATGAGTTGTAGAGTGCTGTCTTCAGCATCGGGGCCACACTGACAATTTCCAGAGAGCAATGTTCTGTTCTAGCATTGGCCCAGGTTGGTTAAGGATCTTTACTACACCCCATACCCATTCCTCCCACCCCCCCAACCCCCCCCACCCACAGCCAAAAGCTCAGCCAAATGCAGTCCAGTCCCACCACTGGAAGCCTTGCCTAGCTACAAAAGGTGGCCTGTTCATACTCTGCACTCTTTATTACTAGAAGTCACACAGAGTCACCCTCATAGATTCCACAAAGTTTTGACTGCACTAGGTTTCCTCACACCTGCAATGTTCCCAGTTCCAGCTGTCTCACATTCACCTTCATCCTTCTCATGCCCCCTACCTGAACCCTTTCACTCCCATCTCCACCTGCCCCAGACCACTCCAGGTCTTAGTCTATTTTCTCTTTCCATAGATGTCCCTGCCTCTCAATAGAGCCATACTCTTTATTTAACGTCTCTGGATGTCTAGATTGGAGCTTGATTATCATTTACTTAACAGCAATATATTCACTTCAAACAAAATATATCCACTTATAAGTCAATACACACCATATTCGTCTCTCTGGGACTGGGTTACGTCACTCCCGGCTGATTTTTCTAGTTCCTCCCATTTACCTGCAATTTTCCCAATGTTACTGTTTTTAATAACTGAGTAAAACTCCATTGTGTAAATGTACCATGTTTTCTTTCTCCATTCTTCAGTTGTGGGACATCGAGGTTGTTTCTGGTTTCTGGCTATTATGATTAAAGCTACAAAAAAACATTTTGTTAAAGCCTGTTTCTACATCATGTGCTTTTTTAAAGTTTATTTATATGATAGATTACATTTACTAATTTTCACATATTAAACTATCTCTGCATGTCTGGAATGAAGCCTGCCTTATTATGATAGATTTTGATGTGTTCTTGGAATTGGTTTAAAAATCTTTTCCTAAGTATATTTGCATTGAGGTTAATAAGAATAACTAGTTTGTAATTATCTTTCCCCGTTGAAACTTTATGTATTTTGGCTATCAAAGTAAGTGTGAACTCATAAATGAATTGGGCAGTGTTCCTTGTGTTTCTCTTTTGTGGAATAATTTGAAGAGTATTAATGTTAGCTCTTTGCAAGTCTGATAGAATTCTGTACTAAAAGCATCTGGCCTTGGAATGTTGTTGTTGTTGTTGTTGTTGTTGTTGTTGTTATTTTTAGATTTGTAACTGTGGGGAAATCCTGCTAAGGTCATAGTCTACCCATGACCAGATAGCTCCTCTGAACTTGGCACAAAATGGAGGACTCCCTTTACCAGCAGGGCTTCCCCTTCTCCGACCTTGTCTGGGGATCCCGACTCTCCACATCTGTGATCTGTGGAATGCTGAGTAGTCCTAGCCAGAGCTACAAGCTTCTCCCCCTTGCCCTATAAGAAGCCACCCAGCAAGTACTTGAAATTCCTGGAATGCTCCATATATTTCCTGGATGCTTTGTGTCAGGCATTTGTTAGATTTCTTAATTTCTTTGACCAATTTATCCATTTCTTTTATTGTGTCTTCAATGCTTGAGATTCTGTCTATTTCTTATATTCTGTTAATGAAGCTTGCCTCTCTGGCTCCTGTTTGCATGTCTACACTTTTGATTTTCAGGATTCCCTCAGCGAGTGTTTGTTTGTTTGTTTGTTTGTTTGTTTTAATTGCTTCTATATCCACTTTCAGGTCTTTACCAGTCTTACTTGTTTCCTTCAATTATTTGTTTTTTTCTTGGCTTTCTTTAAGGGGTTTAAGGGATTTACTCATTTCCCCTTTTAGGATCTCTATCGTTTTCATATAGTTGGCTTTAAGGGATTTTGTTTGTTTGTTTGTGCTTGTTTTTTGTTTTTGTTTTATTGTTTTGCTTGTTTCCTTGTTTGTCGTGCTTCAGGTATGATGGAATACCCAAGGCCTGCTGTGGCAGGATAGCTGGAGATATATTGCTCTGGCTATTGTTGATTGTGTTCTTATGCTGGAGTCTAGGCATCTGAGTTTGGGTTGAGTTTTAGGTGATGATTTGTAGATTTGCCTCTGTTGGGTGGCTGTATTATTCCTTGGTTTTCATTTCTTCTCTGGAATATTAGAGAGTGTGTTGGAGGTGTATTGGATATGTTAGTGGCCTGCTCTGCTGATGTGTTCAAAGGAAGTGGTCTCTGATATTGGAGGCTAGTCTACAGACAGCTGCCTGTGGTTGAGCAAGAAGTGTCCACCCTAGTTGGAAGTTGAGACTGGGGAGCAATAGGTAGTGGGCAATGGCCTGTGGGATCCTCTGGAGGCTGGATGGGTGGAAGGGGAAACTGCAGCTGATGTTCTAGGGGTCTTGGGTAAGAAAGAGACTTGGAGAGAAGGTCTCCAGCAGCCTATCTTATCTTCTGGCAGGTATGTCCTATAGCTGAGCCAGGGGGTCTGCCTGATATTTATGTTACTTTAATATAATAATGTATATCAATTCTTTAAAATTTTTATGCAATAATATTTTGATACTATTCAATATTTACTATTCCTCATAACCCCTCTTTGATTCACCGTAAACTCTCTATTTCCCACTGCTTTCCAACTCTATTTTTTATTCTTTTTCATAATCCACATAATTGAATTTGTCCTGACCATATATGCCTGGGTATGGGACCACTCACTAGAGAAAGACAATACCTTAAAAGGAATTGGATTCTTCCTTCTCAGCAACCATCAACTGTTAAATGGTACTCAGCTGAAGTTATGGACTTATGAGCTGCCCCTGCCTCCAGTACTGAGCAGCTTGATTTTGTGCTTGTTTGACTTTAATCTAAAATTAAAGTATCACCTGTCCTTCCAAGTGTTATGGGTGTGGTTGCTGTGTCACATGTGAGTCAGTAGGTGTAGAGTGGGGAGAAGCTACACTCAGTGTTCTGTCCTATGAACATCTGACTAAAATTAGTAGCCTAACACTCCCTGAAAAAAACAAAAATAAAAAAAGAATTCTGAGATGACCACCAGTTTGGCACCAGAGAGTCTGGACAAGGAGTTATCCTAAAACAACCACCAATTCAGTGCCAGGCAGGGCTGGATGGACTTGGAGGATGGGGACCAAGCAGGAAGCTAAAAGGACCCTGCCTGGAATCTTAATCCCACCAGACCAGCATGAGCCCAAGACAAATGCATTCAAAAAGGGCCACAAAGGCGGGCTGGGTGAAGAGTGAGCCCTAGACAACTACCAGACCAGCACCATGAGGCCTGGGCAGGGGCCTAGACTGAGAAGATCAACAGTCCAGTGCTACACAGACTTCAAGGGGAAGACTATGCCTTAGTTGACCTTTACGTAGTGCCATAATGCAAAAGCAGGATACAGCACTCCTGAGACCACTCCTGAGGTGACCTCAGACAGAGGCTCTGGGTGCCACTTGGAGGAGCAAGTAAGTGGTAGAGAAACATAAAAGAAAGAGAAACAGAAGGATATGGGCCCAATGAAGAAAGGCAGAGTTGGATACTTGAGGGTAGTGAGGAATAACCAGTGGTGCCACCTGGGAACATGGTAGGGTCCTGGTCTATGCTGCTACTGGAGCCATATTTCGGTCCAGGGCCCAGCTACAGCAGGGATCAGTTCTCATCGAAGGCCAGGCAAATGTCCCTGGTCTTTGCTGAAGCCTATGGACGTGTATCATCAACATGTCTGAAAGCTATGAAGAACTGGTCACACCTTTCACCACATCATCCTGTGAGAGCTGGTCCTGGGGTCATGAGAGTGAGGAGAGCCGACACCATCTCTAAGCCAGGTGCAGTACTCAAGAGATGGGCCAGATTTGCGGGCAGGTCGCCCTGAGGATTCAAGCATGGGAAAGTTGGCCCTACCACTTCTCTCTAGTGTGGTGGTGTGCTTGAGGGAGAGATACTCTCCTCTCCCCTCATTCCTTACCACCTGCAGGAGGTGGGGGAACTAGCCCTGGGGTCATGAGATCAGGAAGCTGTTCCTGCCCCTCATCTGCAGCATTCAAGAGAGTAGACCCTGCACCTTGCTTGGGCAGCAAGCATGGAAGATCTGAACCCCTCCACTTGTCTTCTATACAGTGACATGGACGAGAGAAATGCTCCCCACCTTGCCCCTTCTCTGAGCATTTCAGGAGAAAACTTCCTAAACAGAACTCCTGTTGATTATGGATTTAGATCAACAATTGACAAATGCGACCTTATAAAATTGAAAAGCTTCTGTAAGGCAAAGGACACTGTCAATAGGACAAAGTGGCAACCTGCAGATTGGGAAAAGATCTTTACCAACCCTACATCCATAAGAGGGCTAATACCCAGAATATACAAAGAACAGAATAAGTTAGACTCCAGAGAACCAAATAACCCTATTAAAAAGTGGAGTACAGAACTAAAAAGAGAATTTTCAACCAAGGAATCACTAATGGCATAGAAGCACTTAAAGAAATGCTCAAGTCCAAGTGAATCAAGAACCTCAATATAAAACCAGATACACTGAATCTAATAGAAGAGAAAATAGGGATGAGCCTCAAACACATGGGCACAGGGAAAAATTCCCTGAGCAGAACACCAATGGCTTATGCTCTAAGATCAACAATCGACAAATGGGACATCATAAAGTAAGGCAAAGGACTCTGTCAATGGGACAAAACAGAAACTCACAGATTGGGAAAAGATCTTTACTAACCCTCCATCTAATAGAGGACTAATATTCGATATCTATAAAGAACTCAAGAAATTAGACTACAGAGAATCAAATAATTCTGCAATAATTCAATAAAAAATGGGGTACAGAGCTAAATGAATTCTCAACTGAGAAATATTGAATGTCCAAAAAGAACCTAACAAAATGTTCAACATCCTTAATCATCAGGGAAATGCACATCAAAACAACCTTGAGATTCCACCTCATGCTAGTCAGAATGATTATGATAAAAAAAAAAAACTCAGGTAACAGCAGATATTGGCAAGGATGTGGAGAAAGAGGAACACTCCTCCATTGTTGATGGGACTTCAAGCTGGCACAATCACTCTGGAAATCAGTCTGATGGTTCCTCAGAAAACTGGACATACTACTACCTGAAGACCTAGCTATACCATTCCTGGGTATATACCTAAAAGATTCTCCAACATATAACAAGGACACATGCTCCACTATGTTCATAGCAGCCTTATTTAAAATAGCCAGAAGCTGGAATGAACCCAGATGTCCCTCAATAGAGGAATGGATACAGAAAATGTGTTACTTTTACACAATGGAGTACTATACAACTATTAAAAACAATGCCTTTATGAAAATCTTAGGCAAATGGATGAAACTAGAAATTATCCTGAGTGACATAACCCAATCACAAAAGAACACACATGGTATGTTCTCACTGATAAGTGGATATTAGGCAAAAGGCTCAGAATATCCATGATGCAACTCACAGACAATATGAAGCTCAAGAAGAAGGAAGACCAAAGTGTGGATGCTTCAGTCCTTCTTAGAAGATGGGACAAACTACAGGAGGTAGAGGGTGGGAGGGAATTGGGAGGAAGAAAGGAGGGCCAGGGGAAAAGGGGGATGGATCAGGTATGGGAAGAGACAGAGATGATATACAGAGAGGGTCAGGGAATTGGACAGAGATGTATAGCAATAGGGGGATGGGGAAATGGGGGTAGCTACAAGAAAGTCCCTGATATCAGGAAAGCAAAGAGCCTTCCAGGATCCAAAGGGGATGACATTACTGAAATGCCCAAAAAAGAGGAGAGAGAACCTGTAAAGAGTGTATCCAGAGTCTAGGCAAGGGCCCCGGTTGAGGGACGGGTCCACCTACTCATCTCCAAATTTTAAACTCAGAATTGTTCCTGTCTAAAGTAAATATGGGGACAAAGTGCCGAGTACAGACTGAAGGAAAGGCCATCCTGAGACTACCCACCTGGATGTCCATCCCATATTCAGACAGCAAACCCAGACACTATTACAGATGCCAAGAAGTGCTTGCTGACAGGAGCCTGATATGGCTGTCTCCTGAGAGGCTATGCCAGAGCCATAGAGATATAGATGTGGATGCTCACAGCCAACCATTAGACTGAGCATGGGGACCCCATTGGTGGAGCCAGGGAAAGGATTGAAGCAGCTGAAAGGGTTGGCAACTCCATAGGAAGAAGAACAAAATCAACCAATCAGATGCCCCCCAGAGCTTCCAGGGACTAAACCACCAACCAAAGAGTACACATGGAGGGACCCATGGCTCCAGCCGCATATGTACCAGAGGATGGCCTTGTCAGTCATCAGTGGAAAGAGAGGCCCTTGTTCCTGTGAAGGGTGGATGTCCCGGTGTAGGGGAGTGACAGGGCAGGGAGACAGGAATGGGTGGCTGGTGGGGGAGCACCCTCATAGAAGCAGTGGAGGGAGGATAAGATAGGGGGTTTGCAGAGGGTAAACTGGGAAAGGGGATAACATTTGAAATGTAAATAAATAAAATATCCAAGAAAAAAAACAGAAATGTTCATCATCCTTAATCATCAGGGAAATGCAAATCAAAACCACCCTGCGAGTCTACCTTAAAAGAATCAGAATGACTAAGATCAAAAACTCAAGTGACAGCAGATGCTGGTGAGAATGCAGAGAAAGAGGAATACTTGTCTATTGTTGGTGGGTTTTCAAGCTGGTGCAACCACTCTGAAAATCAGTCTGACAGTTCCTCAGAAAATTGGATGTACTACTACTGAGGACCCAGATATTCCACTCCTGGGCAAATACCCAGAAGATGCTCCAACATGTAATAAGGACACATGCTCCACTATGTTCATAGCAGCCTTATTTATAATAGCCAGGAGTTGGAAACAACCCAGATGTTCCTCAACATAGGAATGGATATGGAAAATGTGGTACATTTACACAATGGAATACTACTCAGCTATTAAAAACAATCACTTCATTAAATTCGCAGGCAAATAGATGGAACTAGAAAATATCATCCTGAGTGAGGTAACCCTGACACAAAAGGACACACATGGTATGCACTCACTGATAAGTGGATATTAGCCCAAGAGCTCACAATGTCCATGATTCAACTCACCCACCATATGGCGCTTAGGACGCAGAAGACCGGGGTGTGGACACTTCAGTCCTGCCTTGAGGATGGAACAGGATTGTTGAGGGAGGGAGAGGGAGAGGGAGACCTGTGAGGGATAGAGGAAAGGGATGAAATAAGGGGGCAATACTGGAGGGGATGTGGGAGAGGTCAGAAAATCAAATAAAAATATGTAGCAGGGCTCGGTGGGGGGTGTAGTGGGGGGCAGGACTGAGGATCTTGGAATAGCCACTGGAGGATCCCAGACACCAGGGAACTGAGAGGCTCCCAGGACCCAACCAGGATGACTTCAGCTGAAAGACTCACTGCTTTGTAAACAAAGTTTCACTGAATATGGCCACACCCATACGTGTACACATGGAGAGAGCTGCTCACAGGCAACTTGGAAAGGCTGTAACAGGAATCGTGTTGTGTTCTCCAGAACCACAATGTAGTCGGCCTGTGGATGTTTAGAAGGAGGCTGCTGAGCTTTGATCTCTCCTGTGCTTCTCTTTCTGCACATGCAGAGACACAGGAGTTTCCAGAAGCAAATCTTAACATTTCTTTCTTTACACTGTCCTATAATCTCCCTCTGCCAAATGCTTATGGGTCCTTCTTGCTTGTTTTTGAAATTCTCACATTCTAAGCTCTGCTCACACATTTGCGTGTCTCTGATTTCACCAACAGTGCTGCAGTTAGTCAACTGGCTTTGCACTCACCAATGCTTATTTCTGGCTCAGCCTCTCTGGCTGCCTGCAATGCCATCCTTCAAAATGGTGCCCAGTGGGATGTTTTTAATTCAGGGTTCTCATCTCATCTCTAGATGACGAGACTCTGCAGTAGCTTTTGTGTGTTAGGATACAAACAGAATCTTAATCTTCTTTATACTGTCTGGACTGATCTCATAATTGTCTGTATAGTTTTGCCCTAGACCACTGCATATCTCACCTTATTACACTCCTCATAATGGATCACTTTTTATTTCCTCTGATTCTTCCAATGTCAGGGACTTTGCAATCAACCGTATGAAATGTTGTTATGCTTTCCTAAATCCTTATAGTCCAAGCCTCTAGAAACCATCAGTATACAACTTTTAAGTTTCAAAAAGTGCTAAAAGGTATTTAAACTTCTATAGACTCCTTCTACTTCTCAGCACATTAAGAAAAAAAATGCTTAATATTTGCCTAAGGATATGCCTTCTGCCCTAGGCTTTAAGTCTGAAAATATTTCATATGGAAGCAATGCTTACACGAGCTGTTTCTGTGGGTAAAATCCATCAGCATTGCAGATTGGGCCAGGAGTTGCAGAGCAGTTTGACTCTCAGGTTCTCTGGTGTTCTCTCTGTGTTTGAATAATGCACATTCCCACTGCTTAGAAGGTGTTGCTTAAACATAATGGCAGAGAGCACCTTTAGTTTTGTTGAACCAAAAGGAAATGCAGGATAGACTTCTCATGTCTTTTCATTCTGTCGTGGAAAAAAAAAAAAAGAGCTCCCACACACCTGTGTCCAGAGACTTCTATTTGTGAGATGCAAAAATGTGCTGTTTTGGGGTGTATGTCTAGGGTGTATGTCTGGATCCAATAATGCAGCTCAATGGAAGCAAAGGTTTCCTGCCATTCTCATGCCTTCCTGTGGTAAAAAGTGAAAAATTTGAATAGCAAAGCAAAAGGAGCACCAAGGAAGTCAATTAATCCTCCCCAGGTTGATGTAGGGCAGCAGGGGATGTACATAGGAGCCCATCAGTCCTAAGCCAGACAACAAGAAGCCTTGCTCGAGGCAAGTGGAGTGTGCAGCTACAGAGATAAACCGTGTCTTCCCACTGACTATGTCCTCAGATGTAGGTCATGAGCAGACAACTGCTTGGGAACAATTTTAAGGAAAAATCCAGTCTGTCCATTAAAAATTACCTAATCCAACATCATAGTCTGCCTCATTTTCAAACCTTTTATGATTTTGTATTAAGAGTTCAATTCTGTCCGTGATAATCCACCTTAAAGTACAACATGCCCCAATGCCACACATTCTTGCCCTCCAGTCTTTCACAATCTCTCTTATATTTACTCCCATCTTTCCACCCACCACAGAGAGGAAAGCAGCTGGGGACTTTCTTTCTCCTAATAACCTTTCCCATGTTACAGACAACTGGCCAACCCTTAGCTCCTCTAATAATCTCAGCACTCAGGAGGCAGAAACAGACAGATTTCTGTGAGTTCAAGGCCAGGCTGGTCTATAGAGCTAGTTCTAGGACAAACAAGGGTACACAGAAAAGCTGTCCCGAAAAAACAAACAAACAACAATGAAAAAGAATAAGGTGGATAGCTTCTATGATTCACTTCTCCACCAGCATGACTATATACTTGTTTCTGCACTGGAACATACACACATACAGAAGCACACACACACATACACACAAACACACACACACACACACACACACACACACACAAATAAATTTAAGAGAAAGCTTTGAGACAAAGACTGAGCTGAGGTTCCAAATTGCAGTTAAATGGGCCTGGGGGTGTTCCAATAGCAAAACTCCTACTGTGTTGTTATGACTACATGACATGATTTAACTTCTCCTCAGTCTCTGATTGTACAAACAATTCATTTAAGTTGCAAATTTCCTGGCACTATTTTTGTGGGAAAACCCCCAATGTCATGTTTTTCACCTTGAAGTAATAATTTGCTACACATCCATGGGTACCCGAACCTACAGCCACACACCCAAATTCAGATACAGGTACATGTACATAATTTAAAATAACAATCAGTATGGTTTTTAAAAGATTCCACATAGAACAGAAAGTAGGTACTGTTTGTCTTTTATACTTGCTTTAAGTTTTAAATGATCCCTAGTTGCATTCCTTTTTTCCTCTGCAAAATGATTGAGTTCATCTTGTTCCTCTTCCTTGTCCTCCTCTTGTTCTTCTTGTTTTTGCTCTTGTTCTTCCTCTTCCTCTTCCTCCTCTTCTCCTTCTCCTCCTCCTCCTCCTCCTCCTCCTTCTTCTTCTCTTCTTCATTATTTTGAAATAAGATCTTCCACAGTAGGCAACATTCGCCTATAATTTGCTATGTAGCATAGGCTATCTCAGGTTCAAGAATGTACCACCATACCCAGCTGACTTTCTTCTTTTTAACCATTGAATGTTAATCTATTGTGTTTTTCTCTTAACACACACACACACACACACACACACACACACACACAGATGGAGGAGGAGGGAGGGAGAGAGAAAGAGAGACAGAGAGAGGAGAGTCTTGTTTTCTTTATTCATGTGTAACCCAGACTGATTGTAAAACTTAGCTACTGTGAGCAACTCCACAGGATACACGGGGATGCTTATTGTATGTTGACTAAGATTCCCTTGACTGCATAGCCAAGAGTTACATAACTGCATCATACAGCAGTGCTCTAGGTTTGGTTGGTTGGTTGGCTGGTTGATTGGTTTTGTTGTTTTTGTCTTGGTTTGTTTCATGCTCAGTTCCATAGTGGCCGTAAGACTCTCTACCCCAGCCCACCTTCAGTATCTGACGGTTCCTTCCTTTCCTCATTAGAGCTGGGTTTGAAGTGCTCCAAGTTTGAATCATTGCATTGTTTTTCAGTCTGTCACATGCATGGCTCCAGTCAGCTCAAAGTTGTGATTTTCCTTTTGAGCATTTCTACTGCAATTCACGATGTGTCACGTTATAGCTTTGATTTCTTTGTAATTCGTGAACTTCTTTTATAAAGCATACCAATAGTCTAGATCCCCCCTTCCATCCAGTGAAATCTGCCATGCAAATTTGAGCTCCTTCCTGGTAGCCTTCTCCTTCGGGATTTCTTTTGTTTTTAATGGGTGATATCAAAGCAGAAGATGTAATTTGGAGTAAAGCGAAAGCAAATCCATTTTCTTCAGCTGGATTTTAATTAGTAAATAGGGCATGTTAATGGTTTTCATTGAAGGTTCAAGGAGAGAATAAAAATATAAAGGCCTTTAAGAGGCAAAGGATTCTATAGAGGATCAAACTTCTGGGACTATGGGGTGGTCTGCTTTTCGTTTTATTTTTGTTTTTGTTTTGTTTTGTTTTGTTTTGATTTCTCAAATAATAACCTCACAGAATAATAGCACATATATCACAAAGTTGCTAAAGGCTGTAGTACCAGGCTTAACAGCCTTGCTTTGCAGCACAGTTGCTTATCAATGAAGCGTGTATGCAGTCTAATTAACATAATTGGAACGACTATAATTACACTATCATCTTGTTTGCTTTAGCGCTTTCTGTGGAGGTATGCGGGTAGCAATATTTGCTATTAAAATATTGCCCCTCACTGCCTGCTGTTTATTCTATTTATTCTACCTTCCTTGGGGTGATGCCCTGGTGCTCAAAGGTGAGGAAAGTGTTAAGCCCTTGAAGTACTGGAGGTAGAAGAAAAAAACACAATGAGACTAATCAGGACCTCAGAGCGACCATGACCAGAGATCCAAGAGTGAGAACGGTTTTGAAATCACAATGGAAAACTCGTCCTCCCCAGCTCACGGCCCTCAATCTAATAAAATGATGAAGGGAATTGATTTCAAGCAGAATGCACTCCTCAAAGCTGGTTTTGCTCTGTTTTAAACAATCGAAACAAGTTACATCCTATTTTCAAAAACTGAGAATACTGTTACTCGGGCCCCGTGGGACTTACACTGAGATACCCATTACTAAAGCAACCCAAAAACTCATATTTGCTTTGCCCTTTTCATGTGAGGCTGGAGTGAAGTGGGAAAATGTCCCTCACTAGTCCTGCTCCTCACCCTTTGCCTTTAGACACATGGCAGAGATCATTACCCCCAACACCTCCACAAAACCAGGGAGAATCCGAGAACCTCACATTGCCAGGACCTTATAGATTCGCCATTTTCAGTCTTCAAAGGAACTAGAGCAGACGGCTTGATTTTCAGAATCAGTTTCACGGCACCGAAGAGGTTACACAGGTGTTTTCTGTCTTTGAAGCTTCCCTTTTCTTGGGTTGTTCCAAGAGAGAAGGTATGGGCTCAAACATTGCTGTTGGTTTCCTACTGGAGGCATCAAGCCAAGGCAAGCAGCTGCCGGTGTCACATTCACAGCCAATGAGTGTAATATCTGGGTTTTCATAACCACTCGTTTAAAGAGCACAAACAGAACACGGTATAAAGATCAATAAAACAGGGGGAGGTGTGCTCTGTGCCCTCTCATCCCACTGAGATCTCTGAATGACTCCACAGCCTCCTGCCTACATTTCCTGAGCTTCCTGTTAGGCACCAAAAGTCATTGAAAGAGCTGCTAATGTGTGCACTCTGCCTTAAAGGTACATCACATGGTCTCCACCCGGGGTTCAGTGTGTGGATCTTAATCTTCCACCAGATGTTTTTATTTACTAGTTGTTATTTAAAATAGCTTGTAGGGTTCTCTTATTTCATTCTGATCTCATTCCATTTGGAAGTCTTTAAGCAACAACATGTGTACTCTTGAAGCGGAGACGCCGCAGCACTAATCAGGGCTGTGAAAGTGTTTTGGGAAAGCCACACAAAACCAGTCGACTGCACGAACATGTTCAACACCATTTCACAGTATTCCTAAGTCATGAATGCAGTGGAAATATTCCAGCAGAGAGTAAGCGCACTGGATGTTGTCAGGATCTGGACGAGGTGCCCTTTTTTCATTCCTATATCTACCCAGCATCTCTGAAAGTAGGCAGCTAATAGCTTGCAGCTCCCTTTTCCCCCCCAGAGGATTTTCTTAAGCTGAATTAAACAGGAGTGTTCTTACTGAAGGTTATGCGCGCACACACACACCAGAGCAGTCTGCTGTCAATAACTGGGCAGCACCAGAATAGGAAGGGCTGCCCCCTTCCCCAGGTTCCGGTTTGATCAGGTCATAACCGATCAGAGGCTGGGTGACATTCTTTTTAAAATCTTTCAGCTGCTTTATTTCAACTCCCTGGCAATCATTTGTTAAGAGGATGCATTCAAATTCCTGTTCTGTCACTTGTGAATGCAAGTGAAGTTCGTAGGGATGCTAAATAATAAACTACAAAAGCACCAAGTTTATAAATGAGTAAAAAAAACACTCTGTACTTGGAAAAGAGAGCAGCAGTAACAAGAATAGATGAAGACGGTGGCATTGAAACATTTGTCTTTTGTTGAGTTTACTGTGTATCTCTAATTTCAAACTGTTCTTCTGGCCCAATCCTATCCACCTTGACTAGTGACATTACAAGGTGTATGTTTCCATTTCTAACTATTACTTTGGTAGTTGATGAACAAGTAGAAAAAAATAATCGGAGTATGGGATGATTGTCTGGAGGCCATAATGCTAGCCATTATGAGTGCTGATTCTGCAGCTGAGGCGTGAATTTCAGTCCAGGTCCCCTGTGTTCTATGTGGTATAAGGAGAGAACTGCCTCCTGAAAACTGTCCTCATGCATACTGTTGCAGACACACACACACACACACACACACACACACACACACAGTATATTAAGAATTGAAAATGCAAAATTAAACTTGGTCACTCTCTCACTATGTAACTAAATGAATTCTAGAAATTTTAAAGCTAGATAGTAAAAAACAAAACAAAAAAAGCAGAACATGAAAATTTACACAAGGTAACTTAGGATGACTATTTTGTCACTGTGGAAAGGATTTTACCAGTAGTACCTAAATTTGACTGGATATGAACTAAATTATTGATACACTGAAGCCCATTAATATGGAGACACTTCATTCATCAGGATCCTGTTATGCGAATTGTTGGGCTCATAGACTGCGAGGGGTTTGAGACAAACATGCATATAACTGACTTAGCACTTTTACGCACAATATGTGAATGTGAACAATCAACAATCATTCATGCAAAAACTCACAGGGAAAAAAGACCCGACAGGGCTTAAACAAGCACTCTCCCCAAAGGGAAGCAAGCCAACAGACCTCAGAAGGCACATTCCGAACATGAAAAATACAGAAGCAGCACCACCTTCCACTGCTCCCCTACTAGATGACGAGAGTTACAAAGACTGATGAGACCGGTACTTGTGAGATGTGGAGCAATTAGACACTTATGTAAAGTTTCAGGGAATGGTAATTAACATAATTAGCTCTGAAATCCATTTGCATACTTTCTGCCCCAGCAATTTCTTTCCCTGGATGTATATCTAATAGAAATGTACACAAATTTGCTCCAGAATTACTACCCAATAACATCGTCGGCAACACTAGGCATTAATAGCTGCAACAGAAAAACGTGAGATATTCATGAGCAGAATACATGCAGAAGAGTGGAATCGTTAAGGAAATTATTAAACAGCAATGAAGAATAAGTCAACATTGCTGTGAGCAACAGCACAAGTGAACTTCATGAGCTGGAAAGGAAGGGAACGATGAAGGTTAAAAGCAGTGGATACCAGACAGACTGGTTCCAGGACTCACAATGAGATGAAGCAAATCTGTGTGGTTGAGAAGTCGAGAGAATGCTTATAAGGGGAAGAGAGAAGTTTCTGAGGAGCAGAGAATATCTTTCTTGAAAGACATTGATGATAACTTAGCAATACAAATTTGCACATGTGCACTTTCTTCAGTAAATGTTTACTTGGGGGAAAGCAAGCAGATCTAATAGTAGGCTACAGTGCTTACTATAGTAGGCAATAGAATGCTATTGTGCTTTATTATTATAATGCCATATTGTACTATATTGTGCATATGTGCCCATATATGCATATATCTATGCCAGGAAATAGTCTCTCTCTCTCTCTCTCTCTCTCTCTCTCTCTCTCTCTCTCTCTCTCTTCCTTCTTCCCTCCCTCCTTCTTTTCCTCCTCCCTTTTTTCTTTTCTTCCTCTCTTCTATATTTTCTAATCATCTACATCAGACATATTTTATATAATAAAAGTAACTTCTTTTATGATACATCAATAAAAGACAACAATAAAGTGAAAGTAGAAGATGAAAGATCAAGGAAGGCTTTTCTTTTTAAGATGTGGCCCTGCTGTGGTATTTCTCTACAAAGCACAAAGAGCCGGGGAACCGTAGAGGCAACTGGGAGATCTTCAGTATATATTGCTGTTCTGTAGACTTAAGTAATCCCTTCATCCATCAGTAGTACTCCAGGGCAGATTCAATCTTAGGTTATGAGGTTTGCCAGATTCAACCATGGACAAAAGCTGTTCTATTTATTAGCTTGTTCTTCATTCCCAGTGTGGTTAGGCACTCCCAGATTGCACTTCCAAGAAGCAAACCGGGAAAGGGATAAAAATAAATACCCAACAACAAACTAAATCCAGTCTCATTCTGTAGTGTTTTCCTTCATAGATTCCATGTTCATCAGTAACTTTAGCATGATGCTCAAGTCCCTTACAGCATAGCATCAACTTTCTTTTCTGGTCATATTTTCTGTCATTCATATAAGCCCCATTCTGCTGTGGTCGTATTGAGATTCTTATGTCTGCTGTATTATGATCTAGCCCCCTTCCTCTATAGCAAAATGCAATGGGGTTTTAAGTTTCATCTCTAATAAGAGTAGTTTGGAGAGAGCTGTCTAAATTCTCCTGTTGTAACAGCAATCATGTCTCTTTATATTATTTTTATTAATATTGAGAGCCAGATTTATACACCAGAAGACAGGGTTGATATTAATATCACTAATCTTCAAGACTATCTATCAAGTAGCTATGATTAAGCTTCTGTATCAGACAAAACAAACAAACAAAAACAAAAACAAAACCTGCCCAAGCTCTCATAGCCAATTAAGTGCATGATCCAAAATCTGACCAAGATCTAATCCCTCAAAGCAAGTTTTTGCACAAGTCTTGCTTTGCACTACATGATGATTTTGAGGGCATATGCTCTGTTCATATTCTTCTGCATACCAAGCATGATAATCACCCACTTGGACTGTTGCATTGACTCAATGGGTAATGGGACTTGAACCTAAGCTGATAACCTGAGTTCAATCTCTATTACCCATGTAAAGGTTGGAGGAAAGCACAAGCAGAACATTCTAATATCTTCTGAACTCCATCTGCATGCAGTGGTTTTCACTCTCACTCATCATATACTTAGGTACATATAATAAAAATACATTTAAATACGTTTCAAAAATTTACCTACGCTAAGTAGTAATAAATGGCCACAGAATTTAACAGAATTAATTCCAATTCGGTGTCATAGCAGGAACCAATAACATAGGTTTAATTTTTTGTCTTTCATAAATGTGGAGGTTTTTTTCAGTCTTTTCCTCCTCTGCCTCAGCAAGAACCTTTTTAGAGTTAATTAAGGTAAAATTAAGTCTTTGGGTGGACTATTGGCTGTAATGACCCACGTTTGTACATGAACAGGAGGTTGAGACACAGACATGTATACAGGCAAGACCCATGAAGGTGTTTAGAAGATGGCAACTTACAGGCAAAAGAGGTTTCACACAAGACCAACCCTGCTTGCAATTTTAAATGTCTAACCTTTTTTGAGGAGACAAGTTTTGGATGTGGAAGCTTCTGGCCTGTGGTATCTTGTCCCAAAAACCCTTGCATACAAGCATTATTGCTCTGGCTTTGCTGCTCTGATATGTGGGTTCCTAGACTGAGCTACTTTTTTTCCTTTGATGAATTTCTTTGCTCTTCTGGGTGTATGATGACCTACTCCTTACTTTTCGTAACCAAGTGCTCTTTACCTTTGCTGTATTTGATTCTTTATTTACAATTTCTTTTTTCCTTGAATATAGCCCATTATAGACACTTTGTGGTGATCTTAATCCAGTTTTATCTTTATTTTTTCAAATCAGCACTGTTATAGACTCAATAAACCAGTTTTGTTGTTATTTTATGGTTTAGCTTTTCAAGATAGCATTTCTCTGTGTAATAGCTCTGGCTATCCTGGAGCTCACTTTGTAGAACCAGGCTGGTCTCAAGATCATGGAGATCTACTTGCCTCTGTCCCCAACTGCTGAAATTAAAGGGATGCACCATCACACCCAGCATGTAAACTAGCATTTTGCCTTCTGAGTTTGTTTTGTTTAAGATGGTTGTATGGGTACCACCCACATGGGTCAGTGGATATAATTTTTCACCACCAAACCTGATGGACAGTTTAATCCCCAAAAACCTCAAGATAAAGGAGACAATCAACTCCCGAAAGTTATCTTCTGATCCCCTACACACAAACCGTAGTACACTTATGCTTATACAAAATACATATATGTGTGCATGTGCATGTATATACATATTTGTATACATTTTACACACACACACACACACACACACACACACACACACACACACACACACTGAATAGGTTTGAAGGGCTGACTCAGTCCTTAAGAGAGCTCTCTGCTCTTACAAAGAATCAGAGTACATATCCCAGTACTCACGTGGTAAAGCTCCAACCTACAACCCCAGTTCTAGGGATTATAATGTCATCTGAAGGAACCCTCATACACATACACACACAAATAAGTAAAAATAAAAACTAAGAAAATAAAGACAGAAAATAAGCACTTCTGAAAGACTTTTGGTTTGACTAGGATTGAGAAGCTTAGCATTATATGATATATTCATTGTTTACTTGAAATTCAAGTTTTCCCAGGTATTTTGTAAGTTACCTGGTATCCCAATGTTTCTTTTTTTATTTTCTATATTCTTTGTTTACATTCCAAAGGCTTTTCCCTTTCCCAGTTCCCCCCTCACCATATGTCCCATAAGTCCTCTTCCCTCTGCCCATTCCCCAATCACCCCACCACCACCACCATTTCTCTGTTCTGGTATTCTCCTACAAAACTGGATCTAGTCTTTTCCAGACCAGGGTCCTCTTCTTTCTTTTTCTTGGGAATCCTTTGATATGCTAATTGTGCCTTGAGTATTCAGAGCTTCTGGGCTCATTAATATCCACTTATCAGTGATTGCAATCCATGTGTATTCTTTTGTGATTGGATTAACTCACTTAGGATGATATTTTCCAAGTCCAACCATTTGCCTACAAATTGCATGAATTCATTATTTTTAATTGATGAGTAGTATTCCTTACTTATTAAAGTTGTCAGGTCTCTTATGGACATAAAATAGCTAAGAAAAAGAGGACACATTCAACATGAAGCTTAAAAAATAGGATTTAAAGCAAGCTGTTATATTCATGTTTTGTTTTTCCCATGAACTTTGCGTATAATAGAATTATTGTACTACTGATGGTCATTCTTAATCTGACAACTTTTAGTGTACAGTGGCTCAAACCCTGCCCTCCAAGCTTTAGGACACACAATCCCATTCTGTTGACCCATCTCCAACAAATCCCCTAACGTATTTGGTTCCTCAGCATACTTAAAATCCTTCATCATGTTTCCTTCAACTCAGGACTAAAACCGTGTCAAAACGACAGTTGCCTTGTGGGCTGTCCCACCCAACCTTTTCCTACACAGTTCTGAGGAGCAGTTTTGTCCACATTACTTCTTTCAGCCTGAGCCATTGGAAACATGTTTGCAAAACATTTAAGCCACCACCCCCCTCATAACACTGCTCCGTACTCCAGTCTTGGCCTGCTCTACAAAGAATTCTTCTGGAAAAAGAGGCCAAATTGTTTACCAACTTAATAAAGCTCTCCCGTAAATAAACCCGTTTGTGTTTTGCTTGTGCTCTGCCTTTTTATTCAAGGGTTGAATCAATAATATGTTCTGTGACTCTGTTTAAAGCAGACACAGTTAAGAACATTAATGGAGACAGCATGGCCATACAGCAGTTGCCCGGGCTCGGTGGATGTCGATTAACTCCCCAATGTTCCTTTTAGACAGATGTTTCCCAAGAATCTTGCCAGAACACATGCATATTCTGTTAGCAGTGAAGAAGTTAAATACAAAGCCACTTCCTTCTCCCCTGAATGCATGCCTGAAAAGTCAGAAACCATAATTGAACGCATATGTGGCATTTTCCACAATATGTTGGGTTGGTGGCTCTAATTATTATCACATGGACCACATTTGATCTGGTAGAACATGTGAAAATGTTTATATACTTTTACATTATGGTTTTACAACACATATAAACATTTAGGTACAAAAGGATTATAAATTTTGTTAAAGGCATTGAATTACTGTCAAAAAAAAGAGAGAAACTTTAGCAATTATCCCTGTGCTTTTTTGCAAATTCTTTTTCATAAAAAAAAATCTGAAAGAGTAAAGCAGCAGGAGAGCTCACGTTGGGGAAATGAGGCTGAAGTGCATCTAATAAACAGAATATATTTTGTAGCAGGAGGCTTTTAGACTTTTAGGACTCTATAATGACCTGACAATTCAGAGCCCAGGTCTGGTCTTTATCTCATCTGTCTCTTGCTCCATGAGGAAAGGGGGGAACAATAAGGAGACTGAGGCGTTGTCCAGGGTCAGGAGCAAAGTTGTCCCTGGTGATTACTGAGAAGCTGCTCTGGCCCAGGCACTTTGCACACACACATATTCTAATCTTTATAACAATCTGGCTCACTCATTACAAATGAGGAAAGCAGTTCAAATGCTTAAGGGAACTGTGCTGTTGCTTTTCTGTTGATTGAATGCAGAAGCTTGGGTACCAGCCAAATCCAGGTCTAAGGGTAAAGGTCTTGGCTCTGTATCCAGGGGATGAGGATGAGCGTGAACCTTGTCTGAGATGTTTCTCCTGAACTATTGGTGGGAAGACCAGAAACCCTACCCGTTGATGCTTCAGAAGTAGAGCTGATACCAACTCTGTATTGTTCACTGGAGAGATGGCAATATATTTGAATCAACGCTTCAGGAAACATGCCTGGCATCAGCTCATTAAATGACAAAGCAAGGAAGACTGTTCAAGGGCATCTGGTCTAATTTCTTCAGTTTAAAGATAAAGGATCTGAGGTCAACTAGCTCAGTGACTTGGGACAACAGCAATGAGAATTTGGGAACACTGCCCTCTGGCAGACTTGTAGCTCAGATTCTATGAAAAAGAGTTGAACAGACACAGCCAGAGAGCTGTTGGCAGTTTCTAAACAGTGGAAAATGTGTCCTGCTATGCTGTAGTCAATGGGCACGAGCTAGTGAGACAGCCTATGGCTACTGTAGAATGAGGGAGATATCTCCCCAGATGTGTGAGCATCTAGATCACCCAGCCAATTAGGGCCATTTCACCTAATGTCCTTTTGCCTAATGCAGATCAGTTAATCAAACTCAAACTACTCGAGCTATGGTAAGCTATTTCCTACCTAATTGGCAGAGTAGAAGTGCCCACCGGAGGGAGCCTCTCCGATCCCCACTTGGGGCTGCAGATGAGTTTTGTGGTTGGAAGGAAGTTAAGATGCCCTAAAGTCTAGACACAGAGGCTCACTTTTAAAGGTGGAACGAGGAGCCATGGAAGAGGGATAATTATAAAAGCACAGCTCTGGAGTCTGATGGACTAATAATTCGTGGAAGTGACTACCCTATTGCTCCCTTCTGACTTCAACCATTACAGGTTCCCTCTGTGATTTATAGAACCGTGGGAGTAGCGATTGGCTTCCTTCCTTCCTCCTGCCCATTCTTCTAACGCTGTTTGAAGTTGGAGATATAGGAGCTGCGTTTCTTAATTTCTAGCTGCGAAGAAGATCACAACTGTTCATTATAACCACAAACAGCCTTTTCAAATTTACTTTTTTGAGTTTTTTTTTCCTACCAGATAGTGTAGCACTAACAGAGGTATTTCACAAAGACAGAGGAACAATGGTGGATAGCAGAAAGGAATTCATTAAATGTGACTTTCCAAGTCCTACTCCATGTTTGAAAAGGCTGTTTAATTTAGGGATCGATGGAAGTGCTTAGGCAGAATATTACACTACAGAGCTCACAAGGACTAGAACCTATGTAGCAGAGGAGATCTGGAAAATTCAGCACTGTCCAATCACAGTGAAGAATAGTCTTTCGTCTTCTTAACTGGGCTGTTCCCCAGGCTTTCAATCCCATGATCTTCTTTTATTATTTCCCTATCAAAGTCCCCCATAAATAGAGAGGGGAAGCTAATTTTAAAATAGGACATGAGAAACTACCTCAGAAAATGATTCATAGGTTCTCTGAAGTCACCAAAGTGGATCCACTTAAGTAACTTTTAAGTGTTGATGAGAACATATTGAATAGAATCATTCTTTAGAAAGCTGTGTGACACAAAAAAGAATCAGACAACATGCAAAAGTATCCATGAGGACCCTTTGGGATATTTATTGGGAATTAAGGGTCACTGGCATATGTACAGAATAGATTTTGTAAGAATCTCTCCTTAGGAAACCATGCCACTGTCAGCATGGAATGTCACTACCTTAACATCTCTCAGAAGCTGCACAGAAGTTCTACAAAAGAAGTGCACCGTTTCTCTCAAATTACAATCTGGGAAACTGAGGATAGAAAAAGTGAGTTGATTTCTAAAAAGGGTAAAGTGACAAGTAGGGTAGAGCCAAAGTGTCTGATTCCCAGGTTGTGTTTCACCATTGTTGTTAAAGTATATACAGTTCTGAAATACCGAGTGAGGCACCAACAGAGTACAGTTTATTCCCTATTCTACAGTAGCGAAAAACCACACAGGCAAGACCTAGAGAATGTGATGTTGGAATGAGAGGATACACAGAAAAGCAGCCCAAGTTCCATATTGATGGGAAAATGGGGCTCTCAGAACATCATCTGGGCAAAGGACTTCTGCAGAGGGGGCATTGGGCTCCTTGGATCGTCTATTATCAAACCGTGACACTTTGGACCAGTGGGGTGATTAGCTGCAAAGGCCTTCCAGTGCTTGGAATCACAGTCCCTTTCCATTGCCAACAGGCAACAAAATACAAAATTTAGTTTAATAGAATCTCTATAAATCTAGTTTATTTATTTCACTTGAAAATAAAACAATTGAGCAATGCATCACGTCAATCTAAAGGTGAATTCTTTTAAAACACTCTTGGGTAAACAAAGGCGGCCCTATGTAGGGATGAGTGTGAATAAATCAGGGCACTTTATAACTAACACAGTTCAGAAGAAAGAGACAATCCCCAGGTTACCATGGACATCTTTCTTTTAAGTAAAATTATGCCAAGCAAACTTTTTAAAATTTCTAGTTAAGGTTATTAAAAGAACATGAAATTAATGAAATGAATTCTTAAATCATACAGAGACAGGGGCTTTCAAAATAGAAAAAAATTATACAGTAAACTCTTGGATTTACGATAAATTTGGAGTTATGGTGTCTATTAGTACATACCGCAGATAACAGAAAATAAACTTTGTAAAGCAGAGGCTAGACTAAATATTGCAATATGAGATTGAGAAGAGGTAAAGGGAAAGATGTTCATTGAAAGATGAAGCAAGGAGTCCAGTTCAGCTTGCTTCCGGGGTCATACACATCTGCTTCCGGTTCCTGTATGCAGCCAGCCAGTAGATCAGATGTTCAGTGGGGTCAGAAAACATGCCGCCGCTTTTGTACTTCCCAAAAGTTGTGTCTGAAAACAGTTGTTTGAGCATACACTCTTACAAATTCCTACTCAAATGAAGTCTGTGATAATTCAGACACAGGGATAGGGGCTAGCAGTGAGAACAGTTAAAAAGAGTATATTTGACTTTTTGTTATGTTTATAAAATGTGAAGCAAATGTGAAAATGATGCATGAAGACTAAAAATATAAACTAGTTGTAGCATTATTGAGGTGAAATATCAACATACAAGTTATAAATGCAATGTATCATTAGATAAACACTCTCCCTAACTTAAGTGTCTGCTGCCAGGCGTCTGAGTCTGAATCCCAATTTACCATTTGGCTTTGTATGAGCACAGACAAGTGTCTATACGTACACATCCCTTCTCATACAAGTACATTTTTATGAACCAACAAAATCCAATAAAATGTATTTTTAAAAAATAGTTGCTGGAATTATCTAAGCAAACATTTTCTTTTACATAATAATTTCATGGCTTACTAAAATTTTTTAACTGCGTTTTTTTTACTTTGATAGAAAATATGTCACTAAATACAAAAAGAAGACACTAATAATTAAAATTATAGTTATAGGTGAGTCCCTCTCCTCCTGAGAGTCCAATCTCTAAGGTTTAGAATCTGTGTTGACTTTTACTTGGATTTATATTATTAAGCCTGTTATCCAAAGATGCCACCTGATGTTGGTATACATCTTGGAGTTTCAGCATTGCATTGTTAGAGTTGTAGATGCAGCTGAATGTGCTTTTAATTAATAACATCATTTAATGTATCAGGAGCACTGCTGGGAAGGAACATGGGCAGTAAGATAGCCCCCTTCAGTATGTATCCTGCTGTGTTCTTGTCCACTCTGATCGTGTTACTCAGGATCATCTAGACAACTTCTGTGCCTATTGCTTTTCTAACCTGTAAACTGGGAGAGACAGTACTGGTTTTGTATTTCAGCATCCCAAAACTCCAAAGTCTAAACTGGAACACTCACCAAGTTCTAAAACATTTGGACAATATCATGCCACTATGGAAAATGTCATACCAGACCTCACAATCTAAATGTATATACACCAAAGTTACTGCATGAACTTATCTCTAAGATAGCTATGAAATGTAATGAATTTTAAGTTTCTCTTGAATGCCAGGTAAAATATTACATTAAGTACATGGGAATATTCTGAAGCTGAAAACTGGGAAAAGTTCTTGTCCCAAGAATTCCAAGACTCCAATATAGGTTAAGTGGGAGAAAGCAGACAGCTGGGTGTTGCTGAGAAGGCCATGGGAGTGGCAGCTCACTTTCTGAGTTAGAACTGGGTGTTGACTCCACTGCCTCCACTCGGGCCTAAGGCTAAGACTCTTGTCCTGTCTTCCTCTTCTTGACTAGACTAACATCATAGCTAGTATTCTACTGACACCAGTATTCCACTAATCTGAAAATCATTTCTCTGGGCATCTTAGAAGCTCTACAGATGACATTCGTAACTACCAAGTTCTTACCTGAAGCTTTTTATTCAGCACTGCATCCATGCATTATGAAGAAAATAGAAGGAAAATATATGATTTCCAGAGTATATCTGAAAGTCCTGTCACACAAACTGTTCTTCTTCAGCCTCCATTAACACTTCTACAATAGTAGGAGATACTCCATGAATGGCTCTGTGGGAAAATGAAAGATGACCTATAGTTGTGCCTAGAGCCCGTGGGGTTTGTTTTGTAGTTATATTGGGATATTCACACGTCTTATCTGTTACTTGGTGGTTTAGTTCTTTGTGATTTTTTTCCTCCTCTTGCTCAAGTAGAAGCAAGTCTGGATACTAATTGCTGAGCAATTTTAAGCAATCAGTAGAGGTAGTTAATTTGGAGAGCAATCATAAGCCTAGCATTACGAGGTTGATTTTAAATCATATATTTGTAGCTATTCTTTCAATACGTTGGGTGTATAACTACAAGCCCTCATGTAACTCAGTCTAGTGGAAGCACCTAACTCCTTCATGCCTGTATTAGTTGAAGATGTCAGTGGGTGGTTTTTTCATTTACCAAGATAACCATTTTCATTTCTGTTATCTTTCCAAGATCAATAAATTCCCAGGAAGAGTTATGTCAGTATAGAACTGAGAAATGACATGGCAATTTTTCTCACATCAAAAGCAAAAAAACGGTTATGCTTGATCATGATCATGTTGTAATCACAAAGAACATGCACTCCATTTACAAAGAATGCATTTCATATCAAGGGCCTGCCATTATTAGAGCTAAAAATCTACTATCTCTAAAACACACACAATTCTTAGAATGCTGCTCACCATATGTGTTCATAGTTTTGAAAAATGGTGAAATGTGCAATCAGCAACTAAATATTCTTCAAGGACGTCCTCACAAAAAGAACACCATATTTTCAAAGCTGAAACAGATGTGCAACTACTTGAGGCACAGCTCCTTCAGGCTTTTTCTGTACTGTGAGGTATCACCCAGATGTTGCTTCCCAAAGGCCGTCAACAACCTGCATCCTTTAACTAACATAATACAAGAATGACTAGGTTCCTTAGTTCAGTGGGGCAGCACAAATGTAGCAGAAAATGCAATCACACAGCATGGTGGCCAGAGACTTGACTCTGCTCTCACCTAGGTAATAAATGGATCATGTCACCTGACTAAGGATCAGTCTCTTGTGCTTCATTTATTTTGGCCATGCTCCATTGTCACACGGTTAGTCAAAAGGACAGAAATTAACTCAACCCTCAATCAGTCTGTCCTCTAGAAGCCCTTCAGTCTGTTTCTTGGGGTTTAACTTCAGCAGGTATATGTGCTATACAATCTCTGCTGAAGTCTATCTGCCCTAATGCTTGGAAAAGGGTACTGCCGAGCTTCATGAATTTAAATTGTAGAGAGATGAACATCAAAAATTTCATACGACTGCTTTTTGAAAATATGATTTATTAGTCAAGAATGTTAAAAGAGGAATATATCAAAGGAAATGCTACCTACAAAAAAGAAAGTGAGTTGTTTCCAACATATGTTTCACAGCTTAGCTCTACCCTCAGTTTTGAGAATCATTTCATGTGCTCTTGTTCTCTTCCTTGGCCTCAAGCCCAAACATCTTTGATGATACCTTCACTATCTTCCAAGCTTGACATTCAGACACAGAGACATGAAACTGAACATGAAGTATTAACATGAGTTAGTGACTCCACGTAAGCAAGAATTCAAAACTACCAATACCATCAAGGGTGAAAAAAAAACACATTTATTTTTCTTTTTGGAAAAGCATTTGGGAGCATTGTGTGATCTCACCCTGACCCGTAAATATTCCTTTTATAAAGTGAATGAGGTGAGAAAGGAGATGCAAGAGAGAGAGAGAGAGAGAGACAGAGAGAGAGAGAGACAGAGACAGAGACAGAGAGACAGAGTGAGACAGAGAGAGACAGAGAGTAAGGAGTGTAGAGAATTTGTGGAAACTGGGAGAACAAAATATGAAGATTCAATGGTGTTAATGGATAGACAGGGGATGTCACAGTAAAGGAGGAGTGGGTAGTTGTTAACAGGAGTTTTATTGTGGGTGTTCACCAATGCTAATTCATTGAAATATATGTAGCTTTCTGGGGGATGAAAAGGTCAAGGTTAGTGCCTGTGTGTTCTGCTAGCCATATGTCACTGGTTTCTGACTAAAATAACTACCTCAGTGCTTCCTCTATGTGAGAAAAGAATAGCTAGAAAGTAAAAGGAACACATTTGTGGATTTATTATTCATGAAGTTTTTTTGGTAACCTTGGGTTTGAGGACTTTGAGTCTGGATTTTCCAAATTTCCTTTCAGTATCCACAACTTCTCTTAGCTACTGAAGAAAAAAAGAACCTTTCAGTTTCTTTAAGGAACAGCAGTTGTCTTAGGCTTTATCATGGCAGCAAAAGAGAGAACACAAACACCTGCATGGAAGGACATCCAGAATAGCTTGAACTGTGCCTTATATCTGGAACATTTAGAGCAGATTTGCATTACAGCTTTCTTGCTTGTTATTAATGCAGCAAAAGCTAAAAATTCTGTAATCGGTTGAGTCCAAGTGTCTTAGTTAGTGTTTTCATTGCTGTGAAGATACACCATGACCAAAGCAACTCTTACCAAAGACAACATCTAATTGAGGCCGGCTTATAGTTTCAGACGTTCAACCCATTGTCATCATTGTGGGACACATGGCAGCATGCAAGTAGAAATAGTGCTAGAGAAGGAGCTGAGAGTTCTACATACTAATCTGAAGGCAACCAGAAAGAGAATTGTCCACAGGCTCCCTTTATAGAACTATCTTCTGCACTAGACTGAGCTTGACTGTTGGGCCTTGAAACCTGCCTCATAGTGACATATTTCTTCCAACAAGGCCTATTCCAACTAGGCTAGACCTCCTAATAGTGTTGTTTTTCATGGGTCAGCAATATTTAAACCACCACACCAACTTTCCAAGGTCATATGAACTAAAAGTATTCTGTCCAGAACGGACATCTAAAAGAACAAGCAGGTCTGTGCAGTGGCTGAAGAAAGCTGATTATATTGAGAACACTGGAAGCCAATCTGCAGCAGAACTGATGAAACAAAAGCCACCCCACCTTACCTGCTTGGAGGTGACCTCTCCCCACTGGCCATCACTCTGAAAGCCAGCAACTATCAGGACAGCCAAGAGAAAAGCCCAAATGAGGGAAGGAGTCGCACATCCCTGTTTGCTGCTCACACTCAGAGCCCAGACAGTTATAGAAAAATGGCTTATCCCTGAAAGAAGCACCTGAATATTCTAACTTCTGAATTTAGAGTGCCTTTTATAACATTATTATTATTATTATTATTATTATTATTATTATTATTATTATTATATTTTATTAGATGTTTTCTGTATTTACATTTCAAATGCTATCCCCTTTCCTGGTTTCCCCTCCAAAAATCCCCTATCCCATTCCCCCTCCCCCAGATCACTAACCTACCCAATCCTGCTTCCTTGACCTGGTATTCCCCTACCCTGGGGCAATGAGCCTTCACAGGTCAAAGGGCCTCTACTCTCATGTCAGACCAGACCATCCTCTGCTACCCGTGTGACTGGAACCATGGGTCTCTCCATGTGTACTCTTTTGTTGGTGGTTAAGTCCCTGGGACCTCTGGAGTTACAGGTTGGTTCATATTGTTGTTCCTCCTTTTGGGCTATAAAGACCTTCAGCTCCTTGGGTCCTTTCTCTAGCTCCTTCACTGGGAACCCTGTGCCCAGTTCAATGGTTTGCTGAGAGCGTCCCACTCTGTATTTGTCAGGCAGAGGCAGGGCCTCTCTGGAAACAGCTATATCAGGCTCCTGTTGGCAAGCATTTGTTGGCACCCACAAAAGTATCTGGGTCTGGTAACTGTATATGGGATAGATCTCCAGGTGGGGCAGTTTCTGGATGGTCTTTCCTTCAGTCTTTACTCCACACTTTGTCTCTGTATTTCCTCCCATGGGTATTTTGTACCCTACCTAAGAAGGACAAAAGTATCCATACTTTGGTCTTAAGCTTCATGTGGTCTGTGAATTATACCTTGAGTATTCCAAACTTGTGAGCTAATATCCACTTATCAGGGAATACATCCCATGTGTGATTTTTTGTGATTGGGTTACATCACTAAGGATGATATTTTCTTTCTTTCTTTCTTTTTTTTTTTTAGATATATTCTTTCTTTACTTTTTAAACATTTAGAACTTTCCTGGTTCCACCCCTGCCCTGAAAATACCATAAGCCATCTCCTCTCCCCCTGTTCCCCAATCAACCCTCTCCCCTTCCCTGTCCTGGTATTCCTCTATACTGCAACATCAATCCTTTCCAGGACCAAGGGCCTCTCCCCACTTTGTTGTCTAACAAGGCCATTCTCTGCTGCCTATGTGTCAGGAGCCATGGGTAACTCCATGTGTACTCTTTGGTTGATAGTTTTGTCCCTAGGAGCTCTGGGAGTACTGGGTGACTCATGTTGTTGTTCCTCCTATGGTGCCGCAAACCCCTTCCACTCCTTGGGTCCTTACTCTAACTCCTCCATTTGGGACCCTGTGCTCAGTTCAATGGCTGGCTGATGGTGTGCCCCTCTGTATTTCTCATGTACTAGCAGAGCCTCCCAGGTGACAGATAGAAGGAGGATATTTTATAGTTCTATCCATTTGCCTAAGAATTTCATGAATTCATTGATTTAATAGCTGAGTAGTACTCGATTGTATAAATGCACCACATTTTCTGTATCCATTCCATTCCTCTGTTGAGCGACATTTGGATTCATAGCGTAAAATGTCCCTGAGCAAAGATTTGTGGAACTGCAAAGTATTGTTTTTCAGAATGTTGGTAGTTTAATACTGACAAGTAATGTGAGGACAGTGAAACTGCCAAGCAAAAGGAAAATATTTTCCTTTTGAAAATATTCTATGAATTCTGCTCATTTTGTTCAATAGACTTAGCAATCAAAAAATCCTATAGTATGATAGGGGAGAGGGTAACTAATAGCTCTCCTGTCTTATTGGATCATTTTTTATTTATTTGTTTATTTACTCTTTTATTTTTTGACACTACAATGTAATTGCATCATCCACCTATTCTTTCTTCCCTCCAAGCCATCCCATGTGATCCTCCCCATTCTCTTTCTTGACTTGTGATCTATTTTTCACTAATTGTTTTTATATATATATATATATATATATATATATATACACACACATATATATACATATATATATATGTACATATATTTATATATATGTACATATATTTATATATATATCAACAACAGGCCATCAGAAATATTAAAACATGCTCAATGTTATACAAAAGCACATGTTTCTTTAAATATATTTACCCTAAAAGATTAATTCCATATACATGTGCACATATTTCATTGTGTGCATGTAGAGATTGGTGGGCACTAGGAGGGAACTGACTCTCTCCTTCTATCATGTGAGTTTGGAAGATCAAAATCAAGTTGTTAGGTTTGGTGGCAAGCTTCCTTCTATACTGAGTCAGCTTCCTTCCCCTCAAGTGCTTTAAAAGCCAATTTGAGTTAATTTGAGGTTATCCTGCAAGAGAATGTTATAAATATGCTTAGGTTCTTCAAATCAAAAGCATAAACATCTTAACAAGGGATGTGTATACGTGGACTATAATTTATTGTTGATAGCAAATTAAAGATGACAAAAGTAAATGGACAGATATTGTCATAAATAAAATGAGTCATTATAGTTAAAATGGCCATGTCCCAAAATTTATCTGCAAATTCATCAAAATCCTACATAGCTTAAAAATATTTCTTTATTTGTTTTTGTTTGAGACAGTCTCATATAGCCTAGACTAACCTCTAATACACCATGTAGCCTAGGCTTTCTTTAAAATCATTTTTCCCTTTAGCCTCTGCTAAATTCTTGAATCACAGATGTGTACCACTATGCTCAGTTTACAAAAGTGCTGAGGATTGAACCCAGAGTCTTGCTCATCTTAGGCAAGTACTCTACCAACTCTACAAACTGAGCTACATCCCCCGCCCTATCTTTTTCTGTTCCCTTTAAGACAGGGTCCTCTGTGTAGCCTTGGCTGTCTTGGAACTTGTTCTGTAAGTCAAAAGTGGCCTAGAAATCACAGAAATCCACCTGAGTGTTGAGATTAAAGGAATTCACTACCACTACCTAACTTTGAACTAAAATTTCAAGCTGATTTTAAAACACATGTGGGCATGCAAACATGAATACTTTTCATTACAACTTTCAAAATAACAAGATTGGAGGACTTAAACTGATAATGTCAAAAACTAATACTAACAGCATAGATTGCACACAGGAATATCATAGATAAATAAAAGAAATCATAAGTAATGTCTTACGTTTATGGCTAATTGATTTCAAATGAACATGTTGGTGCAGTTCAACAGGGAAAAGGATAGTATATCTCTATGATAAGATAAAATAAAATAACAATGAACTCCATGTATGCTCAAACAACATTAGCACTTCTGGTCACATAAAGCCATGTATAAGAAAGACCCTATTGCTTAAAATAATACATACTCATCACAGAACACCAAAAGAAAACAAACAAAACACAACAATAAAAATACCAAGCAAACAAACAAAACAAACCAATAAGTTGCACCTGAACTGAAAGCTTCCTTCCTACTGGGCAACATTTATCATGCCAGAATGTGCTCTACAGGCTGTCTGCAGAGGAAAGTCATTAACAGTCTGAGTAACCCCTGTAAACTACAGCAGTGATTTATCAGGCAAGATGTGCCCACTGGTGTAATGGTGGCTTACTCTTATATGGCAAACTAACCACATTTTGGATTAAAGGCCCATTACAAAGGAAGGAATTGATACCTTACACTAAATCTGATCAAGCACCTGTGGCCAAAAGGTCAGAGGTCATACAGGGAAGCCTACTACTATTGTTTTGTTAAAGGAACATGTTGGTAAACTGCCTTCTACATACGCATGGATTTGTGCTGCTCTCTATGTTGGTCAGAAAAGCTTCTTATTGCAGTAGGCTGTGGTCAATGCAAATACTCATAACTGGTCAACACACCAAGAATAATGGATTATAGGGTTCTCAGCCCTAAAGGGAACACACCTACATAATCCATTCCAAGTCTCAAGGAATTTCATACAAACAAAGGTAGAAGACTGTAAGAGCCAGAAGAGAGAATACATACCATAAAATTAATTCTTTGTGACAGCCATTGCACTTGTGAACTCATTGCTGCTTTGCTTTCTTACACAAGACCTGACAAGATTTGGTAGACATCATTTCATAGTTCAAGGGAGAGAGGCACTCAAAGCCTCACCACTCCTCAAAGACTAATAGCAGTAAATGCATGCTTAGTAAAAAAAAAAAAGTTCATTTTCTTCACTGGTATAACCACTGATAAGTTACTCATGCCTCAGTATATAATCCATACCTGTGCTCACGTAACAACTCTCAATGAACTCATCAAGTCACATGCAAAATAGATATGAAAGTAGGAGAGGCTATGTCAGAAGAAAAATCTCAGTAGGAAGGGGAGAAACAGAAAGGTTACTGAAGATAGAAACAGTAAAATGAAGACACATATATAATGTACAGGTACATATGTATTTATGTTGAAGGTATTATTACTAAGAATGTCCCAAACTAGTACAAATATCCATCAAATAGTTAATGAACAAATAAGTAGTTGAATAGAATAATATTCAACTACTATTGTGTAGCTTAAAAATACTATTCCAATTAAAAGAATTCAGACACAGAATACAATACAGTCTGTGCCTTGACTTATATCAAGTGTTTAGAAAAACAAATCTATCAAGACTGAAATTAGATCAGTGGTTGCCTTGGGCAAGTGGTTGGAACAAGAGTAAATTATACATGGACACAAGAGGAATGTGGAAGGTTATGGCAAAGTTAGGAAACTGGATTAGGTGATGTGACATAACTAATTTACTGAAAATCTGAATTGGGGGAAATCTTCAGGGGTTAAGAATAAAATGTTGGGACTTTTTGTTTCTTTATTTGTTTCCTTTTTCCAATAGAATATTTTTATTGAATATTTGGAAATTTCATATAATATACCCCAATCACACTTCTCAGTCCTCTCAGGTCTGTCCCCCTGACCCTTGTGATTACAACCCCCAACCAGAAAGAAAAAGAAAAAAAACAGAAGAACAACTATAACAACAACCCCCTCAACAAATTTATGGGTGATACTCACTGGAGTATGGCCAAACTCCCAGTAGCCAACCGCTTAATTTTTTTGTCAATGTCTTCCTGTCTATGCTGTTACCTTTGGAGTAGGAAGAACAGGGGTAAGGGTTGGGAATTAATGGTTGCTACAGATGCCTTCTATGCCTCTTTTTCCCAGCTGAGTCTGCAATTATTGATACCACTGCAAAAGTAGCTCTTGACCCTTTAAAGTCAATGGGAGCATGGACCTCCACATAGCCTCATGTCTCAGTATTTGCTACAATGACATTGTCTCTACAGTATAGAACACTGATCTCAACATGGCCTCCAGAGCAAGGTTCATGGATGCCAATATAATGCCAGCAGCAGTCCGTCATGATTTCAGGTGATAGCACAGACCACGGACATCTTCATGGATATAACTAGTAACACAAACTATGGATATCAACACAGCCTCTGGCTGCAGCAGGACCACAGATCCAACAGGGCCCTGAGACAGTACAGACCATGAATATTAAGATGACTTCAAAATAGGCAGCACGTACAATTTTGACTTTTTAAAAAATTATTATTTCAACACTTCATTATACTTTTGGTTAGCGTATTAATTAATAGGGGTATTAGATGTCAAATTAGACCAAAATAATAGTCATAATTATAAAAATGTTGACTCACTAGACGAACAATTTGAACCCTGTGCTTTTCTGCCAAAGTCAGTTGGATGTTTGCTCTATGTGAATTCATTTTCCACAATATTATTTGTGCTGCAGTGGAAGCATTGGCACTTCTTGCCATATACTTTTGTCATTGCCAAGGGACTCCTGGTCTTTTCTATTTTCTTGGAATAAATGCAAAGGTGTAAATTATAGCTAAGTATTGAATTGTACCAGTCTCTAGTAATCTCTACTATGTCTTGGTACATCTTGAAATAAGAGTTTCAATTACTTGTTTTGTATTTTTGTGAGGGAGAGATTACTATATTGGGTGCTAAGTTTTTCAAAGGCTAGGCTGACTCCATGACAGGCTTCAAACTGGTAGTTAAAAAGACTATGCCTAAATCTCTGCTTCCAAGGACTGGGCAATTCCAGGAAAGTCCATGCCTCAGAAACTGCCCTACTACCTGCCCTGAGGCAAGGACAATGGGTCAACAGCAGTTTCCAGACTCCCTCAGCTACTCCCTCAGTAACTGTTTCCAGACCTCCCCAGCAAGTTTCCAGCTCCACCATACCTGATAATGGAATGTACATGGAGACAGACCCAAGGGATTAACATAGAGGTCACCTACTCTGATTCCTTAAGGTGCTTTTAAATCAGGTCTGCAAGCTCACTTAGTTGTCTCATTGTCTTGGTAATGGAAGACCCCAGCATGCTGGGTTTCTGTAGAAAAAAAATTCTTTGTGTTTACATACTATTTGAGTCAGGGGTTTCATTCTTCAGTGAATCGTGGACCCTGACAGTTTATGAGGATGGCTACATGCATGCGTGACACCTAACATCTGACAGCTGGTCACAGATTGTACATATCATGTATCCATTTTGTAGAGAAAGAAAATACTGTACATCATGGACAACTCTGCAGAGACTATATTTTGTAACAGAGTGAATGATTAGAGAAGGGGGAGGCAGGCTCAGTGGTATTGTAAGACCCGAAAGAAAAACGGGGCCACCCCAGAGCCCCATGCTTTGGAAGGCGTCACCCCATTCACTCACGAGAAACAGTCTTGATGCAAGTAGCAGGAGGATTTTTATTCCAGAGCTCTGGGGTCACAGCCATTCCCCACGCGGGGTAGATGACAGTGAACACCAGGTGCAGAAACAGGACTGCTTTAATAGATTTACAGCAAAACCTGTCTAACACAAGCCACTCCATAGCTTCCAAGCCAATCAGTTTAAATTATCGGAGCCCATGCTTTCTGAGAATCAGTTTCCTATAGAGGCTGGATAAACTAGTTAGGTCATTTCTGCTTGCGTGGCCACCACACACAGGGTCACGCCAGGATTACTCAGGTATTTCCTGTTACGCATTTCCTGTTATGGGGCCAGTGCATCTTCCGCACCCCAGCAGCGGCTGACCTTGCCTCAGCTTCTCTGTAGGAGGCGAGGCGGGAAAGGACACTAGGGACCTTCCAGCCTGCAGCCCTCATCCTTTCAGTATCAAGGCAAAGGAATGTCTCTAGCTCCCTGGAAAGAGGAAATGAATTTATCTGAATAACTCTTAGTCTACAAGAAACTAAACCTTGTTACTCAGGTATAAACAGGAAATACACTAGGTGCATTTACTAATGAGCCTGATTGGCCAAGGCCACATCTGTCACTACTTGTTTTTACCAGATGCTGAGTTATTACATGACATTACACATTTCTGTGAGGTCTTATATCATACCAACTTAAATGAATGGAATACCTTACCTTTCATATTTGTTTATATACCCTGAAAAAAACTGAATCAATATTCTTGCTCAAACTCTGGCTTTAATTTCTCCATTCTTCCTCTGATAATCAGAATATCTGTCAGCTATACAGGTGGAAGAAAAATTACTATAATATTAATTACCAGTTTTATGCACCATGCAGGCTTAGATATGAAATCTTTATCACTTTACATAGCAAATATTCTAATTTGTAAGAAGAGATAGCATTGCAAATGGACCTGATATGTTCCCCACTGAGCATCTGAAATTCCTTGAGAATGGAACCGTGTCTCACCTGTCATTGTGCCTCTAGTATAAGCCTTAAGTCCGACAGACTATAGGTAATGGTAACGATAATGATAGAAATTAATGACATTTTACTGTGAATCAGACTATGCCTTAAGCAATATGCACCAATTATCCTATTTAATTTCACAACTCCTTTATGTACAAAATACTACGATTATTTAATTGACTAGATCACATGTTAGAAAACCTTTTCCTGAAGGCTGGCAAATAAATAACTTAAGCTTTATGATCCATAGTATGTCTGGTGAGACCAGGGACCCTTTACTCTTGAAGTGCAAAAGCAGTCAGAGATGTGATACACAAACAGGTGTGGGCATCCCAGACATGGATTTCGGCTCACACATTGTTGCGCACTAGTCTCTGTTCTTGATTGTACACTGATACTTTGCTTTAGCTCACATGCTTGACAAGATGCAGAGCAAAACTGTAAACCCCAGATCCTGATTTGTCTGTTTTAAAACTTCCTTTTCTGCTGTCTCTTTTATAATGCAGTGCAATTTTGTGACAGAAACTTAAAAAAAAAAAGTCTTATTATATTCATTTTACTGGAAAAAATAATTGAGTCAAATTTCATGAAGTCTACACATTCAGAAATTTTAGATCTCAATATATATTGAGTTTTAGTACTATAAGAAATAATCCATTTGGAATATTGTTGCCAGAGCTCCGTGTAATTATTTAGTGAGTCTTATTGTAAGGAAGAGACCAGCTGTTGATGAAAAAGAAATCAAGCCGGGGCTGAGGGCTGCACGTTTGACAGTTTGGACTCTTATCCAGAGTGGTCTCACCAAATTCAGAATCGTTCTTTCAGGCTCTGACTCTACAAGGATGCATTTGACCCTTCCAGGGCTATTCAATCTCGTTCACATTCCTATTCAGAGCACTTCAAAATACCCTAGAATCAAGCTCATCTGTTTTCTCAAATTAGTTACAAAAGACTAACAATGATTCTGTTTTCACACTTAGTTGGGAAAAAAACTTGCTTTACAGCTGGGACACTATCTTCTAATATTTTTTTTATTTTATTTTCTATATTCTATGTTTACATTCCAAAGGCTTTCTCCTTTCCCAGTTCCCACCCACCATAGTTCCCATAGTTCCTCTCCACCCCCATCTGTTCCCCAATAATTCCCCCTCCCCCCTCGGTTTCTTTACTAAACTGGATGCAATCTTTACAGGCCCAGGGTCCTCTCCTTTCTTATTCTTGGGAATCATTTGACTTGCTATTTGTGTCTTGAGTATTTAGGGCTTCTGGGCTCATTAATATCCACTTATCAGTGATTGCATTTCATGTGCATTCTTTTGTGATTGGGTTAATTCACTCAGGATGATATTTTCCAGGTCTAACCATTTACCTACAAATTGCATGAATTCATTATTTTTAATTGCTGAGTGGTATTCCATTGTATAAATATACCACATTTTCTGTATCCATTCCTCCTTTGAGGGATATTTGGGCTCCTTCCAATTTCTGGCTATTATAAACAAGGCTGCTATAAACATAGTGGAGCATGTGTCTTTATTGTATGCAGGGGAATCCTCTGGGTATATGCCCAGGAGTGGTATGCCAGGGTCCTCTGGAAGTGACATGCCCAATTTTCTGAGGAACCGCCAAACTGATTTCCAGAGCGGTTTTACCATTTTGCAATCCCACCAACAGTGGAGGAGTGTTCCTCTTTCTCCACATCCTCGCCAGCACTTGTTGTCTCTTGAGTTTTTAATCTTAGCCATTCTGACTGGTGTATTTAACAAGGAAAAAACACATAAAAGAAAAATGCTGATGCATTTTTACTGTAGGTAGAATAAGGGCATTTTTCTGATGTTTAAACTATTATTTTCAGTAAACTGAAGGAATGAATAGCTACTCCACTGTTACTTATAATTCAGAGCTAGCTAGTTTAAAAAAGAAAAAGACATGTGGCATCCAGAAAATGGAATTAATTTGATGGTATAAGCCTTCCTAAATTATCAAGTATTCCCAAGAGTAGGCATGAAAAACTTAGAGAGAACACGAACTGCCTTTAAATTGTGTCATCTCCTCACAACCAGAAATATTTTAAGGTGGTTGCACTGCTCTTTGTATGAAAGGATGTTCAAATTATCGTCTCCACTAATCTTCAATTCCACCTTTAAATAAGGTGATAGAGATTTGGAGTCACACACAAGCATTAGTGTCTCTGGGCTGTCATTATTCTCATTAATGAATTACTGCTTACAGAAATTAATTATGGGGGAAAGGTTACTGTTAGCCTCACCATAATGAAGTCCCCCAACTTCCACATTACACAGGAAGGAGAAGGACATGCAAAGGGTCCCAGGGGCTCAGTCCCCAAAGTTCTCCTCTTATGCTCATTCTATCAGAACCAAGCTACAGACTCAACTGCATACTGGGAGAACAACTGTAGGAAGGAATTGCAAATATTCACAAGAAGCAGATAAGGCAGTCCAAGAAAGGCAGAGCAATGTGGTAGCTAGAACAATTCCCAGGGAAGCCAGAGCTCTACATTCTAATCCAGTCTGTGAGAAATTAGGAATCCTTATCAGGTATTTACATTTTATTTCCAAAATAAATACATAGCTGATCTTTCTGACTTTTCTAGATATGCCACTTAATTAACATTATTCACAGCATAGCTATAAATTCTATAATAATAAACAGATGTATATTATGCAAATAATTTCAATGGCACCCAAAGACAACTTCTATTATACATTGCTACTATGCTACAGAAGCAAACACAAAAGAGCAAAAGGAAAAAAGCCCAACTATGCATTGAATTTGTTGTCCTAGTATGTTCTAAATGTCCTGCCCCCCCTTTTTTCTGCCAGTTTATATGGAAGTTTCCAGTATCTGTATGAAGTTTCAAAGTTCCATTTATTTTAATATTTTCAAATTTATTAAGTGTGTTGTGGGCATGGTTCACCCCCAGTGGATGTAGTAGAAGTCAGAGGACAACTTTGTGGAGTCAGTTCTTAGAGATACTTTTGTGCAGGTTCTAGGAATGAAACTGAGATCACTTGGCCAACAGCTTTATCTAGGCCATTTTGCCTTCCCTGAAGCTGTAGTCCTCTTTATTCCTATGATTATTTTATGCAATAAGTCATTTGGGAAAGAAATGGGTGATTTAGACAATTAGAAGCATAAATTATGTCATTTTGGCCAAAAACATCCAGATTGTAAGAAATCATTTTCAGAGCACATTCTGAGTACAGAGGGCAGCTATAAGAATAACCTAGCCCCATATTGCCTGCAGCTTCCCGCCCAGCTGGCGGTGGGGAAGCCGGAGGGTCACCCAGCGTCCCAGGTGCTCAGAACCATCCGGCGGCGGCGGCAGAACCAGGTACCCGACACAGCCCAAGCTTAAGACCTTCGGGGACTCAGGCCTGGAGTGGGAGTTGGGCACAGAATAGCGGGTGCACTCTGCACTCGCGCGGCGGACCCCGAGCTCCCTGCAGGCAGCTGCCATATTGCCTGCAGCTTCCCGCCCAGCTGGTGGTGGGGAAGCCGGAGGGTCACCCAGCGTGCCAGGTGCTCAGAACCATCCGGCGGCGGCGGCAGAACCAGGTACCCGACACAGCCCGAGCTTAAGACCTTCGGGGACTCAGGCCTGGAGTGGGAATTGGGCACAGAATAGCGGGTGCACTCTGCACTCGCGCGCGGGGCGGACCCCGAGCTCCCTGCAGGCAGCTGCCATATTGCCTGCAGCTTCCCGCCCAGCTGGCGGTGGGGAAGCCGGAGGGTCACCCAGCGTCCCAGGTGCTCAGAACCATCCGGCGGCGGCGGCAGAACCAGGTACCCGACACAGCCCGAGCTTAAGACCTTCGGGGACTCAGGCCTGGAGTGGGAATTGGGCACAGAATAGCGGGTGCACTCTGCACTCGCGCGCGGGGCGGACCCCGAGCTCCCTGCAGGCAGCTGCCATATTGCCTGCAGCTTCCCGTCCAGCTGGTGGTGAGGAAGCCAGAGTCAGCCAGTGTGCCAGGTACCCAGACCCAGCCGGAGGCCGAACCAGCCTCCCATCCAGCCAGTGGCAGGGAAGCTGGAAACCGGACCCAGCCAGCTTCCCAGCAGCTTGGGACCAGCAGGCGGAACCAGATAACTGAGATATCCCAACTTTAAGACCCCTGGGGAAACAGGATATCAGACAGCGAACCCTGAGCAGGAGCAGTGCAGAGCAGCCGCCCAACAGGCGGAACCAAATACCTGGGATATCCTGAGGTTAAGACCTCGGGGGACTCAGGCCACCTGTCAGCAATCTGTGAGCAAGAGCCCCGCAGGACAGTGATTCAGGTATCCCAGTCACTGGGAAATAGCCTTACAACCCCACAGGAGGGTCAAGCACCAGCTAGTATCTACAGGACCAACTAACACCAGAGTTAACCAGATGGCAAAAGGCAAACGTAAGATCGCTACTAACAAAAATCAAGGCAATATGGCGGCATCCGAACCCAGTTCCCCAACAGCAATAAATATTGGATACCCCGAAACACCAGAAAAACAAGACTCAGATCTAAAATCACTGGTCAGGATGCTGATAGAGGAACACTTAGATAAATCTCTTAAAGTAATACATGAGAAAATAGATCAAAAGCTAGAAGCCATTGCAAGACAAACACAATTAAATCCCAGATATCTCAACACACCAGAAAAACAAGACTCAGATCTAAAATCACTGGTAAAGATGCAGATTGAGGATCACTTAGATAAATTTCTTAAAGTAATAGAGGAGAAAATAGATCAAAAACTAGAAGCCCATACAAGGCAGACACAAAAATCACTTAAAGAAATCCAGGAGAATATAGAGCAAAAAGTGAATCCCAATAAGGGGGAGAAACAAAAATCACCCAAAGAAATACAAGAGAACATGGGTCAACGAGTAGAAGTCATAAAGGAGGAAACACAAAAATCCCTTAAAGAATTACAGGAAAACACAAACAAGCAACTGAAAGATCTGAGCAAAACCATACAAAATCTAAAAACAGAAGTAGAAACAACTAAGCAATCGCAAAGGGAGACAATGTTGGAAATAGAAAACCTTGGGAAGAAATCAGGAGTCATAGATGCAAATATCAACAATAGAATACAAGAGATAGAAGACAGAATCTCAGATGCTGAAGATACCATAGGAACCATGGATTCAACAATTAAAGAAAATGCAAAATGCAAAAAGCTGGTAACCCAAAACATTCAGGAAATCCAGGACACAATGAGAAGACCAAACCTAAGGATTATAGGGATAGATGAGAATGAAGATCTACAACTTAAAGGGCCAGCAAATATCTTCTACAAAATTATGGAAGAAAATTTCCCCAACCTAAAGAGAGAGATGCCCATGAATATACAAGAAGCCTATAGAACCCCAAATAGACTGGACCAGAACAGAAATACTTCCCGTCACATAATAGTCAAAACCCCAAATGTACTAAACAAAGAAAGAATATTAAAGGCAGTAAGAGAAAAAGGACAAGTAACATATAAAGGAAGACCTATCAGAATTACACCAGACTTCTCACCTGAGACCATGAAAGCTAGAAGATCCTGGGCAGACCTTATGCAGACCCTAAGAGAACACAAACTTCAGCCAAGACTACTATACCCAGCGAAACTCTCAATTGCCATAGATGGGGAAACCAAGATATCCCACGACAAAACCAAATTTGCAAGATACTTATCTACAAACCCAGCCCTACAAAGGATAATAGGGGAAAAATACCAACACAAGGGGGGAAACAACACCCCAGAAGAAACAAGATAGAAACCCCATCTCATCCAACCCAAAAGAAGAGAACCACTCAAATACAAATAATAATAACAATTCCCAAAATGTCAGGAAGTAATAATTACTATTCCTTAATATCTCTTAATATCAATGGACTCAATTCCCCAATCAAAAGACACAGACTAACAGACTGGATACGGAAACAGGACCCTACATTTTGCTGCATACAGGAAACACATCTCAGTGTCAAAGACAAACACCTCCTTAGAGTAAAAGGCTGGAAGACAGTTCTACAAGCAAATGGTCCCAGGAAACAAGCTGGAGTAGCCATTCTAATATCAGATAAAATCGACTTTCAACCTAAAGTCATCAAAAGAGACACAGAAGGTCACTTCCTGCTTGTCAAAGGGAAAATCCACCAAGAAGAATTCTCAATACTGAACATCTATGCACCAAATGCAAGGGCACCCTCATTCGTAAAAGAAACTTTACTAAAGCTTAAAGCACACATCGCACCTAACACAATGATTGTAGGTGACTTCAACACTCCACTCTCCTCAATGGACCGATCAGGAAAGCAGAAACTAAACAGGGACACAGTGAAACTAATTGAAGCTTTGGACCAATTGGATTTAACAGATATATATAGAACATTCCATCCTAAAACAAAAGAGTATACCTTTTTCTCAGCACCGCACGGTACCTTCTCAAAAATTGATCATATAATTGGTCACAAGACAGACCTCAACAAATACAAGAAGACCGAACTAATCCCATGTCTCCTATCGGATCACTATGGAGTAAAAGTGGTCTTCAATAGCAAGAAGAACTACAGAAAGCCCACATACACATGGAAACTGAACAATACTCTACTCAATGACACCCTGGTCAAGGAAGAAATAAAGAAAGAAATCAAAGACTTTTTAGACTTCAATGAAAATGAAGGTACGACCTACCCAAATCTCTGGGATACAATGAAAGCAGTGCTAAGAGGAAAACTCATAGCCCTGAGTGCCTCCAAAAAGAAACTGGAAAGAGCATACACTAGCAACTTAACAGCACACCTGAAGGCGCTGGAACAAAAAGAAGCTAACTCACCCAGGAGGAGTAGAAGAGAGGAAATCATCAAACTAAGGGCTGAAATCAATCAAGCAGAAACAAAGAGAACCATACAAAGAATCAACAAAACCAAGAGCTGGTTCTTCGAGAAAATCAACAAGATAGATAAGCCCTTAGCTAGACTAACCAAAGGGCACAGAGATAGTATCCAAATTAACAAAATTAAAAATGAAAAGGGGGATATAACAACAGAAACAGAGGAAATTCAAAAGATCATCAGATCCTACTACAAAGGCCTATACTCAAAACAACTGGAGAATCTGGAGGAAATGGACAATTTCCTAGACAGATACCAAATACCAAAATTAAATCAGCATCAAGTAGACCAGCTAAACAGTCCCATAACCCTTAAAGAAATAGAAGGGGTTATAGAAAGCCTCCCAACCAAAAAAAGTACGGGACCAGATGGTTTTAGTGCAGAATTCTACCAGACCTTCAAAGAAGACTTAACACCAATACTCTTCAAACTATTCCACAAAATAGAGACAGAAGGGACACTGCCCAACTCATTCTTCGAAACCACAATTACGCTGATACCTAAACCACAAAAAGATCCAACAAAGAAAGAGAACTACAGGCCAATTTCTCTTATGAATATAGATGCAAAAATACTAAATAAAATCCTTGCCAACCGAATCCAAGAGCATATCAAAACGATCATTCACCATGATCAAGTAGGCTTCATTCCAGGAATGCAGGGATGGTTCAATATACGGAAATCCATCAATGTAATCCACTACATAAACAAACTAAAAGAAAAAAACCACATGGTCATCTCATTAGATGCTGAAAAAGCATTTGACAAAATTCAGCATCCTTTCATGCTAAAAGTCTTGGAAAGAGCAGGAATTCAAGGCCCATACCTAAACATAGTAAAAGCAATCTACAGCAAACCAGTAGCCAACATCAAAATAAATGGAGAGAAACTTGAAGCAATTCCACTAAAATCAGGGACTAGACAAGGCTGTCCTCTCTCTCCATATCTTTTCAATATAGTACTTGAAGTTCTAGCGAGAGCAATCAGACAACATAAGGAAGTCAAAGGGATACAAATTGGAAAGGAAGAAGTCAAAGTATCATTATTTGCAGATGATATGATAGTCTACTTAAGCGATCCAAAAAACTCCACCAGAGAACTTCTACAGCTGATAAACAACTTCAGCAACGTGGCTGGTTATAAAATTAACTCAAGCAAATCAGTAGCCTTCTTGTACTCAAAAAACAAGCAGGCTGAGAAAGAAGTTAGGGAAATAACACCCTTCACAATAGCCACAAACAACATAAAGTACCTTGGCGTAACTCTAACCAAACAAGTGAAAGATCTGTATGACAGGAACTTCAAGTCCCTGAAGAAAGAAATCGAAGAAGACCTCAGGAGATGGAAAAATATTTCTTGCTCCTGGATTGGCAGGATCAATATAGTAAAAATGGCCATCTTGCCAAAAGCAATCTACAGATTCAATGCAATCCCCATCAAAATCCCAAATCAATTCTTCATAGATCTAGAAAGAGCAATTCTCAAATTCATCTGGAGCAACAAAAAACCCAGGATAGCTAAAACTATTCTCAACAATAAAAGGACTTCTGGGGGAATCAATATCCCTGACCTCAAGCAGTACTACAGAGCAATTGTGTTAAAAACTGCATGGTATTGGTACAGCAACAGGCAGGTAGATCAATGGAATAGGATTGAAGACCCAGAAATTAACCCACAGACTTATGGTCACTTGATCTTTGATAAAGGAGCCACAACCATCCGGTGGAAAAAAGATAGCCTTTTCAACAAATGGTGCTGGTTCAACTGGAGGTCAACATGCAGAAGAATGCGAATTGACCCACTCTTATCTCCTTGTACTAAGATCAACTCCAAGTGGATCAAGGACCTCCACATAAAACCAGACACACTGAAACTATTAGAAAAGAAACTTGGGAAGACCCTGGAGGACTTGGGCACAGGGGAAAAGTTCCTGAACAGAACACCAATAGCTTATGCTCTAAGATCAAGAATCGACAAATGGGACCTCATAAAATTACAAAGTTTCTGCAAAGCAAAGGACACTGTCAGAAGGACAAAACGGCAACCAACAAAGTGGGAAAAGATCTTCACCAACCCCACATCCGACAGAGGGCTAATATCCAATATATACAAAGAACTCAAGAAGTTAGACCGCAAAGAACCAAATAACCCTATCAAAAAATGGGGCACAGAGCTAAACAAAGAATTCTCACCAGAAGAAATTCGGATGGCCGAGAAACACCTTAAAAGATGTTCAACATCATTAGTCATCAGGGAAATGCAAATCAAAACAACCCTGAGATTCCACCTCACACCAGTCAGAATGGCTAAGATTAAAAACTCAAGAGACAACAAGTGCTGGCGAGGATGTGGAGAAAGAGGAACACTCCTCCACTGTTGGTGGGATTGCAAAATGGTAAAACCGCTCTGGAAATCAGTTTGGCGGTTCCTCAGAAAATTGGGCATGTTACTTCCAGAGGACCCTGGCATACCACTCCTGGGCATATACCCAGAGGATTCCCCTGCATGCAATAAGGACACATGCTCCACTATGTTTATAGCAGCCTTGTTTATAATAGCCAGAAATTGGAAGCAGCCCAAATATCCCTCAAAGGAGGAATGGATACAGAAAATGTGGTATATTTATACAATGGAATACTACACAGCAATTAAAAATAATGAATTCATGCAATTTGTAGGTAAATGGTTAGACCTGGAAAATATCATCCTGAGTGAATTAACCCAATCACAAAAGAATGCACCTGAAATGCAATCACTGATAAGTGGATATTAATGAGCCCAGAAGCCCTAAATACTCAAGACACAAATAGCAAGTCAAATGATTCCCAAGAAGAAGAAAGGAGAGGACCCTGGGCCTGTAAAGATTGCTTCCAGTTTAGTAAAGAAACCGAGGGGGGAGGGGGAATTATTGGGGAACAGATGGGGGGGAGAGGAACTATGGGAACTATGGTGGGTGGGAACTGGGAAAGGGGAAAGCCTTTGGAATGTAAACATAGAATATAGAAAATAAAATTAAAAAAAAAATAAAAAAATAAAATAGGCACTGAACTGAAAAAAAAAAAAAAAAAAAAAAAAAAAAGAATAACCTAGCCTGCATCACAGCTAGAATTTGAGGCTTCTCATGTTAAACTGCTCAGTAGCACACTTACCTGAGGCTAATTTACAGATGATTTTACCAAAACATCTTTATCCTCCAGTTTAAGTTGAGAGGAAACAGAAGCTCTATGGTTCATTTCTTCTCAACAGGAATGCTGAGGTTAAAAAACATAATAATATTAAAACTTTGGTTACTGGGTTGCAGAGATGGCTTAGTGAATCCCTCACTAGTCTAGTAAGTGTGAGCACTAGAGTTTAGATTCCCAAAGTTCATTTAAAAGCTGAACAGAATACCTGGAACATCCCCACAGAGAGAGAATCCTAGGGACAAAGTGGCTAGCTGATCTAGGTGGAATTGGCACGCTCTAGGTTCAACAAGAGAACCCACTTCTATCAGTAAAAAGGAGGACAGTTGAGGAAGATACTGAACATGGAGTTTAGTCCTCCATGCATTTAGTCATTTATACATACCTGTATGCACACATGAGCACCAACACAAAGTGTCAATACAGGGGCACCACACACACATGAAAAAACTCTGGATTTAACATGCTCCTGACTAACTGTCCACATAAGATTGATGGAGGAACTATAAAACTGAAAACACTTAGAGTGTCTTCATAAAAATGCTATGAGCAATGGCACCTGAGGACTGAATGAATCTTTGTTGTGCATTTACTTATGATAATTACAGCACCTATGGAATTGGATAGTGACAACTTCCAAAGCAAAATTGTACATTAAAATAATAAAAACCACCACAACAAAAATGAAGATATGCCACTGTAGAAGCTGTTTCCTCGCTGGAGATATGGTACGGGAAATGTTTAAAAAGTGACACCAGGTTCCGGAGCTAAACCCAGCTACTCTCTGCCCCAGCTGGCTGGCTGGCCATGCACTGGGGGACAATGGTTGGCCTGTTCTTATCTCATGGAGACTCTGACTCAGAACTCCAAAATCTCTCCAACCAGCTAGCTAAGTTCCCACTGGTGAATTGCTACCAGGCCAGCCCCATGCTCTCATGACATTTTGTGGTGCACATCAGGTAAACCTACGCTTTGCCACCACACCTTTCTCTCTGGAACACAGTAAAGCCACTGTGTGAAGGCAAACACCACATAAACTTAGTTCAGAAAAGATGGCAACTCAATCGCTGGATGCAACAACTAGAATCCTAATCATCATCATCATCATCATCATCATCATCATTATTATTATTATTATTATTATTATTATTATTATTATTATCCATCATGTAATAAGGACACATGTTCCACTATATTCATAGAAGCCCTGTTTATAATAGCCAGAAGCTGGAAAGAACCTAGATGTCCCTCAACGGAGGAATGGATACACAATGGAATACTACTCAGCTATTAAAAACAATAAATTCATGAAATTTTTAGGCAAATGGGTGGAACTGGAAAATATCATCCTAAGTGAGGTAGCCCAATCACAAAAGAACATATATGGTATGCACTCACTGATAAGTGGATATTAGCCCAGAAGCTTGGAATACCCAAGACACAATTCACATATCAAATGATGCCCAAGAAGAAGGAAGAACAATGTATGGATACTCTGGTCCTTCTTAGAAGGGGGAATCCTAATCTTGTAAACCATATTAAATCTAAATCTTTTGGTGGCAAATCCAGGCAGATCAGCTATTGAAACTGGGAGACATTAGTAGCTACATTTTGTCCTTTTGTTATCTCCCTCCAAAGACCCCCTATCTCTCTCCTGCCCCCTCTCTTGCCTTATCCAACCTGGAAGTCCCGCCTACTCTCCCAGTGATTGGCTCCTTTATTCATTAGGGGATGGTTCACAAGAAGTCACCTGAGAATGTGATTTATTCCTCATTGGAGACAGCCCCTCCTGGGAAATCAGAATTAACATCAAAGTACAACAGCACCAGGGCCATCCACAACACTTCCCCCTTTCTGTCCACTTATTAAAAAACTCTTTTATCTCAGATATAAATTGAGCACAACTATTACCATTTTGTAATCTACAAAGTACAAGATAGACCTAACACCCAAACTATCATTTTTGTCAATAAAAATAGAATACTTCATCATCTGTCCTAACTTAAAAGACTTATAATTCTACACCTGACTTATGTCCTGGCTTTAGATTGTGTGCCATCTGAAAACCATCCTCTCAAATCTGTTCTCTCAATGCTAAATAGCTTGGATTGGCTATGAGACTATAAGTAATCTTTCCACCCCATCAGAAATCTGTGAGTGACCAACATTATCTGAAGATATAAGAAGCCTGACACAGCTTCCAAAACTAAGACAAGTTGAAGAGACAGCTGCCTACACATACAGCCCCAGTAAGTCAGGAAGTTGGGGCACCATTCTTCATCTGACAGACCTTAGAAAAACAGGAAATATTAAGGTCTAGCCTTCAATTTCTTTCTTCAAAGATTTGAAGTTCTTGTCATACAGATATTTCATTTGTTTAGTTAGGGTCAGACCAAGATATTTTATATTATTTGTGACTATTGTGAAGGGAGTTGTTTCTCTAATTTCTTGCTCAGCCTGTTTATCCTTGGAGGAGAGGATGGTCACTGATTTATTTGAGTTAATTTTATATCCACCCAATTTGCTGAAGTTGTTTATCAGGTTTAGGAATTCTCTAATTCCCCCTTCTAAGAAGGACCATTTCTACCAAATGAAATTATGGCTACACAATCAATTCTAGCTACTCCTCCCTGTTCCAATTATGACCATTTCTAAATTCTCTAGAAAGGCAACCTTAGAATAACCACCCCCATCCCCAAACCCAGAGAACTGGGACAATGAATCTTTGTAACTTCTTCAAGCTGAGTATGGGCATTGAGATATCTTTGAAGGGAGGAGGAAAGGATAGGAAAAATGGGGGAGTTGGCTGGCCTTAAGAAGGCCACATCAACAATTGTATTAGTCTCTGATGTCTATGTCCTGACTGGATCTGGCTGAAAGTCCAAAACATCAGTTCAAGGAGGTCAGTTCAGCATGTCTGACAATAAGACTCACCAAGGCTGTATATTATGTAATATACAAATCTCAAAACAAAATTTTAGTATTATCAAGGTAACTTTTTTGTTTGATTCTCTGAAATCTAGTTCTCTGGTAGTTTCTATCAAATCTTAATAATATTACTCTGGAAGGAGTATAGACACTAATCACCTTTTCTAAAAATTCAAAGACAAAACCTTTCTCCCAAATCAGCATATCCTTGAGCCAGTAACCAGAAAATCCTTTATTTTGACTCCTTTTCCTCAAAATCATACCCATTTTGAAAATTAAAACAATCCAAAAAATGAAGTAAACTAAAATACTGTATGTGCCTATTCTTAGACTTTTTCTATTTTGCCATGCAGGATAATAACTCAAAATTCCCATGGAGCACACTTTAGACAGAATTTGATTATCCTATAAGACAAAATAGAGCAATATATCTTTATGCCATCTTTAAAACAATTGATTTATATTTCTTTTTCTTTTTTTTTTGGCTTTTTTTTTTTTTTGGCTTTTTCGAGACAGGGTTTCTCTGTGTAGCCCTGGCTGTCCTGGAACTCACTCTGTAGACCAGGCTGGCCTCGAACTCAGAAATCCGCCTGTCTCTGACTCCCAAGTGCTGGGATTAAAGGCGTGCGCCACCATCGCCCGGCTTGATTTATATTTCTATATATACCTGCTTATAGATAGTCAAAGGATTTAAACCCAGAATTCCTGTGGAGCCCACGTTAGACAGAATTCAAGTATCCAGTAAGATGTATGGCAGTGTGTTATAACAGCTCTTCTGTCAGTTATCCAAGCTTATTGTGGGCAACAGTTTTGTGCCTATAAACAGATATATCCACTGTTCTGCAGACTCTACCAGGTTGCCGACACTGTGATCAGCAGTGGCTTGCTGGTAGGCCAGCTTTAGACACACATGCAGCAAAACCACAACTTTTTATCTTTATCAGAGGTTTTGGTCTGTCTATCTTTCTATCTATCTAACTATCTTCATCTATGTGTTTCTATCTCTATCCAATCTGTCTCTATCTCTATCTAATCTATCACCTATATCTCTATTATCTATCCATTTTGTTACATCTCTTTTTGTCTCTCTCTCTCTCTCTCTCTCTCTCTCTCTCTCTCTCTCTCTCTCTCTCTCTCACACACACACACACACACACACACACACACATGCACATGTGCACATGCCTGTGCACACACATACGCATACAATGTAGACCTGGCTTCTTCAGCATAGGTCACTTAACAGTTAATGTTGTCCCACAAATGTTTTTTATGAGCAATTGCCAGTCAGAGCCCTTCCATTTGCCACAAGAAGCCAGAAAGATATTGATGACTGTTGTGGGAAATATTGTACTGGAGGGCCACAAGATGATCTCAACTCAGCCATCTCTCTGTGCCAGAGCTCCAGAGTCCCTTGGCAGAGGCCGCCAGGCCCACGCAATGGCCTCCCGCTGTACTGTCAGCCATCTCAACACCCATTTACCTGGTAGAATCAAAACTCTTAAAGCTTACAATTAACCAATCAGATTTATGCATTAATAAATTCTCAATTTACAAGAAGCCAATTCAATAATTTCATAGCCAATTGATAATGATAAAAGCATTATCCCAATTATTCTAACCTTATAATGTTATAACTGTGGCTGATTAAGGCCATGCTGGTTCATGTCTGTTGCCATCTTTCTTCACCCTTCTCCCTCCTACCTCTCTGCCACTCTTAGCTCCGCCTCCATTTTCCCTGTCCAATCACAGGCCTCCTGCTACCCTACTGTCATTGGACAGAGAAAATTCCGCAACAGGTGACATACAAGTTTTTTTTTTCATTTTGTACATATACATTCCAGTTCTCTTCTTTTCCTTAGAAATCGGTGGAAAATAATAAAATAGCATCTAAAAAGTAGGAAATAAGGGGAATCTTCAGTTGTGAGAGAAATGTAAATGGAAAAATGCCATCTTTATCCTGTGTTGAAAGAAGGAGCTCTTTGATAAATCATGCTAAATAAAGCCACATTGACCTTAACAGAAACATGTTTAAATAGAAAAGTAAAATATTTGAAAAAGGAGTTATTAGTATACTTACAAAATTAGTGCAAACAACAAATCAGTTAAAGAAATTGCCTGAATGTCTCAGTTTAGAAGGAGGTGAAAGTTTTATTTCAAATATTGTGGGAATTTTTATGCTTCCATTAAAGTTATGTTTAATTTCCTATATCTTCAAATAAGTGATTTTACAAATCGATATGTCTAGATGACAGCACATGAATTTGTCAGGGATAGACAAAAGGAGCCATATTTAAGAGTGTGGACTCAAACAACCCCAGAATGGGACTACGGAATACAAATTCAAGATGCTGAACTCACAGATGAAGATAATGATGTTCAAGGAAACAAAAAACACATTTCCCAAACTTATATTGAGAAAAGTCTTGAAATCTTCTGAAGTGATCATTTCGATAGGTTGATTGGGGGGGTGGGGCACCAGGACCCTGTATTTCTCAGAAGACCCTGGTGCTGCTGGGGATGGCACTGCGGACATCATCCACTGTTGGTCAGTCAAATAAGTAACCCATGGCTCACTCAGGGGTTATCTTATTACATAGAATATCCTGGTCACTCAGAGACAGTAGCTCAATTCATCCTTCTTCAGAAATAACCTACACTTATTTGGTAAATTCTGGATTCTCCAACTAACTTTCTGGGCTGGCTTCCAATTCTTTTCTATCTATAGGACCCAGAGAATCTTCTGCCTTTTCTATATCTTATTTTCCTCATCTGTAGAAGAGTAGTGACTGCATTACCTGCCACAAAGTCTGTTACTTAACTTTATCATTTTGTTTTTCACCTCTGATGTAACCTGTCATGGGTAAACATTCAAAAGTTAAACTGATTATCAAATAACATTGAAGTCTGATGGATTTCAAGGAGTTATTTTTATTTTACTGATATATAACCTTATGCCTAGAAGAAAATAAGAGCAGAATCAAAAATATCAGTCTGCTTTACTGCCTGGGACACCGAGAGACCTGTTTATCAGACATAACACACCATCTATTTATTCTAGAGTGAAGATAAGGTGCACGGGCTGAGCAAGCAATTCACTTTGAGTACGGAATATTATCACTTATCATAAATTTCTTTCTTTATTATTTATTTATATTTGTTGTGCTAATAATAGTACCCAGGACCGCACACATTCTAGGATGTAAGGCAAGCTCTACCCCAAGCCCACTTTTAATTGAGAGCAAGGATCATGCCTCTTAAACATGCCTTTCAAAACTCACAGATTAAATCATTTGCCAGTGACCTCCTAGCTACAAATCTGTCAGCTCTAAGATTTGTTCCCAGGCTTGGTTGACCTGATTCCAAAACCTATGTGAGGCCACCAGACAAAAACCCTCTGACACGGGGGAGGGCTGTTTTCAGTTCTGTAGGGCAAGGCAATATGAGCTTCACAACGTCTGTTTCCTAATTCCCCCCAGCAAGTATGCATGCATTAGTGATTGATCATCTCATTGGTCAACATCTCAAAGCTCATAGAAAAATAGGACAGTGCTATGATTGTCTTTCACTTCAAAACAAGATACTTCCCTTTGACTGGCTGGATCTTTTACTGTTGTAGATAATGAAAGAGAGAAAATTTAAAATTTTAGTATTACCTTTCCACACTAGGGTTTCAGGCCCTATCTCTTCTCTTTCCTACCCTCTGTTTTACATTGTCTCTCAAAGGAACATCAGCATCATGTCTCCATACCTCATATTACTCTACGCGCTTGCTTGAGCTCTTTTGTGACTCACCATAAATAAGGGAGTCTCTTAAGGATTAGTGGGTGATTTACAAATCTCTGATGATTTCAGAGGGGAGATGAAGAGAGGATTTACATTGGAAACACTTCAGCAAACTGCTGGAGAAATCATCCTCTACTTTTCCTTTTCTCCGGTTGCTCACTGATATCATTGATGGCTCGCTTTGCATCTCACAGGAGCTCTCAGATTGTCAGGCTTCTCTCCTCCTCTAAAGGCAGCCCCTCACTGCCTTCCTGCTTCTCCTTTATAGGAAAATAATGAAATTACATTTTCTTTTGGTGTATGGGGTGAATTGGTACAATGGGCATACCAAGGCATACATGTGGAGGTCAGAGGACAATTCTCTCCTTCCACTGTGTAGAAGCCAGAAATTGAGCTCAGGTGGTCAGATTTGATAGCAAATGCTTTTATCTATTGAACCATTTCAGGAGATCTCTCCCACTTTTCTCAAGCAACCTCATGTAGAAATCTTTTTTTCTTTTTTTTTTTATTTTATTTTTTCTCTTTTTTTAGTGGATATGTACTATATTTACATTTCATTTCCCTTTTTCTGGTTCCCTGCCCGCCAAAGGTCCCACATGCCCTTTTCCCTCCCCGTGTTCCCCCATCCACCCTTTCCCACTTCCCTGTTCTGGTATTCCCCTACACTGATGCTTTGAGCCTTTCCAGAACCAGGGTCTACTACTTCCTTCTTGTCGGACATCGTTTGGTATGTGGATTGTGTCTTTGGTGTCTCAAGATTCTGGGCTAATATCCACTTATCAGTGAGTATTCTCTATATCCACTTATCTATGGGTATTCTTTTGAGACTGTGTTACCTCACTCAGTATGATGTTCTCCAGCTCCATCCATTTCTCTACGAATTTCATGAATTCATTGTTTCTAATGGCTGAATAGTACTCCATTGTGTATATATACCACATTTCATGTAGAAATCTTATTCTCTCTGTGTGTCTTTGGTGTCTGGATATTTCTTGGAGGTGCAGCTGTCAGGATCTACCTCTTCTGAACAATGTTTAAGTTCTGGCCGTTTGTTGCTGACCATCCTCACTCTGGTTCTGCCCTGATGGCATACAACTTTGGGAGGACATACTTTTTGCCAGTGTTGTCCATCATGCTGTTCCCCAACAATGCAGCAGTGCGTATATATTATTACATTAAAGTTAGAGTCTTGGGTTGGAGTTAATGGCTTAGGAATAGAGTACTTTTCCTCTTATAGAATACACTAACTCCGTGTTCTATCTCTAGAACCAAGAACTGTTTACAAAGTAGAATTATAACTGTATTACTTTGAATCATGGCTAGATTTTGGTACACAAGTGCTTAACTTCCCTTTTCCTAGTACCTTGGAACACTAAAATAAACTAACCCTCAGATCATATTTATTGTTCGTATATTTTCAATTAGACATATCCGTCTTGAAATGCATTCAAGTAGATGTGCCTGCTCTTCATTTGCTGTGTAGTAAACACCTTGACAGCAATTGGTTACTTCTGGTTTAATTCCAGTTTTTCATGTGTGCTGGAACAGCGCCAGTAACATCACAGCTGGCAAATGCTTGTTGAATGTGTGAGAACAAAAGCTCAAAGCCCAAGACAGGGTTAAATTCAAGCATCAGCTATGGCTGCATCCTTCCATTAGGCCAATAACACAATCACTACCCACCCTACAGCCCTACAGTGGCAAGGCACTCTGTGCTCCAGAAACGCTGCAGGAAAGGTAAAGATTTTCCTTCTAATGGTTCAATAGTTGTCGCTTCTACTCCCAGGCGGAAGGAGGGTGAGCCACAAAGTGACCTGGCTTCCTCTGCATTGATTAGCAGTCGCCAGCAGCACAGCTCTTTCCCCAGGATGGCAGGTGCCACAACTGTTTTGCTGCTCAGCGGGAGGTGTTGTCTTGATGCCCAAGACCTTGGTGACACCAGCAGAGCAGAAGAGCTGGCTTTCCCCACACAGGTTGAACTGATTAAGCCATGAGTCCCCACAGCGCAGTGTGAGAAGAGCCCCTGGGACCCACCACAGCCAACATTCTCATTTATAGGTTTCCTTTTCTGGGATGCTTGACATTTTTAAGGTGGAGCTGGCAGACAGTATAGGATGCCTAGCCTCCAGAGTAGAGACTTGTATTAAGCAGCTGTAACAGGATGAGTGGAGAGAATCCTGCTCAGCACTTAACTCTTGTTTTATTCTCCCAATGTCTGTTTTCTGGTAAGCACAGAGCAATCCCCACTCCTGTGACAAAAACTGGAACACATACAGATCAACTGTGCCTCTGATTAAAATTAAAAACCAACTGTTCTAATGGTAGGCTAAAAACAATCTTGTTCTAAGAACTAGAAATCAAACAGACTTTGTTTCTATCAATGACAACATTTTTTAAGAAAGTAATCATACGTAAGTCAAAATGTTGTTTTTTTTTAAACTTGTTTTATTAACCATTTTTAAATGCAAACGTCCTAGGTCTGATGTGGTTTGTTCCTGGACTCTTGTTTCTGATTACTAAGCATAGTTTTAGGAAGCCATATTTGCATGCCACATATTGTAAAAAGCATGGGGTTAGTTGTCTTGTTACTGTTCTTCCCCCAAAGACATTAGATTTATAACTGGCCTTAATTGTTGGCCGTTGGATGTTTTCCATCTTAATTCTGGGAGACATGGAAAATCACTGTGATTGAAATTATCAATCTATAGGACTTTTCTAAATTTTTATTATAATATGCTTTACTTTTAAAATATATTTACGTAATAGAAAGACATGTAGAGGTAGAAAGAATATTCTGTACAGAAAAAAATCAAACAATATATCATGTCTTTTAAAAATGTTAAACTTAATAATGCTCCTCCTGTCTTCTCTTGTTTGAAAGTTGTACTCACTTTAAAACTTCACAAACATCAAAATAGTCCACCTTTTATTTATCAGTTTTCTCTCATTTTCAAGATATATCCAGGAGTAAATTTTAATTTGTATCCACTACAAAGTACAGAAACAAGTCAAAGTAGAATGAAACTGGATATCTAACACTTTTAATCAGCTGGCTATCAAATGTGTCTTCCTCCAGACTACCTTTAACCAATTCCAAGATCAGCCATTGTTTTACATTACAGGCAAGGAAGGACTAACTGGTTCTCTGTACAGCTATTATCATACATGTCAATATCAGTTCCATCATTTCACACAGGGCTCCTCTTCTTCACAACTTGGAAGAAATGGCTCTTAAGGACTCTGTTCTTTCTTGTTTGGAAACTTAAGTTCACTCTTCTAACTCTCCAGATTGTCATTCAAACAGGTTTGCAAACTCACTTTGTGCACTGCTCCCTTGCCTAATGTAGACTTCTGTCCATGGTACTGTGGACAGAATCCAGACTTTCACATTCTTTTAACTGTGCTGATTTTAGCTGGCTAACACTTCTCCTGTGTTTAGCATTCAAGTATCTCTTTACCAATGCACCTGCAAGTACTTTCAGCCATTCTTTTCTTTTCCAGGCAATAGTTCACAGAATCATCACCAGTTTTGAGTACACAACAAATATATAAATTGATATCAGTATTTAACTCCAAATGAAATATTAAAAAACAAAACAAAATAGCAGGCAGGGTTGTACTCTATTATTTTTTTAGAACCAATATTTATTCCTTGGGAAATGTCCTTCTCTATATAAGAGCTAACCATCCTGGAATACATAATCCCAAAGTAGTTTGTAAAAGTTACCTAGACTATCACAGGCTTGTAAAACCAAGTATAGAAAATACTTACTGAAGAGTTTTCTACTGAACTGCAAACTTGTTATGGCAACAAAACCACAATGATAAACATGTGTTGACCAAGGTGAAAGGGGCAGGTGTCATAGAAATATCAAAAACAGACTGATGTGACTTCGGCATATTGCTTAAAGCAATGATGATATCCTCTGTAACAGGGAATTAAGCCCCAGGAAAATCTTTACTATTATTTTTAAAATAATCATCAAAAATAGCAAAGATGTTTATCCCAATAGGTTATACCTGAAGAAAAGACACATTTCTAATCCAGTCAGACTTCCTAGGTGGCCTTGAGCAATTCTTCATAAATTTCTAAAAATCAATATTTAAGCAGTGTCAAGAAAACAAATACAGATATTTTTCTTCTCTTCCTACTTGTGAAATCAGTTCAGGCCTGTACAAACAGGAACAAAGTAGAAAATGAAAGGAATAAAAAATCATTTCCTAACATGAAGAGAAAATCAGGCAACAGGTAGAGAGGTTGGAGAGACATCTTTATGGCCAGTGCATGTTACTAATATGTGAGAGCCGATTTTCTAATGGATTTAAAAGCACGTCAGTAACTAAAATGTTCTTGCTATGACTCTCTACCTAACATGTCCCCTGTGAGTTCAGGTGTTTGACTCTTTGGTCCCAGCTGATAGTAATGTTTGGGGAAGTTAAAGAATCTTCAGGAGGTAGTGACTAAGGAGGTTTCTGAAATAGCAATTATCTATGGAGAAGAAGGCACGGGCCAGCTGGTATATGAAGACATAGTCCAAAATTTTCTAATTTTGCTTTGATATGACCAGCCACCATAACACACAGACCCACTCCTGTCACCACATTTTTCTCTAGCATAATGGGTTTAATAACTCACAACCTTAAGACAAAACAATATCTTGCCTCCTGTTTAAATTGCTTCTTCTAGGTACTTTGATACAACAACGAAAAATTCATTTAAACACATTTCATCAGTAACTCTGGAGGGGTTGACACTGTATGCACAGGGTTCAGAAATGAGCAGAAGCTGATCCTGGCTGTACCAAGGTTAGATCCTCCTAGGCACCACACATCCATAGCTCCTTCTAGATGACGCTTTTCCCATTCCAGAATTTACCATACTAACTTAGAATAAAAATCCACAAAGTATGAGAATTTTTGTACTTCAAATGAGAGATCTGAGAGGAAAACATCTTTTAACATTTTGCTTTTTTCATAGTATGCATTATGGATTCTTACACCTGCCCATCGCACAATTGTTACTTACTAATTGCCAGAATAATCCGGAACCCCACAAAATATGTTTTGAAAAATAAATCTCCTCCAGGCTTCCTTTCCAGTATTGCATCCTACTTAAATTATTCTATCACTTTCTATGGCTAGACATGGCTAATGGTGGCTATTTGACACTCTTACAAGTATCTGACTCAAATGCAATGATTTATCTTCAATTAGACAGTATCCTTATTTGATAAGCATACAGGTCCATCAGTCTCAGCACATTCAAACTTAACCTGACAAATTTCTCTGGAAATGAGATAAGCCTATGCAAAGTTATTCATAATAAAAGGGCATATCAGAAAGTACATGGGCACTCAAAATAAATGTCTAAACAGAGTCTACTAATGGACTAGAAAGTCAGGGATCAGGATCCTTCCTCTAAAGAGTGTTGATCCTGTGTGTCCTGTCAGGTTATCTGTTCCTGTTTTCCAAAGATTGTGGTAATTTTGGATGGTGCTTTGTATTGGTGTCTCTTTCAGATTTAAGAGATAATTTGACTGTGGTAATAATAAATAAAGCCTTGAGAGAGGCTCCCAGAGTGACCCATGATAAGGCTCCCAGGAAACATGGCCTCATGGCCGTGAAACTGAGGAAGCTGACAGTAGACATTTTCTAACCCAGGATGAGGCACACACCAATCCACATGAGATGCTGGCAAGTAGGAACTAGCCTGGAGAGAAGTGCTGAGACTTGGATAGTGACTTTTACTGCAGAGAGCAGTAGACCCACTGGCTTTGAACATCAATCTCAGTTTCACCCTTCTATGACTTAGTCCTCTTGTAAATATTGCAAATGCCTTCACTAAAAGTAGAAATATTGCCTGCTATTATGGAGAACCATAACTAGTCAAAGAGGAGAGAATAAATGACTTTGGAGTGCTCATCGTGAAATGGAATGTGTATAACACAATCTCTACAACCACAAAAAGGGACAGAGAGACTGTCAGAGAACTGGGAAAACTGTTTAAAAAAATTGTCTTCTGGACAAGGCAAGGATTTCATGCCCATGAACTCTTAAAAATAAGGTTGCCACATAAGATCAGACTAGTCAACACTCTACCATATGTAGATAAGAGTCTCCCAAGATCCTTTAAGTTAGGGTTTCTATATTGCAATAAACCAGGTCAAATTAACCAGGAAAAATGAGAGAAAATTAGTAAAATTAGGGGAACACAACATTAGCAGAATGAAGGGGGAAACATAAACAATGAGGCTTTTTAAAATAGATAATTTTAAAAACAATATTCTATTACCTAAGATAAGAAATGGAAAAAAGGAATACAAACAGGGAAGTAATTAAAAGCACCCCTGTGTGTACATGATATATTCTGTATATAAGAGAATCTAAAGGTGCCACCAAAACACCCTTATAGCTAATAAACACTTTCATCCAAGTTGCATATTAAAAAATCCACACAAATATCAGTGGCCTTCCTCCATATCAGTGACAATCATACTGAAAAAGAAATCAAGGACATAAATTTATTCACAATATATACAACAAACAAACAAAAACTTGGAATTAATCTAGCCAAGGAAACAAAATACTTCTACAAGAAAAATATTAAGACACTGACAGAAAGGGATTGAGAAAGATCACAGAGAATCAAATGATTTTCCTTGCTCAGTGACTGGAAGAATTAATATTGTGAAAATAACTATGGTACCAAAAGAAATCTATATATTCACCACAGTTATAATAAAAATTCCAGAACATTCTTTATAAACACAAAAGAAGTAACCTCAACATTCACAGGAAATCACAAATGACTTTTGGTAGCTAAAGCACACCTGAGCAAAAATAATAAAATTGGAGCTATCACCATATCTGGTTTCAAATTATACTACACACAGATAGTAATAAAAATAGGGTGATACTGATACAAAAACATACATATAGATAAACAAAATAGAATAGAGGATTGTGCTAGAAGTCTATGCCACCACAACTATATAATTTTTGATAAGTACACACATATGCACACACACACACACACACACACACACACTAAATAGTTCTGAAGAACCTGGATTTGAAAATAGAGAAAAATGAACCTAGATCTTTATCTATCACTCCTGCATAAATACATCTCCAAATGATTCAAGAACTTTGATACAAGATCTGATACCCTAAAACTGCTTGAAGAAAAATTAAAGCTCATTCTTCAACTTAGAATTAT